>JAPDVR010000011.1:4423628-4993628 GCA_026230005.1 Gila orcuttii
CTAATAACATATTCATAGCTAAATTCTGATTACACTGTATTCAGCACAAACTCTGCTAAAATAATATGTGAGCAGCATGCATGTAAAAGTTTGTAGTTTTGGAGAAAATGGTGGCGTGGTTTTTAAAAATAAATAAATACTGAAATAAGGCCATTAATCCCATACTGAATATTTGTTCACAAGACTTTTGAAAACTAGATCACATAGACTAAAATTTTTACTTCAAAACTATATGAAAAATCATCCTGCTCACTCATTCACATAAAACATTATATTGATTTAAAATGTGTAAGACATGATTTGTGTAAGAAAGCTGAATGCGAGGAGGGCGTGAATTATCATGAATATTGACACCTGGGAAGACAAAGACCCTCCCCTAATCGCCCTATCGGGTGGGACTGTGAGGGAACTAGAACAAAGAATGTGGAGAGATTAAAATAATGGCTTTTTGATTGTTTGGATTTTTTTACAACACAACATAATCCAAATGTACATAACGGAGGACAAAAAGGCACATTATTGAGCACACTGATCTAAAGACAATAGTCACACACTTTTGTGCCATTCCTGAAACAGTTCCTGTTCAACACACCTGTCATATCCAAGGTGTTTACTTTTTCATTTTACCATATCAATGCTTGCTCAGAGAAAACCAGTTTGAAGAGACTTGCAGGACTCATCAGTGGCATCTGGTCCCTATAAAAAACAACAAAACATCTGTGAACATGATGATATCAGGAGCAACTTAGGGAAAACATCCAATTGTGATTAATAATAACAATAATAATAGCAAGTTCATATTTTGGGAAAATGCAGGCGGCCTATAACTTTAAATCATTAGAAAGTATTCATGAGTTCTTCATGAGTTACAGTTCATTTTCTGTCGTGTTTCAGAATAGACTTCAGATGGCAGAACATGCATCATGTTTGCACAGTGAATTTTGTTTTTATTGTGTGTACACAAATAAAAGTGGACACTTAACAGTTTCGAATGATGTATAGCACTTATTTGTATGACAAAAATCAACTGAGTTATTTGAGTCTCTTTCGCGCTGACAAGGAAAAAAGCGAGCGCGATCGCCGACCCGTGGGTGTTAACAGCTCCCTGTTACTTTTGTATGAACTGAAAGTCTGACCACAAACTCAACACACATTTATTATTCTCTTGGCTTGCATTGTCACAGAGACTGATGCATTATTAGCTGAATAACAATGAACATTGATTTCAGATTCATCCACTCGTAAACAATGGCTGGTCGATGTACATGTCGATCTGATGACTCTTAGTAAATTGGTGGTTCTTGGCCAGAATAAGCTGCAACAAACCCCACAAAATGACCCATGTGTGTGTGTGTGTCAGTGGGATGCAGAGGACTCATGGACTCTGTGAGGAACTGCAGTGTGTTCTGAGATGTGGCCATACGGCAGGAATACGCCTCCATCTGCCTCCTGAAATACAGCTTGTGTGGTGTGACTGTAGACAAACACCTCCTTCATTCTCTCCATCTATCTCTCTCTCTCTCTCTCTCTCACACACTCTGTTCAAGTGCTTTCAGCCATAGTTTTTTGGATTGGTGCTCTTCCATTGGGGAATGGATTAACATCTTTATGAAATTTCACAAAGAAATGATTATGTCACTAAAATCTTTAAGATTTATCTTCCCTCGTCTCTCTAAAGATAAGAGCCTGTACCCTGAAGATGCTGAATTTATACTACACGACTCAAAAGTATTGCTGCTGTCTGTCTAACGCTCTTATTTGCTTGCCCACTGGGAGCTTTGTTTTTCCATTGAATAAAGTGGTCGATTTTACCTGAAGTTCTGCTTTTTTCGCTGAGGGAACTCTGGATTAATAACAGCAGGCCTCAGCCAGGAAAATAATTCTGAATGCAAATTATAAAATGCAACTAACCATGTACTCATGGGGATACAACAGTTGTACTATGTCTGTCTGTGTATTAGTTGTAGATTTTCAGTGACAGGATAAATCTTTACCAGTAGGTGTATCAACAAGTGACTGTATGAGTGAATCAATTGAATAATTAATTTAACTGTTTTGTTCAAACAGGCTGATTATTTTAGGAATGGACATGTGACTCTTGTTTATTGAACTGTTGTATAATTCCATTACAACATTTTTTCAGTCTTGTTTGCTTAAGTTTAAGCAAAATATAAACGTTTAAATGTTTATATTTTAACAACAAATTGGAGTAGAAACATAATTATATAATCAGAAAGTTGATATAAGAACTGCCTTATGTACAATTTAAATGTTTGCATACATTCATATGTTTTTATTTGATTTATTTGAATTTGGCCTCTGTTGTTAATTTTATCTTCTAATATTGTAATGTACCAAGTGAGAGGGTTCCCTGTTTATAGCATTAGTTCAATATCATTAATTAGATATATTTTCCATTATATTAATGTTCCATTAGAAAAATTGACCTGAAATATTTCCAAATTAACTGATATAGAATCACACTGTGAAATCTTTGTCAATACCCATCCCTATTAAAGATAACAATTTTTATGAATTAAGTTTTATTAGTTTATTTATGAGGAAGTGCTTCCAATGATTGGTCTTACTATATGCTAAATAAAACTGCAGCACAAAGCAAAACTATTTTACATATATGAATGTTTTACCTTTACCATTTATTACTACAAAACTTTGTGGAAAAAAGTTGATTGGATTATGTCTTGATTTATATCTCTTGATCAATCAATTGAAAATAATCAACTCTAAAACATTTCACAGGGTAGAAATGGCTCTTTGTGCTTTCAACAGAATGCTAAAAAAAAAAAAAAGCATGGTACAGTAATCACAAACCACTGGCGAATTAATTAAAGTAATAGTTCACCCAAAAATGAAAATTCTACTTAAAAACCCACAAGACTTTCATTCATCTTCGGGCGTACTAATTAAGATATTTTTAATGAAATCTGAGAGATTTCTGTCCCACCATTGAAGGTCTATTCACCCCAATCTATGACGCTTCAAAATGTCATGGGTTCTTCTGTGATCGAATTTTAATGTATTATGTACGTTCGCTGACCAATGTTTACATGTTCATCATATAAATTGATCATGTCTCTTCAGAAGACTAAACCACTTGATCCATATGGATTAATTGTACGATCTCTTCATGAACAGTTTAGGGTGAATAGACTTTCAGTGGAGGGACAGATTTCATTAAAAATATCTTCATTAGTGTTACGATTATTAACGGAAGTCATACAGGTTTGGAACGACATGAGAGCGAGTAAACAATGAGAGAATTTTCATCTTTGGGTGAACTAACCCTTTTAAATGCATTGTTGAGAAGCTGTGGGACCCGGCGCTGGCACCCTGCATCCCTCTTACTGTGCCCTACATATTTATAGAGGCTCGTGTTCAACTGTCATGTGCAGCTATGCCCTGTTAAACCTCTCCGTCTGTATGTGGGTCTGTCTGTGCCTCCCTGTGCAGCCCTTTCCATCCCTCCATCTCTCGGTGTTTCCATTTCTTCTTTATTAATGAGTCGTGACAGTGATATCACTCTAAATAGATAAAGCGGCGTCTCCCTCAATGGTGGTCGGCTCTAGTAAACGCTGTGTTGCCACAGGCAGACTATCAATCATGCCTTAATGTGAAATGTTGAAGTCTTCCCACTTTTCAGGACCCAATGACTCTCCCAAACACATGCTAGAGATAAGACAGACTACTCAAAACAGGAATATAAAGCGAGAGAGAGGGACCCTGCCACCCTGCAGCTTTTAACTAGCATTTAAAAGCTTTAGATGATTCACATGTTCACATTTTCTTCTGATCTCCCGCGAGAGAGTCTGGAATTGTACGGCTAGCTGTGAAGTGATAATTAAAGTCAATGTGAAAATCAACTGTATTTTTCTTCTGCATGGTGATATACTTCTAAAAGAAACGTCTACGGTTACGTATGTAACCCTCGTTCCCTGAGTAGGGAACGGAGACGTTACGTCGGATGACGACGAATGGGGTTTCGCTTAGAAAGCCTATCAACTTCGAGTATTACAAAACGAGCCAATGGCAAAGAAATGCCATGGGTCTGCGGAATTTGCATGACGTAACTCCGCCCCACCTCGTGGGTATAAAAGGAGGAAGTCCGCAACAGCAGTTTATGTTTCTTCGCTGAGGAGCCAAGACTGAGCTCAGGCGATCCCCGCGGTACAGCGGAAAGTGGCAGGCAGACGTAACGTCTCCGTTCCCTACTCAGGGAACGAGGGTTACATACGTAACCGTAGACGTTCCCTTTCGTTGTCACTCCGAGTTACGTCGGATGACGACGAATGGGGTTACCAGTCTAATCACGCCACCTTCTCAGCTGTCTTCCAGTGCCCTGCGTAAATCAAGATCCCTGTCATAGACTGGACGAAGGACTCCATTTAACACAGGAATACCAAGGTACACTGGGAAGCATATCCCAAGCTAGGGGAAGTATGCAATTAATGCCAACCCAGAGGGGGGGGACTTAGAGAATACACATATGACCCGAAGGATGCATATAGGGAACACTGGGGTGTCCAGCCGCAGGTGGAATATTTCAACCCCAGGGGTGGCAAGGTGGCTTGCCGAGGGAAAGACACATGCTCAGAGAGGCTTACAGTGGAAATACACATGTGGGGGTCGCTCAGGGGAGGGACCATGCACACGGGAGGCACCTAGCCGACGCGCAGGCAAGAGACACTGGCGCCGACGTCAGGAGTGCTGGAGGAGCTCAGGGCTTTCGGAAAAGCTCACCTGAGGAGAATATCGCACGTATCCAGTCCGTGGAGTGGAATGGCAAGCAAGCGAAGACACCTGAGCGGGTCCGGTACTAGCTAGTTGAAGCGAGTACATGAGAGGACACTGGCTCCACTCGGAGATTATAGAATCTGGCGAATGTGTTAGGTGTCGCCCAGCCTGCAGCTCTGCAGATGTCTGTTAGCGAGGCGCCATGCGCTAGAGCCCAAGAGGATGCCACACTCCGGGTGGAGTAGGCCGTCACACCAAGGGGGCACGGTCGACCTTGCTGCTGGTATGCCAAGGCAATGGCGTCCACTATCCAGTGAGACAACCTTTGCTTGGAGAGAGCCTTTCCCTTCAGCTTCCCACCATAACAGACAAAGAGCTGGTCTGAGGTCCTGAAACACTGCGTCCTGTCTACATAGGCGCGAAGAGCGCGTACTGGACAGAGCAGTGCCAAGGCTGGGTCTGCCTCCTCCGGGGGCAGCGCTTGCAGGTTCACCACCTGGTCCCGAAAGGGAGTGGTAGGAACCTTGGGCACATATCTGGGCCGGGGTCTCAGGATCACGTGAGAGAAAGCCGGTCCGAATTCCAGGCACGCTTCGTCGACGGAGAATGCGTGCAGGTCCCCTACCCTCTTGATGGAGGCCAGTGCAACCAGGAGCGCTGTCTTCATAGACAGGAACTTAAGCTCAACTGATTGCAGAGGCTCAAAGGGAGTACTCTTCAGGGCAGTTAGAACCACTGAGAGGTCCCAAGAGGGAACGAGAGGAGGGCGAGGAGGATATAGTCTCCTCGCTCCTCTCAGGAACCTGATGACCAGGTCGTGCTTCCCTACCGACTTACCTTCGACGGGGTCATGATGTGCGGCAATGGCGGCAACATAGACCTTAAGGGTGGAGGGAGACAGCCTTCGCTCCAACCCTTGCTGAAGGAAGGAAAGCACAACGCTGATCGAGCATCTCCGGGGGTCTTCTCGGTGAGAAGAGCACCAGTCGACGAAGAGGTTCCACTTCAACGCATAGACGTGTCTCGTGGACGACGCTCTAGCGGAAGTGATGGTAGCCGCCACCGCTGGTGGAAGGGTACTCAAACCTACCTCGAGCCGTCCAGGAGCCACACGTGGAGGCTCCAGAGATCGGGGCGAGGGTGCCACAGGGTGCCCCGTCCCTGAGAAAGAAGGTCCTTCCTCAGAGGAATGGGCCAGGGAGGTGCTGTCGCGAGGAGTACAAGTTCGGGGAACCAGGTCCGGTTGGGCCAATACGGCGCGACCAGAATGACCTGCTCCTCATCCTCCCTGACCTTGCGCAAGGTCTGCGCAAGAAGGCTCACTGGGGGAAACGCATATTTGCGGCTCGGCGGCCACCTGTGCGCCAGTGCATCCGTGCCGAGCGTGCCCTCGGTCAGGGAAAAATACAGGGTGCAATGAGTCGAGTCGTGAGAGGCAAACAGATCTATCTGTGCGTCCCCGAACTGGTCCCAAATCAGCTGAACCGACTGGGGATGGAGTCGCCATTCTCCAGGGAGGGGCTGAAGCCGGAAGAGCTTGTCGGCTGCACAGTTCAGCGCTCCGGGAATAAAAATGGCTCGAAGCGACCTCAGATGCTTCTGACTCCATAGGAGGAGGTGGCGGGCGAGTTGTGACATACGGCGGGAGCGTAGACCACCTTGATGGTTGATGTATGCAACAGTGGCGGTATTGTCTGAACGGACTAGCACGTGTTGACCCCTGAGCAACGCCCGGAAGCGGTGCAGGGCAAGACGTACTGCCAACAACTCGAGGCAATTGACATGCCATAGCCGCTGGGGTCCTGTCCAGGAGCCCGCAGCAGCATGTCCATTGCACATGTCGCCCAGCCCGTGGTGGAGGCATCTGTTGAGACAACAGCATGCCGGGAAGCTCGTTCCAGGGGGACACCCGCCCTGAGAAAACTGAGGTTCGACCACGGGGTGAGGAACTGACGGCAGGTCGGAGTAACTGGTACCCGGAGCATGCCTTGATGCCATGCCCACCTCGGGACTCGGTCGCGAAGCCAAAGCTGAAGCGGTCTCATATGAAGCAATCCGAGCGGCGTGACCGCGGCTGCAGATGCCATATGCCCCAGGAGCCTCTGAAAATGTTTCAGTGGAACCGCATTCTTGCTCCTGAGATGTCTCAGGCAAGTCAGCAGTGACTGCGCGCGCTCGCTCGTAAGCTGCGCGGACATGGCGACCGAGTCGATGTCCATACCGGGAAAAGAGATCCTCTGCACGGGGCAAAGTTTGCTCTTCTCCCAGTTGACCCAAAGGCCCAGACGAGCTAGGTGCCGGAGCACTAAGTCCCTGTGTTCGCAAACCTGATCTCGAGAGTGAGCTAGGATCAGCCAGTCGTTGATATAACTCAGGATGCGGACCCCGTGCTCCCGAAGGGGAACAAGGGCAGCCTCGACGACCTTCGTGAAGATGCGAGGAGACAGGGCCAGCCCGAAAGGGAGGACCGCGTACTGGTATGCCTGCCCCTCGAAAGCAAACCGTAGGAACGGTCTGTGGCGAGGAAGAATGGAGACATGGAAGTAGGCGTCCTTCAGGTCGATCGCTGCAAACCAATCCCGGGGCCTCGCGCATTCGAAAACGCATTTGGCGGTGAGCATCTTGAATGGCAGCCTGTGAAGGGAGCGGTTCAGCACGCGCAAGTCCAGGATTGGCCGTAACCCACCGGTTTTCTTGGGGACAATGAAGTAAGGGCTGTAGAAGCCGGACCTCATCTCGGCTGGAGGGACAGTCTCGATTGCACCCTTCGCCAGCAGGGTGGCAATCTCTGCTCTCGTGATGGGGGCATTGCCACCGACCAAAGTGGAGCGGACTCCCCTGAAGCGGGGAGGAGACCGTGCAAACTGAATCGCATAGCCGAGCCTGATGGTGCGCGCGATCCAGCGGGACAGACGGGGAAGCTCTAACCAGGCTCCCAGGAACTGAACCAGCGGGATCATGCGGACGACAGGCGTCCCCCCGGAGGGGCAGCGAAGCGGAGTAACTGGCCCAGACGTGGACGGCATAGCGGCCCGGTGTGGGGGCACAGTTAGCAACCGCGCCCTGGCAGAGGGGGCCAGGGGAGGACCAGGCTGATCGTCCCGCGGGGGCCTGCTCTGCCAGGGGTCTGGCGACAGAGGGGGACAGGGGCGAAGCGGTCCGTGGACGGCACGCCGTGTCAACCGCCTCTGGGACAGAGGGGGGCGAGGAGAGCACGGCTTGTGGGCGGCGCTCTGTGTCGCACGAGAACTCTGTGGACTCAGGGAAGAGAGGGTCGTTTCTGTCTTTAACCACTTTAGGGTGCTGCCCACCCGTGGGTGAGCAGCGGGGAGCGGAGAACAAAAGATTCTCCCCCGGCCCTCCACCGGGGGAAGGAGTGGTCCTGCTACCACCTCCTGAAAAACGACCATCTTCCCTGAGCAGCCCGTCTCAGGAGCGCCGCTTGGCCCGGCGTTTAGCGGGGGCGGGGCGGGAGAGGGCTGTGGCGCCTTCTTGCGGCTTCCTCCGCGACCGGCCCGGTTTTGTGGAGGCTGCTGCGTGGGCCGGGCGGGAGGGGCGGGAACCGCAGGAGGGCGCCCTCGGCGGGAAACAGGACGAGGCTTCTGCCCGGCCGGCTGGGTGGAGGCAGCAGCTGGCCGGCGGGGCAGAATGTGCTTGATGGCCTCGGTCTGTTTCTGGGCGGTTGAAAACTGTTGGGCAAAGTCTTCAACCGCACCGCCGAATAGGCCGGCCTGGGACAAGGGGGCGTTAAGCAGACGGGTCCGCTCCGCGTCCCGCATGTCAGCCAGGTTCAGCCACAGGTGTCTCTCCTGGACCACGGCTGTGGACATCACCAGACCCAGGGAGCGCGCGGTAACCTTCGTCGCCCGTAGAGCGAGGTCGGTAGCGGCGCGCAGCTCATCAAAGAGCCCTGGGTCTGTCCTACCCTCGTGCATGTCTCTGAGCATCTGGGCCTGGTAGACCTGCAGAGTGGCCATAGCATGCAGTGACGCAGCCGCCTGTCCCGCCGCTCTGTAAGACTTCGCCACCAGAGTAGACGAAAATCTACAGGCCTTGGATGGGTGCTTAGGCTCGCCACGAGAAGAAGCACTCTGAGGACATAGTTGCATGGCAACAGAGCGTTCAACCGGGGGGAGCCCAGTGTACCCACGGGCGGCTGCATCATCGAGGGGAGGAAAGGCGGATGAGATCAACGAGCGGTCCCGAGAAGACAACGGGGTCTTCCAGGACTTCGAGATCTCATCATGCACGTCCGGGAAGAAAGGTATTGGGGTTTGCCGAGGACGAGGGTCGGCGGCCTTACCCAAAAACCAATCGTCAAGTCGCGAGCGCTCAGGACAGGGTGGAGGCCTCCACTCAAGCCCGATGCTCGCGGCTGCCCGGGAAAGCATGGCCGTCATCTCCGGATCAGACTCGAGCACAGCCGTATGCACACCTGAAGGTGGCAGCTGTGACGAGCCCTCTCTTCCAGAAGAATCAAACCCACCTAGTGATGCTGCAACAGACATGGCATCATCCTCTGTAGCTTCAACCGAAACACGTGGGCCACCAGAGGTTAGACCCGCGGGAATCGGCCGCTCGTTAGCGGGGACCGTCATTGAAGAGGGGGGCTGGGGTCGCGGACACATAGTCGCGCCTTGTTCCAGACCGTCACCCTCAGGTCACCCTGGCCACCAGCCGCAGGACGGGGGGTGGATGAGGGGACTCTCACTCTTGCGAGTTCACCGAGTCTCGACCGTAATGACGCGATGGTCATGTTCCCACAGAGAGAACATGAGTCATCCACGAGCGCTGCTCTAGCATGATCAATGCCCAAACATACTATGCAATGCTCGTGCCCATCAGAGTCCGATACCAATCTGCCGCAACCAGAAGTACACGGGCGAGGCATCTTTAAAAAGACGTGCCGCGTGTAAGCTCTTTTAGTGAGAAAACTCAAGTGTTGAAGCACCCGGGGAGAAATGCGCCGACTGGCAGATCACTGCAGCAGATCAGCAGGAAGCACGCTCTCGCCGTAGATCGCCGTCACACCAACACTCGAGGCACTCGTTCGTGAAGCTGACAATTCAGAGATGGCTTGTGGAGAGAAGAATAAACTTGGCTCCGAAGCGAAAACATAAACTGCTGTTGCGGACTTCCTCCTTTTATACCCACGAGGTGGGGCGGAGTTACGTCATGCAAATTCCGCAGACCCATGGCATTTCTTTGCCATTGGCTCGTTTTGTAATACTCGAAGTTGATAGGCTTTCTAAGCGAAACCCCATTCGTCGTCATCCGACGTAACTCGGAGTGACAACGAAAGGGAACTTGATTTTCCCATGAGAGAAAATGGGTAAAATGTGATTCTATCCAGCTGGATTATGAAAAGTGTGAATTACATGTAAAAGAAAATGTAAAAAAAATATTCATATTGGCTTTAATAATGCATTATGTTTGCAGTAAGAGAAAGACTTGTTGTTTGGATGAGGAAAACATGGGCTGTTTGTGAACTTTTTTCAGCTGGTCTGTTTACAAGGAGTCATATTGTCATTATGAACGGCATATGCACAAGCAATCGGGAAATCATTTAACAATTTCAAAGTCAATTACGTCTGTATATATGTGAGCTTGAACAGGTGGGTTTTCTGTACTACAAACATCCACTAGGAATGTAAAATCTTTTACTTGTTCCAATTGTTTTTGCGATGCTAAAGTTTCCCATGATAATGCAGACTGCAATGCCACATGTCTATCTTCAATAGGAAGAAACTTTAGAAGCGTTTTGGCAGCTGATTCACGGCCTCCTGCTGTTCTTCCAGACTCAAGCAGCTTCTCCACACATTCATGGAAACAAAATCCCTGTATCCGTTTCTCCCAGTTTTGGTTGAGATGACAATATTTAGACACTGATGGGTTTTTCTGTGCTTGTTTTTTTTAAATATACCAGCTCGAGTCTGTCAGGGGAAACTACATCTACAAAAGTAGTGCTGGCAAACAGGCAGAACTGGTTGTGAAACGAATAAAACTAGAGTTATGACCTTCCAAAAATGATCTAAATCTTAAGGAATAAAATCAGATTCACATTAGGCACCAGCCGCATCACACATTCATCATGCTGTAATAATTTAGGCTTTAAAGGCACTTCCACAGACTCCTTCAGCGCTGCAGTGAATGAACTCGAAGTAAATACAGAAGAGCCTTTTGTGCTTCAAAAATCTTGCATTGATTCTAAATGAAATCAGCTGAAATTATTTGAAACGTTCACTTTTCATGCAGCACGAGTAAGGTATGAAGAACAGGATTTGTCCATTATCCTCGAGTTATAAAGATAAAAAAAAGAGCAGTTCTGAAAGCATCTTACAATTATTGACCACAAGAAAACAGGATTATATCATCCTTTAAACCCCAGACAAAGTAAAACTCAAGGAAAAACATGTGAATGATAGGAAACTGAAAAGCACCTTGACCAGGTAGACTCAAAATTGAGACAAAGCTGCATGTCCTGACTGAATGCTTAAAGTTTAATGAAAACCTTGAAATGCACTTCAACAATATTAAACAGACATGTCAGAAATTTGACAGCACGCTGAACGATGAAAAAGGACCAACCGCACAAAATGTCTCTGCTTGCCATCAATTAACTCTCTCTCTCTCTCTCTCTCTCTCTCTCTCTCTCTCTCTCTCTCTCTCTCTCTCTCTCTCTCTCTCTCTCTCTCTCTCTCTCTCTCTCTCTCTCTCTCTCTCTCTCTCTCTCTCTCTCTCTCTCTCTCTCTGTCTCTCTCTCTCTCTCTCTCTCTCTCTCTCTCTCTCTCTCTCTCTCTCTCTCTCTCTCACACACACACACACTCTCTCTCTCTCTAAGGAGGCCATCATCACTGGCCTGTTGCCTGAAACGACATATTCTGTTACTGTGGCAGCGTACACCACTAAAGGAGACGGAGCGCGGAGCAAAGCCAAAGTAGTGACCACGACTGGGGCGGGTGAGTGTGTGTTTTATTCCAGTCACAGATTAAGAGTTCATTGAAAGTTTAGAGTTTAAGTGCATTTAGTATTTTCAGAGGTAAAAAGTTACACCACAAACCTCCAGCCCACGATGACCTTGCAGTGACCTCCACTATCACTGGGTACTGTAGATTATATAAAAGTGGAGATTCATTCACATCATTATTTTTCTAGGGTAAGAGAGGATTTATCAATGTGGTGCCTTACAAAATGAATGAGGGTTGAGCATACTTTACACCAAAAACGGGATGCGCAAAATTGGGGAAAAAAAACGTATATTGATCATTGATTTATAAGATCATTGAGTCATTTTTATAACTCAAACAAATAACTCAATCTCTTTCCACTTGAGTTTTCATAGGTCATATTTTCACTGTTTATAATATAATATAAAATAATGATTTTAATCTTATTATTTAAATCAAAATATTAAACAAAATAAGAAATATATTACTATTATTATAAAATGTACTCAAATTAATGAAAAATAAATAAATAGATAAAAATATTGTATGTTATATGCTAAACCAGAGCATGTGAGCGGGGTGGAGCGGGAGCGAGCGGGGAGCGCGAGCGGGCGGATCTTGGACAGAGCGCAGAGCGGCATTTTTAAAAGGACGGAGCGTCGCCCTATTTCCCGCTCCAATTTCGCTCCGCAGTCCGCTCACACCACGAGTCTGAAGCATGCTTAGTCAAGCCTGTCTCGCACAGTCAACAGTAAACTATTTTCAGTCAAAACTCGGCCCAATAATGGAGATCAAAAAGAAGACAATTTTGTAAATAAAACTCCACGTCTTTCCCCGCCTGGCTAAAGTAGCTCGCATTGTGTTCAGCATCCCAAGCGGGTCTGCGAGCACAGAGAGGGATTTCTCCGCTTCTGGCCTGCTGTCAAGAAACCACTGCATGAGTCTGAAGCCTCAGATATCGTCCAAACTTGTCCACTCGTCGTGAACTCAAAAGAACGTCTCAGGTTACTACTGTAACCCTAGTTCCCTGAGAAGGGAACGAGACGATGCGTCGATGACGCTTTGGGAACGCATTTGCGTGACTGAGTCTGAAGCACTACTGTCAACTAGTCCAGTGGAATGAATGAAGCGTCACGGGCGGGTGACGTCACGACCAGGAAGATATAAAAGCACATCCGGTGCAATGCTCGCGTTAGCTTATAGAGCCGAAGCAAAGCGATCGCAGGGATGCAGGAAGTATGGCAGGGAGACGCATCGTCTTGTTCCCTTCTCAGGGAACTAGGGTTACAGTAGTAACCTGAGACGTTCCCTTTCGAGGGGAACTCGCGATGCGTCGATGACGCTTTAGGAACGATAATACCCAATACGCCATAATTACAAAATGCCAGATGACAAAACTGTCGGCAAATTAAGTAAAAAGCACCTGGGAACCTGGGGCAGCTTCCAGGTCCAGGCTATAGAACCTCACAAATGTTAGCGGCGAGGACCAACCCGCCGCGTCACAAACCTCCTGAAGGGAAACTCCTGATAAGAGGGCTTTAGAGGCCGCCATACTTCGGGTAGAGTGAGCTCTGACCACCAAAGGACATGGCTGGCCAGAGGACTCATATGCAAGAGAAATAGCCTCGACTATCCACTTACTGATTGTCTGCTTAGAAGCAGGAAGACCTTTCTTAGGTGAACCAAAACAGACAAACAACTGATCAGATCTCCTCCATGGGGCAGCCCTGTGGACATAAGTGTGAAAGTCTGAAACTAGATCTAGGGGCTCGAAGGGAGCCCCAGACAAGCCTTCCAAAACTATGGCCAGATCCCACGCTGGCACCCTAGTTCAAACTGCAGGCCTCAACCTCAAGGTGCCACGGAGGAAACGAATAATCAGGGGGTCTCGACCCAGAGATGCAATACCCATAGGGGCGTGGAAAGCCGCAATGGCCTTAGGTAAACCTTTAAGGTAGAATGACATAAACCTGACGTGAAACGAGACTGGAGAAACTCAAGTACTGTGTTGACTGAACAGTTAACTGGATCTCGCTGCTGTTGGTGACACCAAGACGTGAAAACTTTCCACTTAAGTATATATAATTTCCTCGTGGCTGGAGCTCTGGAGCTAAGAATAGTCTCAACGACCTCAGTCGAGAGACCACTCTCTAAAAGTTGGGCCCCCTCAGAGGCCAAACCCATAGGTTCCAAATCTCCGGTCGGGGGTGAAATATTGTGCCCCCTGCCTGAGACAGAAGGTCTCTCCTGACAGGAATCTCGAAAGGAGGGCCGTCTAGGAGATGAATTAGGTCCGCAAACCAAAAACGAGTCGGCCAGCGTGGAGCTACTAATAATAGACTTACTCCGTCCTGGCGGACTCTCTCCAGAACTCCTGGGAGCAGAGCAACAGGGGGAAATGCGTACAGACGTAGCCTCGGCCACGTCTGTACCATAGCGTCCAACCCCAAGGGGGCTGGTTGCGTGAGGGAGAACCAAAGTGGACAGTGCGTCGTAAGCTGAGACGCAAACAGATCCACTTCTGCTTGGCCGTAAAATTCCCAAATGAGCTCCACCGCCTCGGGGTGGAGTCTCCATTCCCCTGGCCTCAGCCCCTGCCTCGACAGGGTGTCTGCTCCTATATTCTGGTACCCTGGGATAAACACTGCCCTCAGGGAGAGTATCTTCCCTAGGGACCACAAGAGGATCTGGTGCGCCCGTTTGCAGAGTGGACGCGAACGCAGACCTCCCTGTCGATTTAAATAAGAGACCACCGAAGTGTTGTCTGTACGGACGAGCACATGATGGCCCCTCAGGTCTGGGAGGAAATGTCTCAACGCATTGAAGACAGCCATCATCTCCAGGCAAGTTATGTGCCAAGAAAGATGATGGTTCCCCCACAGACCCTGAGCTGAGCGGCCTTCCATTACCGCTCCCCAGCCGGTGAGAGAAGCGTCTGTCGGGATAGCAACTCGATGGCAAAGAGCTCCCAACACCGGACCCTGGGACAGGAACCAATGTTTCCTCCATATAATCAAGGCGCGGATGCACCGCCGCGTGATCTTGATCATACGAAGTGGGTTTCCCCTCGGGGAGAACCCTCTGGTCCTGAGCCACCACTGCAAAGGTCTCATGTACAGCAGGCCAAAGGGGATCACATTGGACGCCGCTGCCATGAGGCCTAACAGTCTCTCGAACTGTTTTGCAGTACGTGACTGGCCTAGCTTCAACTCTTTTGTGGCTGTGATGATAGCAGCTACACGAGCGGGCGATAGAGTGGCCCGCATCGTGACTGAATCCCATACCACACCAAGGAAAGTGGTTCTCTGTAGTGGAGAAAGCACACTCTTCTTGGCATTGAGTCTCAACCCCAATTTCCTCATATGAGCGAGAACGACATCTCGATGCCGAACCGCTGACTGTTCTGATTCCGCCAGAATCAGCCAGTCGTCGATGTAGATCAGAATGCGTATGCCCTGCAGCCTGAGCGAAGCCAGAGCTGCATCTACGCACTTCGTGAACGTGCGGGGTGACAGAGCTAAACCGAATGGAAGCACCCGATATTGGTATTCTTTGCCCCCGAAAGAAAACCTCAGGAACTTCCTGTGTTGAGGGAGGATGGAGATATGGAAGTAAGCGTCCTTCAGATCTATCGTGACAAACCAGTCCTCGGATCTGATTTGAGTCACTATCTGTTTGAGTGTGAGCATCTTGAATTTCAATTTCATGACCGTACGATTCAGCAAACGAAGATCTAAAATAGGACGCAACTCCCCATCCTTTTTTGGAACAATGAAGTATCGGCTGTAAAACCCCGATTCTCTGTCGGGGGAGTACACCTGTTCTATAGCTCCCTTTGCTAAGAGAGAATGAACTTCTTGCTCCATTACCAGAGCCTGCTCGGGATGTACTACCGTGAGTAACACCCCGTTGTAACGAGGCGGAGGAGAACCGATTGGATTCTGTAACCTTTCTCTATTATCTGCAGGACCCAAGGAGATATATTCAACAGATTCTTCCACTCTGTTAGAAAATCTACTAAGGGTACCAGTCTCTCGAGACTGGCCTCTGGTGTTAAAGGAACAGCCACTTCGGCGACCTGAAGCATATTGGCAGGAAACAACCGAACTGACTGTTTTTGGACCCCCCTCAGAGGGCTCACGTCCGACGCAATGTCGAGTCGTCACTGCACCGAACTTTCGCTGGATACCACTGCGCCCCGAAGCACCAAGGGTGGCGGGGTTGGCAGACCGGTCCCATGAGGACCCCGAAGTGGAGCGGGCACCGTATTCTGAGGTGTACCCCGCCCCACCCCGGTTGGGGCTGTCCTCAATGGCCTGACGTACATAGCGTCAGGACCTTTTCTGAGCCGAAGCCTTCCTAGCCATAAGTACGGTCCTCAGATCCGGCTTAGACTTAGCCGACTTCGGCTGAGGAGGTTGGCTCGGTCCCCAAGATTTATTCGGGGGAGCACGAGACGCAACACTTATTTTTTGTTGCACACGGTGTGAGGAGCTTGGCTGGGGACGCTCACCCCCAGCATCCCCAGGGGGATGGACTCGGCGAGGAAGGAATTTTTTAAAAGCCTCAGATTGTTTTTTATTTTCTTGAAACCTTTCAACAACCGAATTCACCGAGTCACCAAAGAGACCAGAGGGAGAAATAGGGGCATCTAAAAGAAAAGCCCGATCTTTATCTTTCATATCTGTCAGATTTAACCAAAGATGCCTCTCAGTAGCTACGAGGGCTGCCATAGACCGCCCAATAGCACGGGCGGTCTCCTTCGTAGCTCTGAGAGAAAGATCTGTAGCCCGACGAAGTTCTCGAATTTCGTCGGGACTAACTCCCTCACTCCTGTCTATATCCCCCAGCAGATCTGCCTGATAGGCTTGGAGCACTGCCATCGTGTGCAGACAGGCTCCAGCTTGACCTGCTGCCGTATAAGCCTTACCCACTAAATTAGATGTGGTCTTTAGTGGTTTATTCGGCAACACGGGATCCTTCAGGGACGACGCTGACCCAGGAGACAGATAGCTCGCGAGCGTCTGTTCCGCTGGGGGCATCGACCCATAACCAAAATCTTTCAGCCCCATTATATTTGAATACGTTTGAACATGGGGACTAAAAAGACGTGACGAAAATGGTTTATTCCATGATCTACATAGCTCACTATGTAGATCAGGAAAGAATGGAAGGGCCCGTGCCTGAGATGAAACATTAGAAGTGAGAAAACGCTCGTCTAGTTTGCTTTTCTGCTGGCCAGTCAATACTCAACTTATCTACAGCACGAGTTATCACCTCAATAAGCTCCTCATGTGCTGGGGAGAGGGATGGCGAATCCTCTCCCCTTATTGAATCTTTATTTGTGTTTGTGTTTGTGTCACTCTCACCGATGCTCAGTAACTCTACCTCCTCAGAACTAGAGCACTGAAGCAACGGGCTCTCTTCCCGGGCGGAAGAAGCCGCAGCGCGGGCTTCCGACACCGGCAAGAGAGCAATGGATCCTTCGGGTAAAGGAGGAGATAAGGCAGAGCCCGTCCCCAACCCTGCCGAAAGATCCATTTGTGAACCCCAAGTGAGCCTTCTCCGAGCTGCCTCGGCAGCCGCGGGTCCAGAACCCCGAGGTTCGCGAGCCTGTCCATCATCCTCAAATGTGGACAGACGGGAGCGGAGCATGCGGAGCGGGAGACGCTCACAATGCTGACAGTCAGCCCCCTCGAAGGCTGACATAGCATGCTCCACTCCCAAACAAACTACACAAAGCTCATGTGTATCTCCACCCGTGATATAACGAGGGCAAGGAGAAGCACAGGCTTTGAATAGTTGTTTTGCCATAATACAATATAATGAGAGACAGACAACAATAAATATACAGACAGTTTTGACACAGAGCGCTTCGCTGAGGCACAAAAGCTAACGCGAGCATTGCACCGGATGTGCTTTTATATCTTCCTGGTCGTGACGTCACCCGCCCGTGACGCTTCATTCATTCCATTGGACTAGTTGACAGTAGTGCTTCAGACTCAGTCACGCAAATGCGTTCCCAAAGCGTCATCGACGCATCGCGAGTTCCCTCGAAAGGGAACTGTAGATAAGGAAAGCAATTCATATATATATATATATATATATTAAGTTTGACAACATAAGCCAATTTAAATTGTAATCCTCTGGGCATCTGGGCAAAAGTTTAGTTATAAGAATTTTGGCCTAATAGTTAATTTACTTTTAAAACGTTTATATATATATATATATATTCTTTTTTTTTTATTATTAGGCCCATTTATTTGTTTAATTTTACTGCAGTTTGTGTGTACAATGGATATAAGCCAATTTAAATTTTAATCGTGCGCTTTGCGCAAAAGTTCAGTTCTGATCAAAAGATCAAAATTCTGGCCTAATAGTTAATTTACTTTTAAAACTTTTATGTATATTTTTGCTTATATAATTTATTTATATTATTACGTCAATTTATTCGTTTAATTTTACAGGACTTTTTGTGTAGGCTATATTCCTTCTTACACAGGTATAGGCCTAATTTGTAATTTGAAATAAAACATTTCTATTTGGAAAATGTTGTTGTTGCTCTTTAGTTCTTTGGGAGGTAAGCTGTGGTCTAAGCTAAAAGTGAAATGCATGCAGATTTTTTTCCTTTTTTGGAGCGAGCGGGGTGCGATTTGAGTGGAGCGCGAAGCAAACTGCGTTGAGCGCTGAGCGATAATGAGCGGAGCGGCCTGATGTGGCTTTGAGCGGGGGAGCGGAGGGGTGAACAGTTCCGTGAGCGAGGAGCTGAGATTCTCACCGCTCCGCTCATATGCTCTGTGCTAAACCAATGTTAAACCATCAAGATTTTTATTTTGGTGATCAGCTGGCAATACATGTATTGCTTTAACTAACCATACTAAAAGTAAAAAAAAAAACAAAAAAAAAAACATTTTTATTACTTGAATGACAAAAACACATAACAAAATTATTGAAACTTCACTGAAATAAAATGAAAGTAGAACATTTAAAACATTAAATATTAACAACTATAATAGTATATCAATGATACTAAAATAACACTGGTTTCGGCATCTCAGAGTGGCTTAAATCACAGTAAATTAAAACCAATCTGAGCAACCTGTATCTATTTTATTTCTCATGCAGCCCTACATCAAAATACCATACTGAAATAAAGCTGTGTTTACTCTAGTATTAACCATGCCGAATAATCTGACGGATATCTCGCATCTCTGTCACTGGTAGTTCCAGGCAAGCCCACCATGATCATTAGCACCACCATCGGGAACACAGCTCTGATCCAGTGGCAGCCTCCTAAAGAGATGGTGGGAGAACTGATAGGCTACAGACTGCGCTACAAGCGTGAAGAGGAGGAGAACTACACCACCCGTGACTTCAGACGCAGCGACGACCACTTCACCGTCACCGGCCTGCACAAGGGCGCCACCTACATTTTCAAGCTCTGTGCCAAGAACCGTGCGGGAAACGGAGAGGAGTACAGCAAAGAGATCAGCACCCCGGACGACGTGCCCAGCAGTTACCCACAAAACCTCAGAGTCGTGGGCCTGACCACCACCACCACCAAACTGGCCTGGGACCCCCCGCCTCTGCCAGAGAGGAACGGCAAAATCGTACGTTACGTGGTGGTGTACCGTGACATCAACAGCCATCAGAACCAGACCAACGGTACCGCCGAGACGCAAATGACCATCCAGGGTCTGCAACCGGACACCACCTATGACATCAGAGTGAGGGCGTTCACGGGGAAAGGTGGAGGTCCGATAAGCCCCAGCATCCAGAGCAGAACCATGTCTACCTCCATGCCTGGTGAGTTATTTATTTAAAGGGGTGGTAAAACACATTTTTTCGAAGGCTTGATTGTGTTTGTGGGGTGCACTGTAACATGTGTTCATGCTTAGTTTTTAAAAAATTGCATTATTTTTCATATATTTTACCTTAATTCTACACTGCTCTGTCCCTCCTTGTAAAAACGGTCTGATGGTTTCCGGGTTCTGTGAAGCCAGTCCCTCAAAACTACACAATGGGCTCAGATTGGTTAGCTGGCCCAGTGTGTTGTGATACGCTAACCGACTAGTGCATGTTTTCCGGAAACGTCACGCCCCTTACCTTTACCGGTAGTTTGTGCTTTGGTGTATTATAAACATTATAAACGATGGCGTCAATAAAACCATACAAATTTGAGCCCGAATTGGACCCAGAGAATGTTATTGAAGAGGATCGGTTTCAGAAAGGTTTGTTTTTTGTTGTTCTCTCATTACTTTTTAGATACGCTGTTATTTAATTGTACTAATTATTATAGTATTACAAAAAATAAGCTTCATAAACAAGAATTTAATATAATGGTTCTAACAAATTATACTACAGTCCTCAAAGGGATTTTTTTGCGTAAAGACTGCGGATCTATAGTGATCGTTACTGACTGTATGGCACCGTTACTTTTGTATTTTTAGAACGATTGTAGCCAAATATCTGTCACCCTGCTGTCGCCCTGCTATTTTCATTTCATTTTCGATACCCTAAAGCGGAGGTCCGGCAGGGAAAAATCGAAAACGATTTTCGATGTGCGGACCTAACACTGCATGGCCGCAAGCCTGTGGGGAATTCCTCAGAATTAAATGCAGCCATAAACACTGGATAAGTGAAACACGGTCTGAATGGTGGGCTGAATTAAAATACCTAACTTGTTAAAGTCAGATAATATTCCAGAATTAAATGCAGCCATAATCACCAGACAATACTGTTTTAATATTTATAATATTAAATATTAAATCGTAATCTCGTAATCTACACGCTGCCTCGGCAAACGCGATATATATATATATATATATATATATATATATATATATAAACGCAATATATTTGGCTTTCATCCCTCGAGAAGAAAGTCAACGGGCGCGAGGCTGAAACACCCAAAAACGCACGGCTGTGCGCGTCGAGATATTTCTCAATGAACACAGTCAGCTCGTGAGGGTGCTCGCACCCACACAGAATCTTTAACAACACCAAATAGGACAGACAGTTTGACACAGAGCGCTTGCTGAAGAGCAAAAAGCTGACTCTGTTGTGTGCCGGCGTCCCTTTGTAGCTTCCGTGTGTGCCGTCACCAATCAGGATTGGATTAGTTTCATTCATACTTCAGATGCGTTATGCTAAGGGCGTTCCCCAAAGTGTCGTATCGACGCAGTTCGAGTTCCCTCGAAAGGGAACCTTTATTGCTCAGAAACTGTTTTTGCAAATCTCAGAAGATTAAATGGATGGATTAGTTATGTTTCATTTAAGAATCAACTTTGTCTCAGGTGTTTCTGCCTAATTTCATTTGGAGAATTTTAAGTAGTCGCAGATTGCTGTCTTGAATTTGAAATCTTTGAATTTGTTATTTTTAATTAGATTTTATTTATATATTTTATTTCTCTATAAAGTTCTAGTAATTTTGTTGTGTTTTATGTTATATACATTTTTGGTCTTAATCTTTAAAACGAAAATGAGAAATTTTGCCTTGGATACTACCTGAAAAAAAATATTAAATACATTTTATTTTATTTCAGTTAATGTTTATTTTTAATTTTAAGTAATGAAAGTGTTTTTTATGGTTTTAGTTTTAGTGCGTGCTAAAGAGTTTTTTTTTTCTAAGGAGAAAAATCTAAAGAAGAAAACATCTCCATTTAATCTCATTGCTGTTCGGAAAACCATCTGAGACATTATAGAGATTTCATCTGTGTTTTTTCTTTGCTAATGGTTTGGTCCAGTGAGATTCCACTGTGGGAGGAGATACTCAGTGCTGTGTGATAAAAATAGAGCTAGGCAGCTGAAAAAATGCCTTGTCCCATGATTCTGTGGATAGTCGCATCTGTTAGGACAAAATCATGAATTAATTCGGACAAGATTTGATTCAGTGCAATCATAAACTGATGGATGATGTCAGTTCCCACCCAAAAACATTTTCCACTCAGTACTCAGTGTCGGTTGAAAATGCGTCGCGTTATGGAAGTAAAGTGTTTTGTGATTGTCATATTAGGTTCTTTGTTTTGCAAAAAGATCACGTTTCAGCCATTTCTCTGCTTGTTGGTTTGTCTCATACATACGTTCATTGATAAACTCTCACACAGAGCAGATGGTTGGAGACGTATGACTTGTGAATTGCAGTCGCTGCAAAACTTCACATATGGCTCATCTTATGCTAGAAACATTAAAGGGTTACTTCACCCTTATTTCGTTCCCAAACTTGTACGATTTTCTTTCTTCCATGGAACATATGGACTACCTTTGTGTTATTTTTGGAGCTCAACAACATCCATTTTTATTTCCTTTTGTGCTTCACAGAATATAGTTATACAGGTTTACAACTAGGTCTTTCGTGATTATTAATTAATTGTCAGATTGTGTTTATTTGATCTAATCACAATTATTTGAGATATTAAATAAGGGAAATTTAAGCAGGTAAATAAATCGCAATCAAGGATTAAAATAATGGTCGAAAAACTCTTCAATTTTATTGTTATTTAACATTTGCGTCATGCCAAACATTCTTGGTTCTTAGAGTTTCACTTTTTATTATATTATATTATATTATATTATAAGAACAACATATGGACCTATTTAGTTGTTTACCAATAAAATAAAAAAATTATAATATAAGGCTTACATTGTAAGTGACATGAGCAAAAGAGACAATTAAATAATTCATCGCAAATATTTGTGCAAATAATCGTCATCGCAAAAATCATGATTGTAACGGGCGTATTTGGAACGTCAAGGGTGATGAAAAAATGACAGGATATTATTTTTTGATGAACTATCCCTTTAAATATGTCTGCTGAGATGGCGTCTCTTTCATTTCTCTGCGCTCTGACTCCTCAGCTTCCCTATAGCATAACCCACATGCAGAGAGCAGATATAGTCGGCTTTGATTTTTGATGTGTGGTTTGAGATGAAGGCGTTATCAGTCTCAAACTGCATGTTAATCAGTGCAGTGATGCGTTTCCTCTGCCAATCACTGAGCCGGTCTGAAAAGAGATGGGGTGAGGAGTCTATGACATGCAGTAACTCTTTTATTCTCACCTCCTCTACAGAGTTCACTAAAAACTTTGGTGTGAAAGCTGTTATGAAGACCTCTGTCCTGCTCACATGGGAGGTGCCGGAAACCTACAAGTCCCAAGTGCCTTTCAAGGTGCCTTTTCCCTGTCATTCCACAGTTGTGAAGTAGAAAATGCAGTGTAAAATGAGTCTCATTGAGTGATGGAGTTAACCTGTGCTTCCCCTGTGCCAGATCCTGTATAACCAGCAGAGCGTTGAGGTTCAGGGCGACCTGAAGAGAAAGTTGATCACGCGTTTGCAGCCGGACACCGATTACTCGTTCGTGTTGATGAGCCGAGGGAACAGCGCCGGTGGACTACAGCAGCAGGTCTCCATACGCACCGCCCCGGACCTGTTCACCAGCAAACCGGCCCACCAGAAACAAGACCCAGAGGAGGGCGGCAAACTCACCATCACACTGCCCAAAGTGCACAACAGCGCCCTCGTCGGGTCAGTCAAGTCACCTTCATTAATAATATAACAATATAGATTGTTGTAAAGCAGCTTTACAGTGATGATAGGAAATTAAAGTAACAGAGATTGTTTTGGCTTTACAGCAGCTCTAGAATAAAGTTATTGTCCAGCTAAAGTTAGTTTTGATTGATTCATTTCCGTTGCAAAGATCATTAGTTATGGGCCGCTAACACGACACCGTTCTAACAGAAAACCCTTAACGCGCTCCGGCCTGTTCATCCCCACAACAACAGTGTCTGGTGACTTTGACCTCAGCAAATTACTTGTCAGAAACAGAAACAGTCAGAGAAATGTAATAAATAATAAAATCATCATTGAATCTTGTGCAGCCATCAACATCAACATGATAGTGTTGTAAGGGGTGTGCGATATTGACCAAAAAAAAAAAAGAAATCTTGGGAGTAATATTGATTTGTTTTTGTAATGTTAATATTAATAAAATAAAGTACTTTTTGAATAACAATTATTATTATTATTATTTTTATCATTGTGTAGTCATGTAGAATGGGGAAAAACATGTTTTCATTTTTTATTTTTCATTCAAAACATGTCTGAGTGAGGTATTTCAATACAATATCTGACATTGCTAGGCTATGAATACATACGTAAATATGAGATGTAGAAAAGCACTGAAATACATTACAACTCTGCACTCCGACCACTTCAAGTTTCAGCACATATAGTGTTTATTTGTCTCTAGTGCTATTATCAACATGACTCATTGCATTGCGGTGATGATGATTGATATGTATTTTACCTGTGATTAAATCTGCTAAATAAATTCTGCTGTGGTCGAGATTAGTGATTCCCCAGGTTTCTATTTCATCTCGTCATTGAGTTTGTTTGAATCCACAGCAGTTTTTTAGCTTATTTTTTTTCCCTAGTTGGCAGATTTGTTTTCGCTTCATTTCGTTTGCAAAAATAACATGCTTTTCTTTATAAAAATATCAAACTGTTGTGTAAATGTCTTTAATTTTCCCCCAGTGGGAATAAATGGGTTACTATGAAAATCAGCATTTGATTTCCCATTGCAAGATGATGCCCTCTGTTAAAAAATGCATCGCTAACTAATGATCAGTAAAAGCCGAGATAGTTCTTACACGCCGTGCATCACATATGAGCTTCATTAAGTGCTTTGACAATAAACAGAAAAAAAAAAAAAAAAAAAAAAAGTGATGTTAACTTTTGCATTGACTGACATTTCACACCAAAATAAAAGCAAGCTTTATCTTTACTGCTCATCTGCCTGCAGTCTACAGGACTCGAGCACAGCATCAGTGCTTTTATTTATCAATGTTTATCTTAAAGTCCCCCTTTAGTCAATCATTTTAGCCCTTAAAACTCATCTTTGATCACCGAAATGTTATATTTAAACGTTCTTTCCTTGAAAAAAAATCTTCATGCCTTAAAATAGCCTCATTTAGTATACATGGACCATGAATATACAAATGCGCCCCGCCTCCACTCACTCACAGCAGCTCAGAGATCCACTCGTTGACCTGATTGGTTACAAGGTAGTTTGTGACGTCAGAAACACCAGCGATTTCAAACCGTGTTTTTGAGACTGTCTTTGTTTCACTGCAGTTTTAAGGAGAAAATACTCAGCAATGGTGTTGAATTAGAACATGGCTTGTCTTAAAGCATATTAAAAACACCACATAGACATACAAACTACAATAAAAGCTGGATTTTTACCACGGGGGGACTTTAAAACCCAAAGATGATGCATGTTGGCTCTCAAGGAGATGTTTGCAGGAGTCTCAGAGTCACATATACAATAATCCTGTTCCTCTTTGAGCAAATATTGGACCAGTGTGCTTTAGTGAGACTAAGGCACTTCCCATCCCAGCTCAGAGGAGTCATCTCACATGGGTTTAGTTCACTACAGCGAGCCGGATTTGCCGTAATGCAGTGCAGTCAGAGCTGGCTGAATGCTGAAAATACCCACGCTGCCCGCAGGATCGGTTCTGACCAAAGACAGCTCCCAAATCCTTTCATTAGAAATTACCAGACATATTTCCTCATCAAAGCCAAAGCAAGATTGTTAGAGGCAGTTACATCAGACATTATAGACATCACACATATCAAACAATGCTCTTGCTCAGTCCTGGCATGAGAGTGTGGGAATTACTCCGCTGTTAATCATGGGATTTAAGTGTTTGTTTCAGTCATTGAATGAGCCACGGGCTGCACGGCCGTCACAAAATACTTCAGAAATGCAATCAGTGGTCTAATGTCCATGTTTCATCACACTCACAAACACACTGAACCTGATAGATAGATAGATAGATAGATAGATAGATAGATAGATAGATAGATAGATAGATAGATAGATAGATAGATAGATAGATAGATAGATAGATAGATAGATAGATAGATAGATAGATAGATAGATAGATAGATAGATAGATAGATAGATAGATAGGACATTTTTACTATAATGACACGTTTGTGTATGTTTTCCTCTTAGGTGGTTTTATATAGCGGTGGTACCAGTAACTACATCAACTCTACGTCGCTGGGAAAACCCAGAGGATATGGATCTGGATGAGGTGAGTGTGTGTTTGTGATGATCACATACAAATAACAGAAACAGATGATCTTATTCATCTCTCAGTCATACATGAGGCCTGAGATATGCAGTGCTGCTTGAAATATTGTGAACCCCTTGCAGAATCACAAAACAAAAAAACAGCCGTGGATCATCCAGTATTAAGTATTAAGAATCAAGGGTTCATAAACTTTTGAACAGGGTCATTTTTATAAATTCAGCTTCTTTTTTTTTGTCTTATGGACTATATAAGTGGTTCTCAACCTCTCCTGCAGGGACCCCCTGACAGGACATGTTTTTGTTTTAACCCTGAAAAGACACACCTGATTCAATTAATTAAACGCTCAAAGGCTTAATTTGTAGCTGACTAATTGAATCAGGTGTGCCATTTCAGGGTTAAAACAAAAACATGTCCTGTCAGGGGGTCCCTGCAGGAGAGGTTGAGAAACACTGGACTATATGTAAACATCTTTTATGTAAAATATCTTATTCAGGACAATACTAAATAAAAAATAACATGCATTTTGTATGATCCCTCTTATTTTGTTTAAATGATTCACATTTTCACAGATTCTGCAAGGGGTTCGCAAATTTTATTATGTCTTTTCTATGTTCTACAGTATGTTAGTATTTGTTGTTCCACTTGTTATTTTTCGCCTCTTTTTACATTCTCAGTTTCTCTGCAGCAGCTGTTGAGACACACAGGCACTTTGTTGGCTCTTAAAAAGCTTTTCTTGCCATTTTTTGCTTTTTTTATTATTACTACTGAGCTTTCGGGCTCCAACACGGTTCTGCTTTCTCATGAGTTTGCTTGCACTCAATAAACTATCGTCTGCAAAACAGGCAAAACTTTTCAGGTGCTGCCTACTGAATATCAAACACACCAGTGTTTTGAAACAGGCCGTTTTCTCGCAGCCATTCTCCCCTGAGTTGCCCCTTATTTATGAGCGTTGCCGAGTCAAATGAGAGGTGTATTATTGTATCCCGTGTTGTGCTGGTGTTTATCACCGTGCTGATGTTATTCCCGCTGTCCCGCTGCAGTCCTCATTCTCTCTGCCGCTAGAGCTCATTTTTTCAGCTGCAATCCTGTGGCCTTGGATTTGATTCAGTCTCGACCAAATGTGCTTTACTAAACTAAAGAAGCAGTGGTCTGTTGCTTATTATGTTAGTGGTGAGAAAGGAAAAGAGAGAAAGAGTGATGGATGGAGAAACAGAGGAAGTGGTCTATAAAGAGACAGATGAAGCTCTTGGAGACTGTGTATGTTATTTTGAATTAATGATGCCTCTGACTGAAGCACCTAAGGCTGATATTCGACCTCTGACCTCTGGGTCAAAGTCCAGCTGTTTCATGGACTGAAAGTGCCAATCAGAACAGACCTAAAGTAGTGCTGGCCAATATATATATGTATATTTAAAAGTTTGGGGTTGGTAAGATTTTTTCATATTTTAGAAAAAACTCTTCTACTCACCAGGGCTGCATTTCTTTGATCAATAATACAGTGATATTGTGAAATAGTATTATAATTTAAAATAACTGGTTTCTATTTGAATATATAGTAAAGTGTAATTTATTCCTATGACCAAAGCTGAATTTTCAGCATCATTACTCCAGTCTTCAGTGTCACATGATCCTTCAGAAATTATTCTAATATGATGATTTGAAGCAACATTTCTGATTATTATCAATGTTGAAAACAGTTGTGCTGCTTTTCAGTAATATTTGATGTATAGAAAATTCAAAAGAACAGCATTTATTTGAAATATTATAAATGTCTGTCACTTTTGATTAAATGAATGCATCCTTGCTGAAACATTTGAACTCTGGTTTACATGCGTGTATATATATATATATATATATGCAATTATTTTGCAATTATTTAAAAATTAAGCTACAAAGTGACATTGACATGATTTTTATTTAGTGCTTTTAATTTAATCTTTTTTATTTTTTTTTATTTTAGTATCATTCTTACTTGTGTTCATTTAGGTAGAATCTGTGTCGGAAACATGCCTTGATTATTTTAAAGAGATTTTTTTTCTAACAAAAAAAAAATTGTTTTAACATCATCTAGCCCTAAAACTTGTAAATGAGGGTATATGAACATTCACGTCAGTGGTTTAATAAATGGACGTTTTTTTCTCTCAATGCATTGTCATTGTTTGTCATTTTCCTGATGTGTTCTCTGTGATTTACCAGCTTTTGGGGAGTAATGGAGACTCAGATGTGAGGAAGAGGAGGAGGAGACAAACTCAGGACTTCCTGCAGCCTTACATCGCTGCCAAGATGGAGCATCTTCCAGAAACCTTTGTGTTAGGAGACGAGAAAACTTACAATGGCTTCTTTAACAAACCTCTACCTGGACAGCAGCAGTACCGCACGTTTATACTGGCGGCACTGAAAGACCGGGACTCAGTGAGTCACACACACACACACGCACACACAGTGTTTGTTTCACTAAATTAGTGAGGACATTGCATAGACTT
Source organism: Gila orcuttii (assembly GCA_026230005.1). NCBI lineage: Eukaryota > Metazoa > Chordata > Actinopteri > Cypriniformes > Leuciscidae > Gila > Gila orcuttii. The sequence goes on from JAPDVR010000011.1 coordinate 4,451,910, forward strand.
CCATTGATTTTATATTAGGTTAATGCTATTTTCTATTGCTTAGCCCAACTCCAACCCTTAAGGCCCATTCACACTAAGAATAATAACTATATTAGCATCCACAACAGCAGAGAGTAACATTCGGTTTTTTATAAGCGCATGCTTGACTGTCACTTTAAATGCTCAAGCTCATTACAGCAGGATTGATTCTGATTTGCTCTCAATGTTTTTATTGTTCATCAGCTGAAATTTTTCTCAAAGTGATTCCAACGATATTGTCTCTCTATATCGTTATTGTTATAGCTGTGCTGTGAACTCTGCTATTCTTTAATATTGAGAATGATTTTTAGAACTATATCTTTATTGTTATCTTCATAGCTTTCGTCCTTGGTGTAACTGGGCCTTTAAACCTTCCTACAGTGTAAAACTGTGCAAAACACTAGATTTAAATAAAAACATGCTTTGGTTGATTTATAAGCCTTTTCTAACTAGTGAGGACAGTCGGTAGTCGGTTGTTATTATATTTCACTATATAAGTATAGCCAAACCTGTACACATACACACACAAACACACACGTGAGCCCTGTGGCCAGTTACATAAACACAGTCATTATGTCAAGAATGACAACTAGCAGTTAAGAATGAGAGGAGAGGCAAAACAAGGAGGAGAGAAGAAAAAAAAGAGGAGAGGATCTTGTGAAAGGACAGTCAGTGGTGGGCTGACAAACAGACTAGCGAGTGTGAAATTGGATGAAAGAGGTCGACTGCAAAACTACCGCAGCACTTAAAGAAAAACAGATTAGAGGAGGAGGAGATGAAAGAAAGGAAGGAGAAAGAGACATCACATGAAGGACTGCGGCAGAGAGTGTGACGACAGAAGAGAGAGAGAGAGAGAGATGGTATCATTAATGGTGGAGAGACCTGAGCGTTACAGATGAAGAGATGGAGGAGAGGTGAAAGAGAAATGAAAACACACACACACACACACACACACACATGAATATGCATCAGTAAATAGTGGTTGGAGTCAGTCAGAGAAGCATTACTCACGCTGTGGGATGTGCTTCCGTCTGAGGTAGTGCCGATTAAATTGATGACTGTGAAAGTTTCCCACTGACAGATTCCCACCGGGCTTTAAGACGCTCTCTTCCTCCGCTGTCACGCAAGCGCTCAGAAGAGAGACAGAGGTGATGATGATGATGATGATGATGATGATGATGATAGTAGCCCAGCAGATCTACGGCCCTGTGGTTTTTGCGATGCGAGAAATGTGGAATTGTGGAATTCAGTCATTAAAGCGGAATTGAATTTATATAACACAGAATGTCACAGAATCTGGCAAATTTTGCATTAATAAATGAAGAGTTGGGCTGTACACTTATTAAAATCTAATATGGATTAGTGTCTGTGAATATTTAACTGCTGTTTAAATATGAAGTCTGCACTATGTGAGTGGATGCTATATTTAATTTGACACGATCAAAAACTGTTCAGTTTGTGTTCATGGGTGTCAATCATTCAGCCAATCGTTTTTCAGAATTTTTTCTGCTTTGACAAGAAAAAAACTAAGGAAATCAGTTGAATTTCTTCCATTAAATGGAGAATCTCATCCTAGAGTTTCAGAAGAGATCTTTATTTCTCAATCTGTGCTCAGATTTGTCTGTAGCTAAAAAATAGAAAATTCTACAACTATCAAAGATCAGTGGAGGCATTTATATTTAGATAAAACTCACCTGGTTCATCTCAGATTGAGAATGAATGTTAAAGGGATACTCGTTCAAAAATGAAGCAATTGCAGCACTGCATAAAATGATTTTCTTAGTCAGTAGTTTTGACTTGTTTTCCATTACAAATATTTAGACATTCTTAAATACAGATACATTTGCTTGAAAAGCAAAGTGACTTAAAATAATTAAGCCTTATTAAAAAAAAAAATATATATATATATATATATATATATATATATATATATATATATTAGTGCTGGGCAACGATTACAATTTTTAATCGCGATTAATCGCATGGTTTTCTTGCGATTAATCGCGATTAATCGCATTGTTATGCGCAAAATTGAATAATGACTTCTAAAGTAGTGTATTGCGCACTTTTGATTTAAAATGTACTGCTATATACACAAAAGTGCAATAACTTTAAACAAATAAGGTGCTTTTATACCAGCAGTATTCCCTTTATACAGTAATCTCAAATCTCAACTTAAACATTAATGTAATCAAATCAAATATTTAAACAAAGCTATTTGCCACTGCCAGGGCATTACCTTTTATCTAGTTTGTTAAAACGAGTCCAGTTTTCTTGTTTTTTTTTTTCTGAACAGGTATCAACAGGTATCTTTTATCAGGGAGCAGCAGAAACAGTCTATGTAGTAGAGGTCAGATCACTACTATATAAGTCGACCAACGTTACTTATAGTAGCTTAGGTTTGGTCATGCCATGGTTTCCCACGTAAGATTACATTAAACAGAGTAAAACAAACAATTTATACTTTATACTCACGCCGTTGCTGTGTAGCGCGCGTACACTTCGGCGTACCCTGACGTGCACCTCTCCAAAAATGTAACGTCAATTCTACGCGTACCGCAAGCGCTGTGATTGCTACAACCGCTTCCCGGGTTTCACATGCTCCCTGTGCATGTGTAATTGCGCGTCAACGCGGACAACGACGCAGAGATATAAATGAAAACCAACGCGTAGTCTATAGCGTATTGTCTTCGGCGTAAGTCCGACGCAGAAGTATAAATCAGCGTTAACGTGCGATAAAAAAATTGTCGGCATTAATTAATAAATGCGTTAACGCGATAATAACGCGTTAACTTGCCCAGCCCTAATATATATATATATATATATATATATATATATATATATATATATATATATATATATATATATACAGTATATGTATTATTTGAGTTCATGCCTAAATCAAGAAAACATCTGTCCGTGAGGAAAAAGGGAAAACGAGTATTTTTCTTAGTGGGCGGGGCACCTTGTCAATCATATGAAATTGACCAATTGCAAACCACAACCATCTAACCATCCAATCACTTCCACACAGACAACATCAAGTCCTGCCCTACAATTTCTCTTCTTTGAGAAGCTGTTTCACTCAGATATACATCACAATAGGGAAGAAAAGACTAGCGCAGCTTCCATTTCATGCCGACTTTAAATAAAAAATTGTAATTGAAAACAAGACAAAAATCATTTTTTTGCAGTGTGTTGTTCCAAACCTGTAAATGATGACACAATTTTCATGTTTGGGTGACGGTTTGCTTTAAGCGCTCACACTCCTCTGAGTCTGTGTTGATTCTGTGCGGCTGTAAATGTGTTCTTCTGTGGTTCCTGGTGTCGCTTCCGGAGGGAATGCAAAAGGTGTCGCACTGATGGGATTTGCTTGATGATGCGTAACCTCCGGTTCTCAGTGGGATGGAAGAGGTTACCCCTCCCTCAGCCCTTTCTCTGGCTCTCTCTCTATCTTCCTGTTTCCATCCCTCTTTCTCGCGTGCCCTGCTGTGATGTCTAAAAGGTGTTACTAAGGCGATTATTTGCCTGCATTTGTGGAAGGAGACTAACTTCTGTGCTATTTTGAAGAGTTGAAAGCTTTCCTCCTGCTCCACTCATACACCCTTCAATAGTTCTTCAGTTTTTATGTGATCACTAAACGTCAGTAAACACCACATTAAGGCCCAGGTGTACAGTAGAATACACCACTGTATAGATGACAGTGTTAACGCACCTCTCCGCTCCTAAAGCTGAAAAACACCTATACTTTTACCCACCAAATTCAGGCTTTAACATGTTTATAGAACATGACATAGATTACAGCAACACCAGAAACCAAATCTATTACAATATTTTTGCTTGATCTCTATCAAGCCCGTATGAATCATTATAATGGTAGCATTTTAAATATTATCTTTTGATCTAAAAGCATATGCTTGAATGTTTGAAATTAGTTTTACAGGCATACATAATTATATAGACATTTTAAATACTTTATATATGAATTTCTTTACAAAAGTATTATTTATAAAAAAAAATATGTATGCATACATTTGATGAGTTAAATTAAAGTAAATTAATTTGAGTTAAAATAATTTAAATTAAAGATGAGTTTGTATTCATTTAAACTGATTCATGAGTTAAAAGCTAACAATTAATTCAATATTAAAAACATTTACTTAAAACAATTATAAAACACCTACTAAAAAAGATTTTTAAAAAGCATTTTATTTGTTTACCTACATGTCATCAGAGAACAATGAATATGCAAATGTGTTTTTAAATTATTGAAATAATAATAAGAGATTTAGGGTGCTTTCACACCTGCCTCAATTAGTTCGATTGAATCGCACTAGAGTTCATTTTCCCCCTTGGTGCGGTTCGTTTGGGCATGTGTGAAAGCAGCAATCACACTCGGGTGCGCACCAAAAGCGGACCAAATAAGCGTACGCTTTCAAACGAACTCTGGAGCGGTTCGTTTGTGGTGGGAACGTTATCCGACCTCGAACAGACCCAACTGCCAAAGCATTTTTGGACTAAACCAGCTGCCGTAGTCAGCTGCGCGGTGCATTATAGGATGAGGACTAATGTTTGTTGACAGTTTGCACTAGCATGGCAGCTCGCGGACAAACGTGGAGTTCTGAGGAGGTGTGGAGCATCATAGAAATTTGACTAAAGTAGTGTAGACAAACTATATAATACACTATGACCAGGGATACAATCAGCCCACGCAGTTGTCTCTCCATAGTGAAAAGCTGTCTGACGGATTTTCCTCCTCTTTGTTTACTTCCGGGAGCTCTGGAATTTTCCCGCACGTTAATTCTGACCAATAGAAGTGCAGTTACCTCTGGCCAACGAGTGATGTGGATGTTGTCACGTGACTGCATTTTGGTTCGTTTCATCAGCTCATCATCTGATTCGGACCAGAGCAATCAGTGTGGTGTGAAAAGGAACCAAAACGCCTGAAAATGATTCAAAGTATAATTTTTCGCCCTTAGTCCGGACCAAATGAACCGAACTGCAGATGTGAAAGCATCCTAAACTAACAAAAAAAAGGAAATCCCTGATTTAATATTTTATCTCTGCATAATTGGCCTACTTTATTTGTGTTATTTCATAGTTGTGATGACTTTGCTATTATTCTGAAATGTGGAGAATAGTCATAATAAAGAATAAGTAGCGGTGCCTAAACTTAATTATTTTGCTTTCTCCTTCTTTCTCTCTGTATCATAAGATGTTCACGGTGAGTCCTTACTCTGATCCCATGACGGTGAAGCTCCACAGTGGGATGTCCCGTCACGTTGAGGACCCAGAGATGCTGTGGGTGATGGGACCAGTGCTGGCCGTCGTCCTCATCATCATCATCGTCATCGCCATCCTGCTCTTCAAGAGGTGCGGAACAAGTACAATTACTTTCCTGGTGCTTTTCCAAGAAAATGCAATCAGTCATCCTGCACTGAGATCATGGAGAAGCGTATTTTTTACATTCTGCTTAAGTGATCATATTTTCTTTTTCGCCGTGCGTAGCAAACACAGTGAGTTTACTGAACTGTCAGGTATAAATAGCCGGTCTCTCTCAGAGACATTGCTGACTCACTGTTAGAGTAGAAAATCGAGATTCAAGAAACCTTATTTCAGTGTGATAGTCAGCAATGTAACACTGTTTTTTCTTGAGACACTCTTTTTCTGGATACTTTCACTGAACTTTAATGATTAAATAATAGTCATTTATTTTTTGAACTAGACTGCAGAAATGATATTTTCCCTCACGCAATAGAAAAGGTCATAATAGCACATCTACCAAAATCTGATCTCCCCAACTAAGTTACAGATAAAAAGTTACCCCTCTTCTCAATTATAGCAAAATTCAGTCGGTCTTATTGAACAACAAGAGAATCAAATGCCCAGGGTTCAAGTTATATCTCTATTGAGTGAAAAGAAAACTCATTTTGCAAATGTCAGCTAGAATTGGAGCTCATTAGTAGCAATGGCATTTTCACATTTCTGACAAATTCACCTTACACAATGAGCAGTTTTCTTCCTGTGACATTTTCTCTTTTCTCCCCTCTGCTTTTCCATCTCTTTCCGCGGGATGCAGCAAACAGGAGAGGTGGGTATCGAGCGGCTCTCTTTGATCCGATAATAAACGCTTGCTTGTGTTCGGCGTTTCGTGAGATGCAATGGGAGGGTTTAATTGAGCTCAGATTAGTGCTGATGTTCTCCTAACAGATACTAACACTCGGGAAACATCTTGCATATTTACACCTCCACCTGATCTCTGTGTGTTCATACACTCATGTTTGATGTCATTTCCTGGCTGCACAGGAAGCGCTCCTCTCCCTCGGCTAAAGATGAGCACTCGGCTGGAGTTAAAGATCACTTGCTGGCCCATTCCTCTGACCCGGTGGAGATGAGGAGGCTCAACTACCAGACACAAGGTACGTCACCACACTCATAATGAGAGTTACAAACAGCTCATCACATTTACAAACACAAAAATGTGTGTTCTGAGCCATTTCCATGCCAACTGAGTGGTCATTCTTGAAAACAAAGCACATGTGATACTTTACGTGGCTCGCAAATAATATATACACTAAATATCCTGTTAAATTTACAGGAAAAAACAGCAGATGTGGTTGAAAGAAATTCACAGTAAAACAACAGTGACAATGTTTCCAGTATTACAGGAAGACAAACTGGTGCCTGCATTTTTACTACTATATTTTATTAAGTAACATATATGTATATATATATATATATATATATATATATATATATATATATATATATACAGAACTACAAAAAATTTGCTTTGTACCTTAAAATGTACTGATAACCTGTACATTTTAATAATAATACAGGTGATATACACACAACACTGAAATAAAGCAACAGGCATTCAGTGAATAACAGAAAATGTAACATGAAACACCCTGTGCATTACTGATAACAAAAATGAAATGAAACAAAAGTATTTAAATAAAATATAATCATGTACTGTGTCATGCAGGGACTTCTTTGAATGTCCTTTTACTGTTTTTCACAGTGAATTATACCAAAAATGATGGGCAAAACCCATCATCTTTTTTTACAGTATTTTACTGTCTAATTATATATAATGCAAGTTAATAGTTTTTTAATAGCCTATATGGTTAGGTAACTTGCAGTTTAGTCTTTTTCTGTAAAAATGTTTAAAACAATTATAGTTTAGTTTCTTCCAAATTCTAAGCTAACATACTCCATAAAGCATTAGGAAATACAATACACACAAAAATTGGGTAAAATAGTTTTAAATAAATTTTTTATGGGATTGAACTATTTTATTCATACTTTTCTGTACTGACTGTACTACCATGGATATTGTGTTGTGAATGAAGAATGCATGTGATACTGCCTCAGAGCCAGGCTGGAAAGCAGCATCATGATACTATCCACCTTTTGCTATGCTTTAAAATGCTCACAGAGCTACATTTTCTTTTCAAAACAAATCAGTTTGGGGTTGTTTGGATGTAGACCTCAGAAAGAGAGACCGAACTGTTCCCTGGATTTATATATGTGAGGTTCAGCTGGAGCTGAGGTGTGAAGACGAAACATTATTCACAGAAGCGCACTGTCAGGTGAAGGACACACACACACACGAGGAGCAGAACCTGACAGCTAATCTCAAACACACACACACACACACACACAGCGGCATCAGATCATATTCCTTCATTCGGTTCAGACTGAGCTTTGAACTTGATGGAAAAATTAAGCAGAATGATTCTTCCTCACTTCCTCCCATCCATATTTTGCACTGTCTCTTTCTGTTTGTTTTTTTCTCTCAATTTCTCTCTCTCTCAGGGGAAATTTCCGAATGCTCAGACATTTTGCTGACTTCAATAAGAATCTGCTTTTGCTTCAGTTGCAAAGTGACTCGTGTTCTTATGTCAGATTGCTGGGCTGTAAGCGCATGCTTGACTGATGCTCAATCTTTCTCATGGCAAAACTGGAGAAATATTCATGTCCACTTCCCTGCCATAAACATTGATTTTCCTTGCTTGCGAATCTTCAAATGAGGAGCCAAGCTACTAGTGTTGTTGTTTATTTACTTGTGAAAGTTCAGCCTTTGTGTTTCAAACAGCTTTAGGACACTTTGAAAATGTAAAAATGTCTTACCTCACAGATAAAGAGTGTTTGTTGTGTAGCTGCATGTTTGACGTTTCAGGCAAACTGTTCGATAAGATATGCTTGATGTACAAACCACGCTCATACTTTGGACTGTGCTGTAACAGTGAATTGTGTGACACACAAGGTAACTTTTAAACATTCTGTTGTGTTGACATGCTGAAATCCAAACAATCCTTGATTTCTGAACCAAGAGTTTTAAAAAGATCTAAAGGAAGACAGAGCCTTTCAGACGCGAGGTTGCAGAGCTTTTATTCTATCTTTGGAAGGTTGTTGTGGCTCAGCTGCTCCTATAAAAGTCAAGAGTGTTCTCTATAGGATGACATAAAATCAATATTGATCATATCAAGAAATAGTAAGGGTTAGTAAGATTTTTTTATATATATAATGAATATTTTAATTAATCAAAAATGCATTAAATTGATCAAAGGTGTTAGTAAAACCATTTATAATGTTACAAAATATTTTCAAATAAATGCTGTTCTTTTGAACTTTCAATTGCTCAAAGAATCCTGAAAAAGTTTCCACAAAAATTAAGCAACAACTTTTTTCAACACATTTAAACATCTATAATGTTTCTTGAGCAGCAAATCAGCATATTAGAATCATAGAAGACTGGAGTAATGAAATTTTAAATATTCAAATACAAAAACAGTTATTTCAAATGATAATAATATTTAAGGTTACTATTTTTACTCTATTTTTATAATAATGATATAATAATCTAATAATAATAAACTTTATTTTCTATAGCACCTTTAAAAGTAACATCTCAAAGCGCTTCACAAGAATAGAAACAAGATAAAACATACAATAATACAAACAATGAAATTTGTTAATGAAAGAAAAAACAAATTAAAATAAAATACCAAATAAAAACATACTATCAAAAGTCCAATAAAATAAAAATAATAATAATAATAATATGACAATTACAAACAATCATGTAAAAGCTAACCTAAACAAATAAGTTTTAAGGGAGGATTTAAAAACACTCAGGGATTCAGCTTGCCTAATCTCAGCTGGCAGGGAATTACAAAGTTTTGGAGCAATTGAAGAAAAAGCTCTTATCACCCATGGGTTTTAAACGAGTAAAAGGCCAGCTTCCGAAGAGCGGAGATCAAGTGTGTAAGGGGTAGGGATGGGAATTGACAAGATTTTATCAATATCAATGCCACTGACGATTCTGCTTATCGATCCGATTCTTTAAATATTCTCTTATCGATTCCTGATAGCACTGTGTGGAAAAAGGTAGTCATGTGCTTTTTTGGCAAAAAAACAAGTGGTTTTATTTGGTTTAAAGCTTACACTTGAGTAAGCAAACTGAAAAATAAATAATTAAATTAAAAAAATTCTAACTATTCTCTATAAAAACAGGGATGGAATAGTACAGTGTTTTCGTAGAATATGCCTGTTATTTTTAAGACGCCAGTGATATTTAACATTACATTACCTTGTTCATCGGAGGTTACGGTGCTGCTAGCTTGGGCAGTTGTACGCAGCGGATCAAAAACACGGCATTCCTGCAGTTTAGTACCATGGGTAGATATATGTATTGCTTGTATTTGCACCCTTGCACGAAATAACAGCCTTGCAGTTATTGCAAACGGCATAATTTTCGTCTCATTTAGTAAAATAAAGCCAAGCTTTAGATCGTCTCTTCCTCTCCATGATTCCCTCCTTTGCTTAAATCACTTTTAAATCACAGATGCGTAGGACGCGGTGCTATGGTGCCTGATAAAGGACAAAAGAGACAGTTGTGAGTTCATGGTCTGTATGTCTGGGACTCGGAGCAGGAGCATCGATAAGAGGACTCGATTACGACGAGGGCATACAATATCGATGGTTCATAAAACTTAGAAACGGTTCTCGAGTGGAACCGGTTTTCAATTCCCATTTCTAGTAAGGGGTTAAAAGCTCAGAGAGATAATGAGGTGCCAGTCCATGCAAAGCCGTATAAGTAAGCATAAGTATTTTAAAATCAACACGGAATCTGACAGGGAGCCATTGCAATGAACCAGGAGTGATATGATCCCTTGTCCTGTTTCCAGACAGGATTCGAGCGGCAGAATTTTTAACCAATGGTAATTTATTAAGGGTAGCTTTTGAAACCCCGGCCAGCAAGGCATTGTAATAATCGATGCGAGAGAATACCAAGATGTTAAATCACTTTTCAGCCACTGGGAGTGACAACATAGGACGTAGTCTGACAATATTTTTAAGATGAAAAAATTATGTCTTGGCAGTGCTCTGAATATGAGGAACAAACGTTAGATTAGCATCAAATATCACCCCCCAAATTTTTTTATTTTGTTTGAAATTGCAGTGTGAGAGAGAAAGGACACAGCCACAGTAACATTAGGTTTTGAATGTATATAAACCTGGGTGTCATCTGCATAAAAGTGAAAACTGAGACCAAGTGATCTTAAAAGTTGACCATAAGGATAAATGTAGATGCTAAAAAGTATTGGGCCCAAGATTGAACCTTGAGGAACACCAGATTGCACTACACCAGTATCAGACCTGCAACCACCCATAGCGACAAGCTGCTTTCGATCAGAAAAATAGGACTTAAACCAGCTTTTTTATCAAATATATGTAGCCTTGGTGAGCTACAAAACCATTAAAAACTTTTGAATAGTAGTGTACTTACTTAAGAAATATCTTAATATGTAGGATTTACATTTTATTTTTAAAAATGCTTTTGAAAACCAAATTGCATGGGATGGGAAAAAATAATATTAACCAGTGTTTTCTCAGCCAGCTTTTTAATCCAATCAAAATGCCTCACCCTATATTATTTACACTAAATCTGCACACTGAAATATGTAGGGGAAGCCATTTCATGTCTTCTGCTCGTCTCCTATCCTCTTCCTCTCGTCTCTTCTTCTCTCTTCTGTCAGTGGCATATATCACAGTCCCTCCTCATCTTCTTTCTGCAGGTTCCAGTGCCTTCAGCTGCACCAGCACTTCAAGTTAGTTTTGCTCTTTCATTCCTGTGTGAACTTTAACTTCCTTCATTTTAAATGCTCCTCCCACCTGTCCATCAAGTCCAAAGTCACGCCCCCTCCTCCACCACTGGCTGCTCTTAGTTAAAGCGTCTCAACAGGCCGTCCGTCCCAAACACGGGAAAACACTCAGTGTTTTTAATGTGTGCTCAGGTTGTAGTCCTTCTGTGTGAAATGCGGATGTCATTTACATGCCATTTTGATTGTACAGGACAGCATACGCCACCTTGCTATTGACCCGGATGTAGTTCATATGTCAGCCAATGAGCATGTCCGTTCACTGCTTACGTCACTGCCACTAGCCTTAGCACATGGCATGGTGCTACAAGCCTTCTCCTTTGCCTTCTATTTCTCTCATGCTTTGGGTTGTTTCCATGTTTGCCCGTTTGCTCATCTTCCAAATGCCTAAAAACTGTATGAACCAAAGTGTGTTTGTTCCCCACAGTTCAGCCAAGCAAAACAAAGCAAGCCAATAGAAATCCATGCTATAAGTTCATCCTTTCTTTTTCCCTGCAGGAATGCGGGAACACCCTTCAGTTTCAGTCTGTGCTTTGGCTGACCACATCGAGCGGCTGAAAGCCAACGACGGCCTACGCTTCTCACAGGAATATGAGGTAACTCGTCCCTAGTCACGTCAGATGAGATGTGTGGTGTCCGTCTGAGCAACTTTGAGGAGAATCGTCCTCACTCTCTACCTTCTGTTAAAGCCACCGAGGGATAATTGCTTGATGTCCTAGTACAAACATCAGAAATTTACATAAAAATTGTCTGCTATGATAAATCAGGACAATGTGAGGAGCAGAACGCATCCATTATGGATTACTTGTGCAGCTGGAAAACACTGACCTACAGCTGCATGATTTACATTGTAGGACGGGACACGAAAGAGAAGCATGAAGTAGTTTTAGATGCAGTTTTCTCACTAACAGCTGTGTTTCCACTAACAGTGAGGACGTGATGATTGTGGTCGATTTATTATGTCTGTACATTTGAAGCAGATTCGTCTCAGAGCTGTTTATTGCTCCCTATATGCGCTCAAAAAACAGTTCTGCAGGCGCATGAATTTAATTGTGCCAATCATATCACTTAACTTTTAAAAGTTTTTGTATTTTTTTAAAGAAATGAATGCTATTATTCAACAAGGACACATTAAATGTATAATGTTACGAAGGTCTGTTCACTCTGCCGCCATATTTGCAACGCCTCCAGCTATTTCTGGCATCCAAGACCAAGTCCTATATCCTGAAATCTCACAAACTGCTTTCCACACTCACAGTTAAATAACATATTTCAAATTATTTTTTAAACCAGAACTGTCCCATAAACGGAGCTTCTAACGGCAGCTGCAGTGACTCAATGACTTTACCAACTGCCGATTGGCTCTTTTATTTAGAAGGCGGGACTTATTCCACCATATTGCCTGTTGCTCTTTTTCCCCTTCATAAGTATGAGTGTACCGTCTTTGTATAAAGTCTATGGAATAACCCATCAAAATAGTTAATGCAATGGTCACACTTTAAATTAGGGTCCAATTCTCATTATTAACTATGATTTTAATAACCTCGATAAACTCCTAATTACTGCTTATTAATAGTTTGTAAGGTAGTTGTTAAGTTTAGGTATTGGGTGAGATTTATAATAAGCAACTATTTAATAGTGAGATTTGGACCATAAACTGAAGTGTTACCGGTACCGCAATAAAAGAACCCTTCGATCCATCACTGTCTGTACAGAAAACACTAAAGAAATTGCCACTAACCTGAAAAACATCCAGGAAATTTGTATTTTTTTAGCGGACTGATGCACCCTAACTCTCTGTAGTTGGGTAAAGCCAGCCAATAAGACTGAAACTGCTCATTTTGAGTCAGATCTTGGTGATTTTGCTTGCAGAGCAAGATGGATCCGTTTGATACTGATACTGTGACTACTCCATCACAGACAAACAGCTAAACATGTTCACTTTACAATTTCAGAAAGATTATGAACATGAACATCTCATGTATAGCAAGTACTGCTGTGCATTACTTAAATGTGCTGAAACAGCACTATAAGCTCATGCATCTACAGAAGATTACAACTTACACGTGCATGCATACACTAGCCCTCACACACACACACACACACACACACACACAGTCACGTCAGCATCTAAGGCAGTACCCAGATCGCCAGAGCTTGAAATTAAAGCTGGGAAACGACTCTATTAGGAGTGGATTGAGTGTGAGAGTCACCTGCTTTATTAGACAGCTAATCCTGCTCTCTGTGTGTGTGTGTGTGTGTGTGTGTGTGTGTGTGTGTGTGTGTGTGTGTGTGTGTGTGTGTGTGTGTGTGTGTGTGTGTGTGTGTGTGTGTGTGTGTGTGTGTGTGTGTGTGTGTGTGTGTGTGTCAGGACTCTTCTGCCTGCTTGGGTTGTTATTATACTGTGAGTGGCTCTTCTAAGTACTTAAACAATCAAGACCTTAATATAGACATCAAATACTGAGGGAGCAACACTGATCTAATCAAACGCCAAATGACTCACATTAAACTCCGAAACAAAAGAACCTAACAGGATAAACAGATAAAGATTGGCTTATGGGGAGGGAATTGTGTACAAAGAATGTGATATATCTGTAGGTAAATAAAAGGAAAGTGATAGATCGGTGCGGGCCGTCTTCTGTGGGAATGTCCTCACCGAGTTCGACATGCATTTTATTTGATATACACTACTGTTTAAAAGTTTGTTCTCGAGCCTGCTTTTGTATTGCTCAGGAGACCTGATATACAGTCGGACTGAGTTTTCTTATATAAATATAAGTTTATGCTGTACAGCATGTCGAGAGATCTCACACAAACTGACAGAGCACGTCACACACTCTTCTGATTAGTTGTGGTTGTGTTGTGTTGTGTTGTGTTGTGTTGTGTTGTGTTGTGCAGAATTTTGGCCTTTAGTGTGGACAAGCAAATTGCTCATAGGAAATCTTATTATGTCAGGTTAGCACACAATGTTAATGTGTGAAATCATCCCTGCACATCAACAAACACACAGCCACAAACACAAACGAATGCATAAAACATAGTGTGCTGTTAGACAGTGTAAGCTGACAAATAATCACCAGCAATATGTCAGTTCTTCATAATTCATCTGTTATAACAGAATATCAGCCTCAGTTTTCTCTTCATATCATATTTATCTAAAAAAAAATGCCACATTGCACTTCAAATGAACTGTACATGTCAATGCCCAATGGGACGTGTGTAGCTTCCTTAAGAGCATTTTGATCTCATATATACACTATCGTTCAAAAGTTTGGACTTTTTTTTATTCAACAAGAATTTGTTAAATTCATCAAAAGTGACAGTAAAGACATTTATAAAGACATAACAAATGCTGTTCTTTTGAACTTTCAATTCATCAAAGAGTCCTGTATCACATTTTCCACAAAAAAATATACAGCAGCACAACTGTCTTCAACATAGATGATAATCATAAATGTTTCTTGAGCAGTAAATCATCATATTATACTGATTTCTGAAGGATCATGTGACGCTGAAGACTGGAGTAATGATGCTGAAAATTCAGATTTGATCACAGGAATAAATTACAGTTTACTGCACTCACATAGAAAACTGTTATTTTCAATTGAAATAATATTTCACAATATTATTATGATCTCCCCAACCTCGTCCGTAATGCAGAATCCCTGACAGCATTCAAAAGTCAACTGAAAACTCATCTCTTCCGTGAGTACTTAACATAAAAAAAAATAAAAATAAACAAAAATGATATCTTTTAAATCTTTCCTTCCCTTTTAAATCTTCCCTTGTCTGGCTTTTGCTACTCTGAGCAATGCCTGAACTTTGCATTTTGAGCACTTCTTGCATTGTTCTTGCCTCTTCACGATGACTCGCTTGCTTTAGTCCTCAGTTGTAAGTCGCTTTGGATAAAAGCGTCTGCTAAATGACTAAATGTAAATGTATTACTGTTTTTTCTGTATTTTTGATAAAAATTGTGCTGGTGAGCTAAATAGATTTTCTTTTCAATTTAAAATTGGTAACACTTTACAATACATTTCTCAACTATGTTAGTTAACATGAACTTACAGTGTTCAAATTATTTGTTAATTTTAATTTCAACATTTAATAATACATGATTAAAATCAAAAGTGGTGTCTGTTAATATTGCATAAGCTAACGTGAACTAACAATGAACTAAATACTTTAACAAATGTATTGCTCATCATTAGTTGATGCATTATCATTATAAATTGTTAAAGTGTAACCAAAAAATCGTATCGACCCTAAATATTTGAACGTAAGTGTATACTTCACATGGTTGATATGTTTTGTTCGTAATAACTGAAGTGCAGGATCTTCTGCTATAAATCCAGCGTCTCAGAGCTGCAGTAATGTGATGCAGAGAGACTAGAGAGCTGACGTCTAGACCTGACCCCATGACCCAGTGTCTCATCGCTATGGTAACAGCAGGGTAGGATGAGGCGATTCCTGCTGGAAACGATGGGCAGGTCCAGGTGGAGAGTTGCAGAGTTGTAGTGCATCTGCTAGAAAAAAATGAAATTCAGTTCCTGGTGTTTCACAGTCATCATGAAATCTTGACCTGGGTCTTATTATGAATGATTCAATGGTTACGTTTACATGCACAACTTTTGTTTCAATCCAACTGAATTCATTCCGATTGATGAATCCGAACGTAGTGTTTATACATGAACGCCAAACATGTGATCGGGTTTCTGTGTGCGTTTATTTGTCACAAGCTTCAAATCGGAATAGATTTTTTGACATGCGCACACTGCACGAATATATCAGAGTTTTTTCTGCTGTTTGTGCAAAATAACTTTTCTCCTACATTGCTTCTTTATTTGTTTTAAACAGCAGACTTAATATTTATCCATTTCTGGTCATAATTTGAAGACCATGAGCTTATGAGCCGTTTTGCTGTGCTGCTTATATTTATCACGCAGTAAATATGCGTCTGTGGATGAGAATCCGTAAGAACAAGGACTGATGGGATGTTGTCCTGCTCCACTTCACAGACACTGAGTGATCATTTATATGACATTTATATGACACTTTATTCAACAGGAAGAACAGCTCGTTCAGCGCGTCATTACGCTATTTCAATGTCATTCAACCTTTCAGTTTCGGTTTTCAATCCGATCAAGTGTTTACATGTCCTCTCGATCGGATTAGAAAAGGAATTAACCAGCTCTTTCAATCCGATTGAAATTTCATTCGGATCGAGCTCAATGGGATCGATTAAGGTGTTTACATGAAGACTTTTCAGTCCAATTGAGCCGTCAATCCGATTACTAACTGATTATATGGTTGCATGTAAATGTAGACATTGGTGCTCATTATTCCATGCGTTTGTAAACTTTCATCAAAATGAAATGAAACTTGCTCCAACGTCCCTTGTTTTAGCTGATGACACCAAACCCGCTTATTTTAAAAGCTCTTCCATCTAGTCTTATGTACTTCCAGTCAATTCCCTGTAAAATTGTTACACTGATTCCCTATGTCTTTTCTTGTTGAATATCCTGAATAGGTTATGTTACAATAGCCCCTTTCACACAGTGTGTTGATCCCGGGAAATTGCAGGGAAATTGCCAGAACACCTTCTGTGTGACGCAAACACGACCCGGGATTGATGCCGGGATCAATGCCGGGTTGGGGACATTAGTAACATTGCCAGGATCAGTCCCGGAACGCGCGCTGTGTGAACAAAAGCCGTAATCAATGCCGTGTCGTAATGATGGCGCTGAAGCCGGGATCGTTCGTCAGCGTGAAACGGTACGTAATGCGCTAGTTTATGATCGAATCAGAGAAAAAAATGCACAAGAGAGAAATCGCAGCTCATAAGCAAACTATAGACGCTGCTGAGATCACATCGGTGTCACGTGTCTTTACGGGATTTTTACGGGTTGTGTGTGAACGCACTCTCTGATTCCGGAAAATCACTGGCAAGTGTGAATGAACCAAAGTCAAACGAACCCGGGTCAAATCCCAGGTCACTTTATCCGTGTATTTTCCGGAATCTCTGTGTGAAAGGGGCTAACAAAACAGGTTTTCATGAGTCAACATGTCATCGTTCGGCTCAACCAATGGCAAAAGATTAGAAGGGAGTTTCTTTTTCTTCATTCACTCTCTCAATGCCGATGGTCTAGATTTCTAACTAACTCATACTAACTGCTCATGTTTTGTCCTTCTGTCCTGCAGTCTATCGACCCAGGCCAGCAGTTCACCTGGGAGAACTCCAACCTAGAGGTCAACAAGCCCAAGAACCGCTATGCAAACGTCATCGCTTACGATCACTCCAGGGTCGTGCTGACTCCTGTTGATGGTAAATACCGAAACGCACTTTTCTTGAATAGAAAGTTCAATTGAACAGCATATCTGTCACAATCTACATCTACTGAGATCTGTGAAAGGAATCCTTCAAGTCTTAAATCATGACTACATTTTGGAAAATGGTAAATCGGAAACACACTTTTGTCTTTGCTCTCACTTTTGATTAACTGAATGCGTCCTTGCTGAATGAAAGTATTAATTTCTTTAAGAAAAAATCGTACTGACTTCAAACTTTTGAACAGTAGTGTATGTACTTTAACATCCCAAAATAAAGAGAGATTCAGCAATGACGAGTTCTGCACACAATCGACATCTGCTGAATTCTGCGAAAGGCCTTCAAGTCTTAAATCATGACTGTTTATTAAATATTTTGGAAAATTTCAAAGTACTCTCAATGCTGTTTAACATATTTCAAAATATTACATTGTGCACATTCCAAGTTGGCCTACCAAGGACATGTTTTGTACAGTGCAGTGCTCGGTTAGCAGCCTTTCGATGTGTGTTAACCGCAGGTGTACCGGGAAGTGACTACATCAATGGCAACTACATCGACGGCTACCGCAAGCAGAACGCCTACATCGCCACTCAAGGTCCTTTACCCGAGACGCTCAGTGACTTCTGGAGGATGGTGTGGGAGCAGAGGACCAGCACTATCGTCATGATGACCAGACTGGAGGAGAAGAGCCGGGTGAGATTTCACTCGGGAACTCCCATTGGCTGGTTAATTGGGCTTTATATGGAACTAAATAAACTTTCTAGAGAAACATTTTTTAAAGTAGGAACTTGTACCGACTATTAATCACAATAACGACTATATATCCAGTCCTCAACTAATTTATTAGACCACCATCCAATGTAAGGTTTGTGCCACAGCTGCCCTAAACTAACAGTATTGGTGATTACCAAAATGTTATGTTTCTGTAATGGTTAATCCACCAGTATGTGTAAGCTCTTTAGGCACAGTCTGGACTTGATCAAATTTGGGATTTAGTGGATTCAAAGATAGATTGCACGAAAAATTAATCAAAAACAAGACTTTGGGCACAAAACTATTTGGAAGTCAATAACAACAGAGACTGTGGAAAAGTACTGTACATAAAAACAATGGCAGCAAGAATGCAAGCTGTTATCAAGGCCAGAGGACACCATACAAAATATGACTTTTTTTGATTAATGTGTGAATAAAGACTATTTAGTTTTTTCATTTTGTTATTTGCCACATAAATTACAATACATTTTTTAGTTTTAAACAAGTTTTTGATAGATTCCTAAAATATTTGTATTTTCTCAACAACTTCATAAACACTTGCAAACATGTGGCCTCTCCGAGAATTATATAGAAAAGGAAGTGACCATGAGTGTCAGGTCTATTGAGCAGGAAGTGATGTGTGTTTGTGAGAGAGGGTGG
Source organism: Gila orcuttii (assembly GCA_026230005.1). Lineage (NCBI taxonomy): Eukaryota > Metazoa > Chordata > Actinopteri > Cypriniformes > Leuciscidae > Gila > Gila orcuttii. Next base: position 4,470,840 of record JAPDVR010000011.1, read on the forward strand.
CGTTACATGTTCCCTCACCTGCCGTGAGGCCAGATGGTCATTTTGTTTTACTCCACATGCTCAGTCTCAAAATACATGATCTAATGTAAGCTTTCTAATAGAATTATGTACCTCGTGTTTTGCCCTTTTTATATATATAATATGCTATATAATATCATTTGTATTAAGTTCTATGAAATGTAGGTACACAATGTGTGTGTATATAAATATATACAGGTGAAACTCGAAAAATTAGAATATCGTGCAAAAGTTCATATATTTCAGTAATTCAAATGAAAAGGTGAAACTAATACATTTAGTTTATATAACTATATAGATATGCATGATCATACTTTTCAGAGGGCCGACATTTCTGTATTTAAAATTCTTTTTTTTATTGATTTCATGTAATATTCTAATTTTCTGAGATTTAGAATTTGGGTTTTTCATAAGCTGTAAGCCATAATCATCAAAATTATAACTTTTGCACGATATTCTAATTTTTCGAGTTTCACCTGTATATATAAATACTTCATATATATATATATATAGCTCACAAACATAACTTGATTTCAGTTAGAATACATGCTAGAATACACCAAAATAGGAAGAGAATATGCCGATTGAATTGGAAAAAATGAAGCCTTGTTATTATGTGCTTTCAATAACAGACTTGTCAAACTCCATGTAGAAAATGAATGTGATTGTACGTCCTGCTGTGCTCTGTTATCACAGATATACTTTAATGTGCATCCCGAAACATAACAGGATTGTATTCATTTCACAATATGAAACGGATTTATTACCTTCTATACTCTCTTAAGATTTGAAGAAGGGAACACCAGGGACGTCCTCAAAGAGGAAAGGGAAATATGACATTTTTGATAAAGAAGAAGACCAAAAAAATGAATATGACATTTTCTTAGTTCATTCTAAAAATGCAAGAAGTTGAATGGTGGGTTTTGGTTTATCCGCAGTATTCTTGTAATTATCCTGAACAAGTGCACAGATTGTACCTGTTCTTTGTGTAGGAAAGAACAGCAGTGTTTACCGAAGCCCAGATGGGTCACGCTAATGCATCTCAACCCCAGCCATACCGGTCATTACTAACACAGCCCTCTGTGCTCGGTGCGCGTGTGTATGCACACAGTATGTGACCCGTGTGTGTTATCAGAGCCTGAGGTCACTCTGTGGTGCGTGATTCCCCATCTGTCCCATCAGTGCCAGAGAGAGACCCTCAGGCCACCAGCCCTGCATTCACTTCAGCGTCTCTAAAGCAGAAGCACAGTGCCTGTCCTTGTGTGATGCTTGTGTGTGTGTTTGTGATTGAAGGTGAAGTGTGATCAGTACTGGCCGAGCCGTGGAACAGAAACATACGGCATGATTCAAGTGTCCATGTTGGATACAGTGGAATTGGCCACCTACAGCGTCAGAACCTTCGCTCTCTATAAGGTCTGTGTGTTTATAGATGATTATCTTTTTTTGTTTAGATTTTTCACCACTTTTTGATTTTTTTCAAGTGACAAATTATATTGCATTCAGACTCTCTAAAAAATGTTTTCTGAAAACTACTAAACTTTACACTCTCTATAAGGTCTGTGTGTGTTTATAGATGATTATCTTTTTTTGCTTTGTTTTTTCACCCCTTTTCGATTTTTTTCAATTGACAAATTATATTGCATTCAGATTCTCTAAAAAATGTTTTATGAAAACTACTAAATTTTACACTCTCTATAAGGTCTGTGTGTTTATAGATGATTATCTTTTTTTTGTTTCGTTTTTTCACCACTTTTTGATTTTTTTCAAGTGACAAATTATATTGCATTCAGACTCTCTAAAAAATGTTTTAGGAAAACTACTAAACTTTACACTCTCTATAAGGTCTGTGTGTGTTTATAGATGATTATCTTTTTTTGTTTTGTTTTTTCACCACTTTGCAATTTTTTTCAAGTGACAAATTATATTGCATTCAGACTCTCTAAAAACTTTAATGAAAACTAAACTAACTTTACACTCTCTATAAGGTCTGTGTGTGTTTATAGATGATTATCTTTTTTGCTTTGTTTTTTCACCACTTTTCGGGTTTTTTCAAGTGACAAATTATATTGCATTCAGGCTATGTAAAAAAATGCAATGAAAACTATACTCAAAACAGCTAGTTTTAGATGTTCATGTTGATTTAAATTTGACGCTCAGTTAGATACGCTGCGTTCACACAAATGAATGAAACTTTTCTGCTCATTAATTCTAGAAATGTCTTTCTGTGATGTGGAGGCGTCACACAGCAGAACTGAATAAATGAACCTGGAAATAGTTCCACAAAAACATCCAAATTTAATTAGTAGTGCGAGATGAAACTCCCTCTTGGTAACAAGTCTGCTTGGGTACTAGTTGGCAACATTTTATAAAAGATTTCCCAAATAGAAAAGGATTTTATGACAAATTGCATTGGCTTTTAAGATTTGTATAGTGATAAAAAAATTACTGTATTATATTTACTTTATCAGCATTGTTTTCTGTTTCACTGTTTATGATGAAGAAAGTCACACCACAAAGCATTTTAACCAAATAAATTTTTGAAGAGAGTATTTCTGTAAATGTTTACATGGGTCAAAATGTGCAGTTTGTCCCATATCAGTCCACTAACACTGTTAGTCAACGTTTCCTGAAGAAAAAAAATTAGTTTTTTGCCATAACTAATTTTGCCCCCTCCCTCAGATCCTTACTATTAAACAGACTGATTTGCAACTGCGACTATAGGACCTGTTTTGATTGGCTAACCTCCATGTACTAGCATAGTTCATCAGAACAGGCCAGATGAATGCTAGATAGGTGCTGATATGAAAATGTAGGCAGTCATAAGTTAACAAGCTCATACAGTACTAAACATACTATTTTATTAAAAAACAGCAAGTAAAATCCTTTTTTTTATCATATGTCTCCTTGAATCTGTTCTAACAGAATGGATCCAGTGAGAAACGGGAAGTTCGGCAGTTCCAGTTTATGGCCTGGCCGGATCACGGCGTTCCTGAATATCCTACACCAATTTTAGCCTTTCTACGCAGAGTCAAGGCCTGCAACCCACCTGACGCCGGACCCATGGTGGTTCACTGCAGGTAGATCGCGATCTCCACTCACATGTCTATAAATGTGCTCGTGCATCTGTGAATTAAAGCTCCAGTAGGTAGCTTTTGGAAACAAATATTTGTTAAAACTGTCATTATGTCCTCACAGTAGAATATGAGACAGATAATCTGTGGAAAAAATCGAGCTCCTCTGGCTCCTCCCTGTGGTCCTATTGCCATTTGCAGAAATACACCGCTCCCGGTCAGAAACAACCAATCAGAGCCAGGAGGAATGTCTTAGCAGTGTCAATCACGCTCGTGTACGCGCTGATCACCCCTCTCTTGCACAGCGCGAGCGCGTACCGTCGTTCGTGACTCTCCTGTTCGAACGCGTTCATCCAAATGAACGAATCTTTTTTCCGAGTCATTTCGTTCATTCAACGAACTAAATGACTCGCAAAAAGATTCGTTCATTTCGAACGAGTCTTTTTCGGAGTCATTTCATTCATTCAACGAATGAAATGATTCGAAAAAGATTTGTTCATTTTGATGAACGAGTTCAAACAGGAGAGTCACGAACGTGCATCACAGAACAGAGCAAGGCGAGCATTTGTGCTTATAAAACTTAAAGTTTTTTATTTATTTTTGAAATGACCGATCGTTTCGCTAGATAAGACCCTTATTCATCGTCTGGTATCGTTTAAAGCCCTTTGAAGCTGGACTGAAACTGTCATTTGGTCCTTGAAACGTTTGTGTCCTATTGAAGTCCATTATATGGAGAAAAAGCCTGGAATGTTTTCATCAAAAACCTTAATTTCTTTTCGACTGAAGAAAGAAAGACATGGACATCTTGGATGACATGGGGGTGAGTAAATTATCAGCAAAAGTTTTTTTTTAAAAGTGAACTAATCCTTTAACGTTATCTTACTATCTATTTATAACTTATAGAAAGAGTGTGACGTTATAAAGTTACATGTATTGCAAAATACATAATGATTTGAGGACCAAGTTTGTAGTCAAACTATGGGCAGGCCATAGTCAATGTAAAGCATATCGTTGATGTTTCGTCCCTATTAGTGAATGTTCCATAACTGTTTATAATCTGCCGTCATCGGTGGTCCTGTTTAGTGTTTACTAGCCTGCGCGTTCACGGCAGGCTCCGCTGTGGGGGAGGAGCTGTGGAGGGAGGGCTGTAGCGCAGCAGAGAGCAAGGGGGTTGGACCTGGAAGTTGTGCTTGTTCAAATTTTCAGGCTAAGTCAACATTTTCTCAAAACTCCCTACTGCAACTTTAAATCTAAATGTGAGATTTCCCTTGTGTTTTTCCATGGAAGCGCTGGCGTGGGTCGGACGGGCTGTTTCATCGTAATAGAGGCCATGCTCGAGCGGATGAAGCACGAGAAGTCAGTGGATATCTACGGTCACGTGACCTGCATGCGCGCTCAGAGGAACTACATGGTGCAGACAGAAGACCAGTATATCTTCATCCACGAGGCCCTGCTGGAGGCCGCCACCTGCGGGAACACCGAGGTCCCGGCGCGGAGCCTGTACACACACATCCAGAAGCTCACGCAGGTGTCGCCCGGAGACACCGTCACCGCCATGGAACTGGAGTTTAAGGTCAGAAACACACACGGACACACACATATTCTCCTACATCTTCCTAACCTGGCACGACACAACAGGGTTCCAGTGTCAGTTCTTCTCTCCTCACTGAAAGCAAAACACTGCATGAAGGCACGAAATCACGGCCAGTCAGAATGAATTTGATGATTAGGATACAGCTTCGGATGTTTGTGCACGGAAAACTTCCCACACGCGTGCAAGTAATGAATTTATGAAGGTATTTTTGGTGCAAAACTACTGAACGCCTGTGACAGTGAAATTTGTAGTTGTAGAGAATAGCCACACATGTGTATCAGTAAATTTGAAGTCACAGAGAGAAATGCATTAAGAGTTGCAAACTTGTAGACTTTTTTTTCTCTCCCACAAACACAACACAACAGTTACACCTTCTCAAATTCTTCATTGCAGGTGCACAAATCCTATTCTACAAATCACAAATTAATAAACTCGTGCGCTCACATTTTTGCTACAATTGCTTCAGTGAATATGGTGCAAAACGCATTTAAACACCCGCATCAAAAAATGTGAAGTCACGGAGAAATTTTGCTCATCCGCAAATCAGTATGTGAATTCATCCAATGAGAGTTGCACACTTGTAGAATATTTTCTCACAAATATCTTGTATATTTTTCCAGCACAAACACAAGTACATAACTACAGCTGCTTGAATCTGCTGCGACGAATCTCAAACACTGTTTTTCGCTTTCAAGTGACAAGTTTCGCGCGCTCTCCCTTTTGCACCATATATCTCGTGAAATGTGGAGCAAAACTGACTTGTGCATCTGTAGAGGCAGTGGGCGGAGCCAACATTAATATTCATGAGTTTCCCGGGCATGCGCGTGGAACTGATCATTTTAGTTCACTCAGCGGTTCACTCCTCGTTTCTCTGCAGGTTTAATGGGTTATTTAAAAAAAAAAGGTAAATATAGTTTCATCGCGAACTTAAACTACAATTGTGCATCGTTTCGTAAAGTTAATAATATTTTTATTAATTTGCACGTTTTGTGCATTCGTCAATGACTGAATGATTGCAGGCAAGCGAAAAACAGTGTTTGAGATTCGTCGCAGCAGATTCAAGCAGCTGTAGTTATGTACTTGTGTTTGTGCTGGAAAAATATACAAGATATTTGTGAGAAAATATTCTACAAGTGTGCAACTCTCATTGGATGAATTCACATACTGATTTGCGGATGAGCAAAATTTCTCCGTGACTTCACATTTTTTGATGCGGGTGTTTAAATGCGTTTTGCACCATATTCACTGCAGAAATTGTAGCAAAAATGTGAGCGCACGAGTTTATTAATTTGTGATTTGTAGAATAGGATTTGTGCACCTGCAATGAAGAATTTGAGAAGGTGTAACTGTTGTGTTGTGTTTGTGGGAGAGAAAAAAAAGTCTACAAGTTTGCAACTCTTAATGCATTTCTCTCTGTGACTTCAAATTTACTGATACACATGTGTTGCTATTCTCTACAACTACAAATTTCACTGTCACAGGCGTTCAGTAGTTTTGCACCAAAAATACCTTCATATGAATTAAGCTCCCTTTCACATCTTCTTGAGCTTGAATATTTCAATTAGCAAGGCCGAAACGTTCATGACAATTCAGCACAACTGTCCCGAGCGTCATTCACGTTCATGTTCTCACAATTTTGCATTGTTAGAATTCATAAAAATGTTACTGGCCAACTGGCGATTGACACCGTTTCATATATTCACCAACGCCGATTTTTACTTGCATTTGGCGCTTGGCGAGTGTTAATTTTAGTCCCTGCTTAGAGGTTTACCTTGCCTTTTTAGTAGAGTTGGGAACAGGGTTATTATCATTTACTAAAATTATTAAAAACGTTTTTGTTAATTGAAATAATCCTGAAATAAATTTTAAATATTTGATGAAAACTTAATTATAAATGTTACCTAGGCAACTAAGTGAAATAATTAAAAACTTGAGCGCTAAAATTACTAATTGGAAATAAATAAAAACTAAAATTTAACTGTAACTAAAACTGAAAATAAGATTATAGTATGGTTAAAATAATAATAATGACAAAGCTCATAACAAAATGTAAAAAAAAATGAAATAACTGAAAATATAAAAATAAAAACTAATTAAAAATATTAAAAACGATAATAATATATAAATAATACTAAAATAATACTAATTGGGAATGAAACGCAGGTTTTATTAATGGAACAATTTTAAGTTCATAACTAAGCCAGTTATAATAGTTATAATAAGCATGTTATAAAGTCAGAATTGCGTGATATACAGTCGCAATTAGGAGTTATAAAGTCAGAATTGCGTGATATAAACTCGCAATTACTAGAACAAAAGTCAGAATTGTGAGATAAATGTCGCAATGAATTACCATTTTTATTTTTTATTCTGTGGCGGAAACAAGCTTCCATATACTTAGAATCTGAAACTGAATTGGTAAATTCCTTATGATTCGCGTGTCTAATGGTAAAGGTTGATTGCATTTTCTCAGTAATACTACAAGAAAATCCGCTTTAGACGGAGAAAAGACATGTACATAAAAATTCTTTGCAGAAACATTCTTACTAAAACAAAGGTGCACTTTTTAATTATTCAAATAATGCGTTGGGAGCTGAAGGAGAAGCTGACAGCCTGTATCTGTGACTGGTGAGAGTTAAAGCTGAGAAACTCCTGCACGACTGGGCTTTAACACACAACAGCTGTCCTCAGAGGCGCTTCACAGCCTGAATGATGTTTTACATGTAGGATCATTATAGATATAATCAGGTTTTAAATGCTTGATGTTGTGAAGAATCAGTGCAGGAGCTGTGTGTAGACACATTTGGGTTCCCCTGCACAACATGAATGACTTTAATGGGCTGTTTTTTTCCCATGATACTTCCTGGTGACACGCTGAGATTCAAAGAGCACATATCATTTGAAGTTTGAGAACAAAGCCACTCAAAACATTCATTCTTTGCCAAAGAAAGACGTCAGATGTTGACAGTGGAAAACTGCTTTTGAGTTCAACTCATTTCTGTACTACAAATACTTGAAACTTAACTTCTGAACCCAGAGCATTCCTTTCTTTTCAATGACCAATTCTGATTCTAATATCTAAAACACAATATAATGATGCCAAATAAGATGTTTGGGGTCGGTAAGATTTTTTAAATGTTTTTGAAAGTCTCTTCTCATTACCAAGACTGCATTTAGTTTAGAAAAAAGAAAGAAAAACAGTAATATTGTGAAATATTATTATAATTTAAAATAACTTTTCCATTTAAATATATGTTTGAAAATGTAATTTATTTCTTGTGATCAAAGCTGAATTTTCAGCATCATTACTCCAGTCTTCAGTGTCCTTCAGAAATTATTCTAATATGATGATTTGCTGCTCAAGACACATTTATGATTATCATCAATGTTGACTCATTTTTTGGGGGATTCAATTTAATACATTCCTTCTGAATAGAAATATTAACTTTAAATATAAAAAAAATATAAACATTAAATATAAACTTACCGGGCCGGCCCCAAACTTTTGAACTGTTGTGTGTATTTGTTTGTTTCCCAGTTTCAGAGCACTATGAATGTGTTCTTTTCACTCTGCAGAAACTGGCCAACTCTAAAGCACACACCTCCAGATTCATCAGCGCTAGTCTGCCGTGCAACAAATTCAAGAACCGACTGGTCAACATCATGCCCTTCGAGTCGAGCCGCGTGTGTCTTCAGCCAATCAGAGGAGTGGAGGGGTCCGACTACATCAACGCTAGCTTCATTGACGGATACAGGTGTGTGTGTGTGTGTGTGTGTGTGTGTGTGTGTGTGTGTGTGTGTGTGTGTGTGTGTGTGTGTGTGTGTGTGTGTGCGTGTGTGCGTGCGTGTGTGTGTCAGTCTCCTTCAGCATATGTTGGATGAATGCTGTTTTCTCCCAGCATGCCATGCGTTAAGATGCGTTCACTCAATTCAGTGATTTGCAGTGACCGAAACGAGCCGAACTCAGTGAGAGTCCGCAACTGTGATCTTTGGAAATGTGGGCATGTCAAGTGATGTTACATTTTATGCAAATAAGCAGTGATGTGATGCGCCAACCAATGGGAGTAAAGACAGTGGATCGTTGTAAGATACTGTAGTCCAGTGTCAGCAAGACAGAAGTTTGTGATACTTTGAGCGATTTCACTGTTCTATATAATTGGTTTTTCCCACATTGATATATGATATTTATGTAAGATATTCACCTCACCGTAATATAAATATAGATCAGAAAGTTAACCAAAACTGGATGGATGGATGGATTGATGGATGGATGGATGGATGGATGGATGGATGGATGGATGGATGGATGGATGGATGGATGGATGGATGGATGGATGGATGGATTGATGGATGGATGGATGGATGGATGGATGGATGTCTCAAGAAAACATAAAAATGTATGTAAAACTGTCAGTGTTCTGTGTGAGTTTGATTCAGGCTTTGATCATCTGATGATGTTGCGTTATTCATCTGCAAAGTACACAAATACTTTCTCCTCTAGAATAGAGTAAAAAAATCAGGGTTGTACGATTGCAATTCAGTAAATTCCTCTTCCTGTCATTTAAATTCAACATCCTGTGGTGAGGACATTTTAATTCAAACTCACACTCCTGAATTGAAAGGGAGGCAGATCTTAAATTCAGAATTTTGCCCAAAGTCATAAACAGAGATCTGAGAACCAATTGAGAGCAACTGTGACTCCGGCTCTGGAGAAATGGGATAAAACATGGCATGTTCTTCTAAAGTCTCTCCATCTCTTTGACTCCCGCTGGATGTGACAGCTCAGATTCATGGCCCATATCGGAAGTCTGCGTCTGCGTGTCTACTGCCTTTGTGCTGCTAGTTGTCAGGACAAATTGTTCTTATTGGCAGGACTGTCCATAACTCGAGCGCTATCAGCGCTGGGAATCAGAGCGGCCCTGCGGCCACGAGCTGACAGGTGATGAACACAGTTCAGCGGACAAATAATAGCATTACCCATCATGAGGAGTCTGGTCTCCATGCAGAGCTCAATCCATCACACACACACACACAGAGATAAACGTTCAGCCGACTGCACTGGGTTTGATCCAGCCCACCACTGAGACAAAGTTAAAGGAATCATTCCCAAGGGTTCTGTATTTATATGGATTTCTATATTTTTCAACCTGCAAAGGCTGCGATTTAATTATATAAATATATAGTCTGATGTGTTGTGTTTCAGAGTGAAGCAGGACACTGTGTTCATTTACACATGAGCAGCTCATGATTCAATGTTTTCAGTGTCTTGGAGCGGCTCGATTCGCAGTAAATGCCGATGCACACAAACTCCATGTTTGTGGCACTTCTGATATGCATTTGAAAATGCAACGTTACCCAGCCATCTTCCCAAATATATAATGAGAAGCGCTTATATATCTGGTGGGGGGGGGGGGTTTATTTAAGATTGCCCTGCATTTTACTTGACATTTTACTATTATTCTTTAAGATACAATTATTATTATTATTAATAATAAAGTCTGTTATTTTTATCTTTATCACTTCTTTTTCTTCTATTGAACACAAAATTAGAAGTTTAGCAGAAAGATGACAATGCTAATTACACAGTTTAGCACTCATATAAGTACGACCACAGAATCCTGCAGCTGACCAATCAGATTAAAGTATTCCAGATTGTGTAGTAATAGAATACATAGTAAAGACATGCTTATTTTGTTAGCAATGACTATTCATATCACTTCTTTCAGTACTGTCTGTTCAGTGGATTGTGCAGTAAAAAATCTCATTTAAGAGTTTCCTGTGAATGAAAAACTGGAAAAGTGGATATTAAAATTGCAGTACAACCTACTCAATGGACCATACAGTCTCATATGCATCATATAAAATATCCCATCTCTGTGACTAGTTCTTGGGATGCATTGCAACTTTCATTGAACGTTTGCAGCAGTGCTCAATATGAATAATCCTTTAATAACATTCAGAATCAAATGTGAAGTACTCCCTTCGCTGCTGAGGGGTCTTGTGAGGTGGAGGGAGGAAGGTGTGTCAAGAATCTGTGCTCATTATTGGCCCTTAATCAAATTAACGGCCAATCAAAGAGCTCCCACTGCATCTGCCGCCCGACTGAAGTGTAAACAGAGTAATTGGCAGTAATCGTGTTTGTAATGAAGGACAGAGGGAGAAGGGCTTTCACATGCTTTTAGCTTGATGAGCGTGTGTGTGTGTGTGTGTGTGTGTGTGTGTGTGTGTGATGGGTGGGGGGCAGCAATTTCCTTTCCTGTCATTTAGTGAACAAATGAGGCTCTATCACACCTGTGAGGTGTGTGTGTGTGTGTGTGTGTGTGTGTGTGTGTGTGTGTGTGTCTCAGCCTCCTTCAGCATATGTTGGATGAATGCTGTTTTCTCCCAGCATGCCATGCGTTAAGATGCGTTCACTCAATTCAGTGATTTGCTGTGACCGAAACGAGCCGAACTCAGTGAGAGTCCGCAACTGTGATCTTTGGAAATGTGGGCGTGTCAAGTGATGTTACATTTTATGCAAATGAGCAGTGATGTGATGCGCCAACCAATGGGGGTGGATCGTTGTAAGATACTGTAGTCCAGTGTCAGCAAGACAGAGAAGTTTGTGATACTTTGAGCGATTTTACTGTTCTATATAATTGTTTTTTCCCACATTGATATATGATATTTATGTAAGATATTCACCTCACTGCACTTGGGCGTCGGAAGCAAAAAAAAAGTGTGTGGGTCCTCCCCCAGAAAAATGTTACTGGAGTAAATGTCATTTCATGTATTCTGGTGCCTTTTAATTAAACAAGTAAACTAAACTCCGCTTCACGTCGTGCATTAAATGCACAGCTATCCGTGGATTATCCCGCTGCTGATACCATGCTCATTTGCCAGCATTGACAACTTAAAGCTGTTATTGATGTTTACAACGCAATATTTGACTGGAAGGGCACAACGGGCGGTTATTTTCGTCAGTTGCGGCTAGTTGAAAAATGTAATGTAGCGATTCAGCGGAAATGGAGTTTAATTTATTAGGGCATTCCTCAAGTGGAATGGATTTGGAATGGGTGCAAAATAGGAATGATACATGCGTCAGTGTACAAAGTCATTTGCGCCGGGTGCAAGATAGGGCCCAGAGAGTCTGCAGAAGGTGGATTAGAAGTGTACTCCTCTTGTTCAAGTACAGCAGAGATGCATTTGCTCAAGTTTATCTAAAATAAAAACTTCATCATCAGAGACCTGAGGATCTCACAGCAGGATGAGCGCTGGAAGCGTCCGCTAGTGCCAAACGGGACAGAGTTTGAGTGATCTGGTGCTATTCTTCCTTCCAACACAATCATGTCACTCTGTCTGTCTTTCTCACCTGTCTCATTCTCTGTTCTCTGTTCTCTGTTCCCTCTTTCACTCACTGCATCTTTATCTCCTTCTCTGTCTGTCTGATGTGTTTCTGCTCACGGTCACGGAGCCGCAGCGCCTCCTGCTGTTAGATTAGAGGAATCACTCCTCCCTCACTGCAGAAGCTGAATGTTTTCCTAATAAAAGGCCTTAAAAAGTATTAAAATGTCTTCAGATTCAATGGGTCTTAAATATTTCTGGTCACATTACCGCTAAAATTTCTCCAGTCTGATGGACCCAATGTCCGTCAAATACCCAGTGAAGCATCGAATCGTGTGAATGATTCTGATTTTATTACATAAACAGCGATTGATAATGATAATGTATTTCTGGTAGTGCTGTTGTGACTTGCGCTGCCTGTCTCTGTGAGAGATTTTATAGTGAGAAATCAAAACAAATGAGCATTACAGCACACATAAAAAAACTCACAGAAGAAACATACTGAGGTAAAAATGAGTTTTTTATTTATTACATATGATATAATTAAGTAACATAACATGACAGGAGCTATTTTTCTGAATATTCTCACGATTGCAAATGTTACATTGATTTTAGTTCAATAAACAAGTAGTTAATATGAAATTACTTCAATTACTTAGGTTAAACATTAAATATTACATATACATATGTAATATAATGTGTATTTCCATCACAGGTTTGGTTTGGTAGTGGCATTTAAAAGTCTTAAATTGAACTTGTTTATATCTGACACCCTTGAGAGAGCTGCTGCTAGCGTTCTGTGAGGATTGGTGTGTTTATAAACTGTATCTTCATGTGTTGTTCCTGCAGGCAGCAGAAAGCGTACATCGCCACACAAGGTCCTCTGTCTGAAACCACTGAGGACTTCTGGAGGATGCTTTGGGAGCACAACTCCACCATCGTGGTGATGCTGACGAAGCTCAGAGAGATGGGACGGGTGAGTTGACACAGAATCGCACATTCCTGCACATCTCAATGAACCAAGACAATGTGAGTGGCTCTAAGCAGCCCATTTTACTTCTGTGGTGTGATCAGAGCGAAACAAGATATTCAACCAGGAATTCATTGGGAATCGATTGGGTTGTGAAAGGTGCCTCAATTTTGATGTGCTGTCAACTTTAAGGCAGGGTTATTATCATTAACTAAAACAGAAATTAATTCTAATTTTGCATCCCAAACTGACTAAATTTGCTCCAGCCTTTCTAAAAAAATGTAGTGATATTAACAGCATTTTTGTTTTTGTAGTTTTGCAATAAAAACCTAACGATAATCATTGTGTAGTCATGCGATTAGTATTAGTGACAGTAAAAGTACAGTTACTGTAAACAAATTTTGCATAATTGCTGAAATCAATTATGGTCCGGCAGTTGAGCACCATCCTCAGGTTAATACTTTTGTGGAAAAATTATGCAAAAATGCAAGCTGCCAAAAATAATGCCAGAATCTATTATATTAGCATTAATTCTTGCAATTGAAAGATCACAAAATCCTCTGAAGGGACTGATTTAAGTGTAGCAGACAATAATATCAAAATAAACATGCATTGTGGATGTTCATTTGGGGAAAAACTGCTGTAATTAGAACAAAATAATACTGTTAATATTGTTAATGAAATGTTAATGATACTGAAAATCAGCTTGTCTGCTGGCCTCGGGCTGTCCTTCTGTGCGTTACATCAAAGGGACAAAAGGCAAGAAACGCATAAATCAAAAGAGGAACAAAAAAAGCTTTGGGATTTGGACAAAGCAATTTAGTGTGAACCACTCTTTTAACCACGTGTGTGCTCTGTTTCACAGGAGAAGTGTCATCAGTACTGGCCTGCAGAAAGATCTGCACGATACCAGTACTTCGTCGTGGACCCCATGGCTGAATACAACATGCCACAGTACATCTTACGAGAGTTTAAAGTCACAGACGCCAGGGTAAGTTCAGCAGACGAGACCGCATGACTTCAGCTGTGCTGTCTTTAAAACACACTCTCTCTCTCTCTCAGGATGGTCAGTCAAGGACGATCCGCCAGTTTCAGTTCACCGATTGGCCAGAACAAGGCGTGCCAAAGACAGGAGAAGGCTTTATTGATTTCATTGGCCAAGTTCACAAAACCAAGGAGCAGTTTGGACAGGACGGACCGATTACTGTTCACTGCAGGTGTGTGTGTGTGTGTGTGTGTGTGTGTGTGTGTGTGTGTGTGTGTGTGTGTGTGTGTGTGTGTGTGTGTGTGTGTGTGTGTGTGTGTGTGTGTGTGTGTGTGTGTGTGTGTGTGTGTCTGTGTCTGTGTCTGTGTCTGTGTGTGGTAGTGCTGCATGATAAATTAAATATTCACATATAAGTATAATGTGATTTTCAAAATGTTGTAAATCTCTGTCAAAACTTTATTGGATGTATCTAAGAGGATTTTTATTTTTGAAAGAAATACATTCTTTAATACAGTAAAAGTATTTAAAATGTTACAGAAGATTTCTATTTCCACAAAAATATTTTCAACATTGATAATAATCGCCAATGTTTTTTGACCAGCAAATCATCATATTAGACTGATTTCTGAAGGATCATGTGACACTGAAGACTGGAGTAATGATGCTGAAAATTCAGCTTTACATCACAGGAATAAATTACATTTTAAAATATATTCGAATAGAATTGTAATAAAACACTGTTTTTACAATATTACTGTTTTAACTGAATTTTTGGACCAAATAAATGCAGTCTTGGTGAGCAGAAGAGACTTAAAAAATCTTGTTTTTCCTTCGAACGTCAGATGTTGTGTTTGTGTGCTGAACTGCTGTCTCTCTCTCTCTCTCTCTCTCTCTCTCTCTCTATCTCTCTCTCTCTTTCTCTCTGTCTCAGTGCTGGTGTCGGCAGAACAGGAGTCTTCATCACTTTAAGTATTGTCCTGGAGCGGATGAGGTATGAAGGGGTGGTGGACATGTTCCAGACCATAAAAACACTCCGCACGCAGAGGCCTGCCATGGTACAGACAGAGGTAAGCTCACACAAACCTCACACTCTCTGGTGTAAAACGAATGGTTCAACTGAAAATGTAAAAGTTCTCATGTTGCTGCAAATCAGTCAGGAATGAGGCTGGGAACATGATCCACTTTTAGGTAAAGCATTAGTTCAAGCTCCTCGGGGCGGTTTAGTCTGTTCTGCTGTGTTTTAAAGAGGACCTATTATGCCCATTTTCAAGGTCTTGAATTGGTAAAGTTGGTTTTCATGCCTTAATGTTCATAAAACGCATTATTTCCCCCATTTTCTCCATTATTGCAGCTCGTCTCTTCCCAGCCTGTCAGTAACGCTCTGTTTAGTTCCTGTCTCTATGAAGCCCCTCCTTCTGAAAAGCACACTGTGCTCTGATTGGTCGGCTGGATCAGTGTGTTGTGATTGGTCAAGCATTTCGAGCGTGTTTGGGAAATGTCCTGCCCCTTACCATAACCACCAGTTTTAACACACTACTAACTAACTCAACCAGGCCCCGCCCCTTTATTCTGCGTATTAATTATTTAAATGAGGAATATTGTGACATGTTTGTTCCGGAAGAAACTCAAGACTACAATGTTTCAGGGAGTCCAGACACAGTGACACTGATATGTAAAGGGACTTTCACACCAAGAACGATAACTATAACGATAACTATTTGCGTCCACACCAACTAACAATAACGGTCTGTTATTCTGTGCTCGCGCTGCGGTTTCAAAGTGTGTAAAAAGTCAGTGCATTTGTTTTACAATATATGGCTATTACTGTCAAGGAATTAATATTATAACTATTATTATGCAGTAGTGTAATGCAGACAGACACTATATCACAGCTAAAAGAGTTTTTAGTTTTTCTTTATTCAATTTGCACACTGATTATGGGTTGGAGCTCTTAATTTTTAACTCTCAAAGTGCACCAGATTGATGAATTTAACATTAAAAAGCACAATTTTTTCTTAGGGGGGGGGGGGACCCCCGAACCCCCCTAAAGGGACAGAGCTCCACCCACCACAGATTTACCAAAAATCATGTGTCAAACACTGGTATTGCTATGCCAATGCAGCTTATAGCTTGTTTTAGGATTCATCATTGTGGAGTAGTTCGATTGTATTTTACAATTAGTAGTTATTTCATCTATTAACTCTTACTCATTCCTACTCACTCATTAGGCTACATGGCATTAGTGGTTTTAATAGGAGTTAGTATACATATTCAGGGGCGTGAAAAGATCGGTTGTGTTTATGATTATATGTAGTGGGCCAGTCTGGGCCAAAATGCCCGGGCCGATTTTTAGTCCCAGTCCAGCCCTGCCTCAGCATGCTATGTTTTAAGTGAAGCTAGTGTAATCGATCTAATCTAACAGTGAATTTAGCTGACGGAGTCAATATAGTGGAAAAAAAACAACACCTAGTCTTTTTTTTTTTCGCAACTTCGAAGGAAGCAAGACAATGTTGTCGAAACGAGTGCTGGATACCCAAGGTAATACTTCTCACCATTTATTCAGAGTGTATGAACGATTGTTTGCCAAATCCATTTTCTTGAAAAGGGGCTTGACTTCTCAAACAGTGCTGGATATTTCTGGACCTCTGCGATTAACTTCTCAACAATGGTGTCTGCCATTTTAAATGCGTGAGCCCTTTAAATTAGACCCTGTCTGTGTTTTATTGTTCAACAGCTGGGGGAAAAAATTTATCCGAAAGTGATCGCAATGGATAAATTATATCATTATTGTTATAGCTGTGCTGTCAACTCTGCTATTCTTCAATATTGAGAACGATTTTTAGAACTATATCTTTATCGTTATCTTTATAGTCTTTGTCCTTGGTGTGAATGGGCCTTAACTCCCGCTGGAGGGACTTTGTAACTTTGCAGAGCTTTTAAATGCTCAAACTGCAACATTACACACTAAAGAGTTTACATGTTGAACATGTAAAAAAGCATAATGGGTCGTCTTTAACTGTGTGTGTCCCGTGTGTTCAGGACCAGTACCAGCTGTGCTACAGAGCAGCTCTGGAGTACCTGGGCAGCTTCGATCACTATGCAACGTAACCACTCCCAGAATGCCTCAGAACGCCACCTCCGGAGAGCCGCCGCTTCCTTCTGAGCCATAATCATCCTACCTATTCAGTCACCACAGCTGGAGGGAGAAAGAGAGACTGAGAGAAGAGGAATATCAGAAGAGAGGAGACATCAGGAATCACTGCAATCCTGTTCCTCTCTCTGGAAACAGCAACAAAAGCTTCGTTCTGGTCTCTAATGCACAGCTCCTGTCTCTGTATTACCTTACCGCTTGATTTTTATCATCATCATCGGCCATTGTTTTTATTATTATTATTATTATTATTGTATCATCAGTACGATCTGTCAGAAAATACAATATTTGTATCATTTATGCTGATCATTGCATATCTAAGGGGTTCTTTTTTATTCTTATTTGTTTCTTATATTATTATTATTATTCATTTGTGATTTTTTTGTATATGTTCAATTATTTTCAGCACATGTGGACATGTATTTTCACATGACCCAGGTTACTAATACTGTAAGAGGAGCATTCAGAGCTGCTGATGATTTCTTACTTTTTATCATTATTATATTTTAAATGATCTACTTTTATTTGGTGGGAAAGGGGGAATTTTTATAAATAAAAAAAAAAAACCTTTTCACCTCCTGATACTTTATAAAACCGTATAATCAAACTTAAAAGAGATGAAATGCTTACACCTGAGTTAGTGACCTTGATGAACCTGCTGTCGTTAAGGACACTGACTAAACTAACGAAACGAGAGAACACGTTCAGACTCGTTCTGCTCTGTGTGCAGTCGTTTTCTGGAAACCCTTCCATTCTAAAGGCCTATCGAGTGAAAGAAAGACAAGAAAATGGTGTTCTTGCTGCCACTGCAAAGTCCTTGTTCCATGCCGGGTCAGCTGAGGTCAAAGGTCAGCTTGTTTTGAGCGACCTGCCCACTCCTGTACAGCCGTCACGTGTCGTTCCTCCAGCTGAACCTCTGCCATCTTTCGTTTGCTCAGACTAGCATCTGAGGCGTGAGAAAACAGACGGCTGGGAATCCGAAACCTCCTGAACTCTCCACATGTGGTATAACAGCCATCTGATCATCTCTCATCGTGGCTCGTAAAGACAAATCTCCCGTAACGTCACGACAGCATCATTGGTCTGGAAATATGTGCATACTCAAGTGTTTCTTTCCTCCTATGGCCTGAGCACAAAGGAAGATGAAAAATGCAGACATGGGATGAATTCATTTGACTTTGTGTTCACATGCAGACTAAAAAACGGCATTCAATCTGTTGTACAGGCAGTCTGTTTTCTATTTGTTAATAAAAAGGAGAGAAATATGTGTTAATAAAATGCTTAATTGGGTTTTGTACATGTTTCTTGTGAGGCTTTGCTGTATCCTGGTTCCTTCAGCACATTTCCAGGGGAACAGATGGTCCCTCTCCAGTGTGTGTGTGTGTGTGTGTGTGTGTGTGTGTGTGTGTGTGTGTGTGTGTCCTTGCCAGAGAGCCAGATCTCCGTCCATCTCAGTTTAATGTGAAGGCATGTGGACTGGATTCTGTTCTACATGATTCATTAGTTGTGTGTGTCCTCCTCCAAAAGCCCAGCTACCGGACAGGAAGGTTTGCTAATTATATAAAAACTAATTATCTAACTAAAATAGCCCCTTTGCTCTAAGGTCAGAGTGGTTGTTTCCCATTGTAGATAGGCCTACTAATTAACAAATAATTACACTTAATTCCCAGTTTGTAGACAATAATCAATGCCTTTGTTTTATTGCTGGAGCTTCAAAAATAATTGAATTGCACATTTTTTTTAACAGATGGTCTGGAAACTGACAACAATTTGTCCAAAGGTTAAATAGTCATTTTTAAATTTATTTTAGATATTGCAGATGTAGTATCTTACAGAGGTATGTTTCTTCATGCACAAGTAATATAAATTATCTATTGAATTTATATATTTGTATCTGTATGGCTCTATGTGATATGATAATGTCTATTATTATATGCAGTCTACCATATCTATTCACATTGGCAGTATATGCTCTATAAAGGTTTATAGCTATATTATTTGTACAATAGACTTTATAACATGTAAATGGTTGCATATCTATTTAACCTATATATTCTGTGGGAGTATAAACTATTATTTATGTTTGCATCCATATGACTCAGTACATGCATTATATATACACAGCCAAATAGCTGTGTATATATAAAATTATGCAGATAATATATCTGAAATACATCTTTACTGAGTTAAATAATCTATGACTAAAGAGATGCATACAAATAGAAATAATCTATAAAACATTCATAGACCGAATAGGCTACTCAGACATATGAGTGACTCTATATGATATTTGAGATATATGCATGTACAGGCTGTATGAGCTTTTGTAATATGTATAGGGTTAAAATATTATGTATAAACTATTTATGAATACAGTAGGTACATCTAAACAATCTAAATTTTCACATCTATGTTACTCTATATGAGATGTATGGATGTGTCTACTATATATATACATATAAAATCAATATCTACAAGCTTCTGTCTGGGATTTATAGAGACCTCATAGGACTTAAATGGAGTGTGTTATACATTAATCTACTGTATATTATTTATGTATTCTATAGCTATCTACTCTATATGGCCTCATGATTCATATTATATATAAGGCCCTATATCATATGTGGAGTGAATACTACAGTATATCCCTATATGATCTATATGACTGCATCTATAGAGAGATGTATACCAACAAATGTTCCATATTATCCAAAAGGCCCCATAGGGTCCATGTGCAGATCGTTGATTAGGTGCCGCGCGCAGGGGAACGCCTTCTTCCATCTTTGTAAACAGTGCGCGCGCATGCGCAGACGCGCTTCACTCTAATGGAGGACATGTCTGGTTTGTAAGCGTCTTTTTCTGCGCTGTTTTTCTGAGTTTGCGCCCTCAACACCCCTCAACTGAGCCCGCGACACCCGTGAGTAAAGTCCTCTCAGCCTCTCCTGACACATATGAGCGGGTCTGTGTGTGTGTAGGGTGATTTCATGTGTGTTTCAGTGCGTGAATGTCAGTGTTTACAGTAGTTAGCCATCAGGCTCATCAAAGTTTGGAGCGGATCAATAATTCATGTCATAACACAGTTATACACTTCCAAAAGCCTTTAATTACACTGTGTTGAGGAATATGAGCGTGTGTGTGTTGAGCTGAAGCGGTGTGTTTGTGCGACAGGAGTAAGTTTGTGTTCATTTGAGCGGCTTTAGCCGTCAGTTTGTGTTTGGTGTTGTTTTTGCTGTGAGTTTGAGAGATTTCGGGGTCAAACTTGAAATGTTCCTGAGCAGAACCTGATGATGACATCATGACACATTCATAGATGTGATGCTTTCTGATTAAACTCTTTGAATTATCATGTATTATGTGTTTATCTGGCTAATGTCAGCTAGCATGCTAGTGTGAATTTACACAGGTGCTTCAACATTCACAATCATAACAGTTATTAAACACTACAGTGGGTTAATGCTTTTATTACATACTGTGAGCTTGAATAAAAGAGTTTAGTTATGTATTTGTGTAAGAAAAAAGTATGACGTTTATCATATAATGATGATAATTGAAAAAAGTTAACTAAGGTTATTTATGTCAGTAAAGTGCATGTTGTCAACTGTCATAAGTTGTTTTGTTCTATTTTTTCCAGTTTAAATAAATTTGAACTTAATTAATATTCTCTAATTAACTGCTGTTTTATTGTTGTTTTTCTAAATATTTGTTTTAAGTTTAGTTGTTTCAACAGGTTGGAATTTTTGTATTCTTTTTATTATAATTAAATATAATTATAGTCATAATTTAAAAAATATTAATACATTTAATTAAATGAAAACATATTTTTTAATTATTTTATAAACAATACTTTTTTATTAAACATTACATAGTTTTTGAAACTGAGCTTTTTTTTATTACTTAATGAATATTTATTTATTTATTTTTAAATGATTTAAAATTGAATTTGAATTGTAGGCTATATTATGCTTTTATTTCTCTTTTCGTTATTATTATGATATTTTGAGTTGCTTAAAGTGATCATGAATATGTGTTTGCGCCTTGACTAGTAGTAGTAGTAATAGTAGTGGTGGTTTACATGTGGAGTTTAGTAGTTAGTCAAGTGATGTTTTCTGGAGCAAAACACTTGTTAGGAGAATAATGTAATGTAAATGTAATGCAAATTTTACCCACCAATCTTTCTGTGGTGTGGTTGTTGCAAGAGTTAAAAACCCCCCAAAAAACTAGTATGTTATGTCACGGATTTTTTGTTGTTGTTGATTTCTTTATTTCTGAATTCTTCATGTTTTTCATACAGTTCAAGTGGCAGAATGGCTTCGGACTCGGTCTCTCAAAGCTCCCAGAGTCCTGCCATCAGGATCATGACCTTTCATCCCACAAAAGAGGAGTTCAAAGAGTTCAACAGATACATCGCATATATGGAGTCGCAGGGGGCGCACAGAGCCGGGATGGCAAAGGTTAGCCGCTCTTTGTTGAAGTTGATAATAAGATTTTCATTCAGCTCAGATCGCTGTGAGAGACTTTTTCGTGTTGTAGATGGGAAGTTTGCAACTGCGTTTGTTTGTTGCAGGTGGTGCCACCAAAGGACTGGAAGCCCCGGCGCACATATGATGACATTGATGATCTGGTGATTCCCGCCCCTATTCAACAGGTGGTCACTGGCCAATCAGGGCTCTTCACTCAGTACAACATCCAGAAGAAGCCAATGACAGTCCGCGAGTTCCGCAAAACAGCCAACACAGACAAGTGAGCAACAAATGTTCATGTGTTTAGATACGGTTGAATCCTAATTCTAATTCATTAATGACCTTTTGAAATCAAAATGACTGCTAATTTGCTTTTTAATAAACGTGTTGGCATGCATGATTAATCACATTATTTTCTAAAGGAATAACATTCTCCACATATGAAGTGATTTTTCCTTTTTTTTGCTGATGTAACTATTCAAAAGTTTGTTTGATGAATAGAAACGTGAAAAAAGCATTAAATCTTTTGTAACATTATAAATGTATTGACCTATAAAAGCACAGACCCCAAACTTTTAAACAGGAGTGTAAGTCTGATTGAACAGGGAAACGTAATATTAGCTGATAATATCATAGCCTACTTTTCAAATCTCAAGGCATAAAAACTGCCAACATTATCACCCACTGTATATCCTTGTTCGCTCTGAGATGCGTCACATTATAAAAGTAATGCACTGAGAATGTCGTATCACTGTTTAATAAAACGATTCTCTAACTCGACTCCAGGTTCTGTAATCCCATATATGCTGATTTTGATGAACTGGAGAGGAAATATTGGAAGAATTTAACATTCAATCCACCATTATATGGAGCAGATGTCAGTGGAACCCTGTATGATCCAGTGAGTAATCTTTTTGTTAAAAAAAATATTCTTCACCACTATATTTCAGTTACAACCCCTGTACACAGTGTCATAATAGTGCTATTCAATGATTGCACATATATATGTGACTGTATACAGGACGTGACGGAGTGGAATATTGGTCGTCTCAACACTATTTTGGACACTGTGGAGAGCGAGAGTGGAATCACTATCAAAGGAGTAAACACTCCGTATCTTTATTTTGGGATGTGGAAGAGCACATTCGCCTGGCACACAGAGGACATGGATCTCTACAGCATTAACTACCTTCACTTTGGAGAACCCAAGACCTGGTACTGTCTCAACTCGTGTTTAATGCTTGCATTTACCCATAGGAAACAGGAAATATAGCTTATGAGAAGCATTTGTTCATATACACTACCATTCAAATGTTTTTAAAAGAAATTATTACTTTTATATAGCAAGAACGCATTCAACTGAAGCGAAGTGACAGTAAAGACATTTTTAACATTAAAAAAAATATGTTTTTTCTATATTTTTTCTCTTATTTTCTTTCTATTACATCAAAGAATCCTGAAAAAAAATCAGTTTTCAAATTTAAACCCTTTTCACCATTGCTAATAATAATAAATGTTTCTTGAGCATCATGTGACACTGAAGACTGGAGTAATGATTTTCAATATATTCAACATATAAAACAGCTATTTTAAATTGTATTAATAATTCACAATATTACAGTTTTTACTGTATTTTTGATCAAATAAATGCAGCCTTGGTGAGCAGAAGAGACTTCTTTCAAAAACATTATAAAAGCTTACAGACACTATTAATATTCATACCATCCTAAAGATTTCAAAAGCATTATTACTTGGTCTTCTGCAGGTATGTTGTTCCTCCAGAGCAAGGGAAAAGATTGGAGCGTCTTGCTAAAGGTAAAGTGGTCTTAAAAACATAATTAGTTCCTCTTCTCCTTCAGCAGCTCATTTACTCAGCACTCTTCTCATTTTCATTCATGCAGGATTTTTTCCTGGAAGCGCCCAAAGTTGTGAAGCCTTCTTGCGACACAAAATGACTTTAATTTCACCGTCAATTCTGAGAAAGTACGGAATACCGTTTGAGAAGGTTAGTTACCTTAGTTTTATCATCTTATCATGTCATGCTTGATTTTAATCTCATGATTTGACTTCTTTCTGCTTAATTCATTAGGTCACACAGGAAGCAGGTCAGTTTATTGTGACCTTCCCATTTGGATATCACGCTGGGTTTAACCATGGCTTCAACTGTGCCGAGTCCACCAACTTCGCATCCCAGCGCTGGATAGATTATGGCAAACTGGCAACATTGGTACTTTTTTTAACCTCAGTTTTTGGATCTTAAAGGTGCTCTAAGCGATGTCATGCGTTTTTTAGGCCAAAACATTTTTTGTCACATACAGAAAACGTCTCCTCACTATCCGCTAGCTGCCTGTCCCCTGAACACACTGTAAAAAAACGCGGTCTCTGCAGACACAAACGGCAACAAAAACAAACTGGGTTAGCCCGCACCACGAAACATTACAAACTGTTCCAGCCAATAACCGACAAGAAGGGTTTGGGGGATTAGTGCGCGGATGAGGAGGAGGGAGGGTCTAGCTAGCCTCCGTTTTGTTTGACAATACTTTAAACGTCAACAAGAAGTGACGTCACCCGACATCGCTTAGAGCACCTTTAAGAATTGAACCGCAGGTATTTGTTTTTGATTGTTGATGTGCGTCTCTTTCTCAGTGTTCCTGCCGGAAGGACATGGTGAAGATATCCATGGATTTGTTTGTTCGCAAGTTTCAACCAGAACGTTATAAACTTTGGAAAGCAGGAAAGGACAATGCGCCCATTGACCACTCAAAGACCACACCAGTGACGTCAGAGCTCCTGACAGACGGGAAGACAGAGAACGAGAAGGGAGAGCTCAGCGATAGCAGCAAAGAGGAGAGAGGAGAAGCGGAGCCTGGAGAGGAGCAGAAAGCTAAAGCTAAAACGGATGGTGAAGAGAAGGAGGACAACACAGAAACATCACCTGGGAAGGAGGTGAAAAGAGAGACCGATGGTGGAGAGGAGGAAACGGATGTAGAGAAAGGAGAGCTGGAGGTAGAGGAGAAAAAGCCTGTTAGTGATGAAGAACCTAGCAGCACTTCAGAGCAAATCAACAGGTGTGTAGAAAGAAACTTTACTAACTTTATTAATATTATAAGTGAACCTCAAGGAACATATTAAAATAATTTTATAATATCCATGTCATGACCCCTCAAATTAATACTATAGTAGTATATAAACACTGATATGAAGTAAACACTGTTAAAGCTTATGCTAGAAGATATGGTACCTCACTAGAAAACTAGGTTCCACTTTATATTAAGTGGCTTTGACAACTATGTACTAACATTGAAATTAATAATTTGATACAATGGACTTATTGTGTACATACATGTTTTTACATTGTACTTATATTTTAAAAATACATGCATGTAATTACACCTGTAATTCATTTATGTAATTACATTTGTAATTACACTGTTGATCCTTCCCTTACATCTTAACCCACCCTTAAAAAACTACACAATAATTAGAATTTCGACCCACTAAAGTGTATATTGATCTCTGATCTCCCTTCTCTTCATACAGCATCAGACCAAAGCAGAACGTGGGGCAGAAGCGGCTCAGACCCAGCACTGGAAATGTAGCAAAAGAAGAGGACAATCAAGTGAAGGTAGAAGAGGAGGAAGTTGAGAAAAAGAAAGCCAAACTCAGCCAGACTGAGACAGGCGACGAGAAAGAACAGTCCATCTCCGCTGACCCAGGTACAGCCTCATACAGCATATGATACCTGGCGATTAGGGGTGTAACGATACACGTATTCGTATTGAACCGGCGCGACCATCACAACATTGCCTAACATCAAAAGACAAACGTAATGAAAGTCTGCACTACTCATTATTTTGTGCTTCACGGACCGTTTATGAGTTTGCACCAGTGTCAGTGCAGTGTGGGCCGATCTTGATCAAGCGACACTGTCACACAGCGCTAAGAGATCCAGTAAAGAAAGCATTTGAAGTCGCCACAGAAGTAATAACATCGCTGCGAGATCTAGTGAAAAGCATTCAAATTTCTCTGTTATTAACGGATCCAACGGCGCTGACGTGGAAACCAGGAGAAACATTGTGCCATGATGAATGAACTAGTTATAGGCTTTAAGTCCACAAATCAGCAACATTCACCATGGATTTACTGTAGTAGCACTAACTGTAACCATGGAAGTTTGGCAGGAATAGTAAAATGCTTTCAAGAACGTCACATCTTTTTCCAGCACTTCAAAACTCAAATATTATCATATTCAAATGTTATTTTTAATGTGATGACCAAAACATTATTTGTTCATCCTTCAAAGATTACCCCCATTTATAAAACTAAAAGTTTCAAGATGTGGGAAAACTCACACTTATTTAATAATTGTTTTTTTCCCCAAAAAATTTAGGAATTTTCTTTGGCATTTCTTTCTTTATGCTATATCGAAAACGTACCGAACCGCGACACCTCTGTGTCGTATCGAACCGAACTGTGAATTTTGTGAACCGTTACACCCCTACTGGCGATTCTATAATAAAAATACTAAACTGACCAATGTGTGTTTCTGCAGGTGATGTTAAAGCTGAGGAGACCATGGAGACAGACACGCCCCCTCCACAGCAGCAAGAGAATCAAGCACCTCCCTGCATGGAGGCGGAGCTCTCGCCATCAAACCCCACCTCCAGCAGTGACATCACAATGCAGCAAAGAGATGACTTCACTTCTTCTGATCCCAGCGATGTCACCTCATCCTCACAATCCACAAACAGCATCGGTGATGATGTGGCTCCGCGCAGTGATGCCTCTCAGTCTGGACATGTCACTCAAAGCTGTGATGTCCATACCATCCCTGATGACATCACTCCAAACACTGATCTGACAACTGTTAGCATCACTGATGCTCAGCCGAGTGACGTCACGCCCCATTCCTGTTCCAGTGACGTCACACCCCTCGTATTTGTAACCAGCACCATCTCCTCTCAACACAGCAGTAACTCCGCCCCCACCTGTGATGACATCACAGGACCCAGCAACAGCACTATAAACACCATCAGCCCTAGTCCATGTGAGCCCGGCATTAACTCCGCCCCCACCTGTGATGCCCAATCAGAACCCAGCAACAGCATTATAAACACCATCAGCTCTGGTCCATATGAGCCAGGCATTAACTCCGCCCCTACCTGTGATGTCCAATCAGAACCCAGCAACAGCACTATAAACACCATCAGCTCTGGTCCATATGAGCCCGGCATTAACTCTGCCCCCACCTGTGATGCCCAATCAGAACCCAGCAACAGCATTATAAACACCATCAGCTCTGGTCTATATGAGCCCGGCATTAACTCCGCCCCCACCTGTGATGCCCAATCAGAACCCAGCAACAGCACGATAAACACCATCAGCTCTGGTCCATATGAGCCCGGCATTAACTCCGCCCCCACCTGTGATATCCAATCAGAACCCAGCAACAGCACTATAAACACCATCAGCTCTGGTCCATATGAGCCCGGCATTAACTCCGCCCCCACCTGTGATGCCCAATCAGAACCCAGCAACAGCACTATAAACACCATCAGCCCTGGTCCATATGAGCCCGGCATTAACTCCGCCCCCACATGTGATATCCAATCAGAACCCAGCAACAGCACTATAAACACCATCAGCTCTGGTCCATATGAGCCCGGCATTAACTCCGCCCCCACCTGTGATGTCCAATCAGAACCCAGCAACAGCATTTTAAACACCATCAGCCCAAGTCTGTGTGAACCCGGCATTAACTCCGCCCCCACCTGTGATGTCCAATTAGAACCCAGCAACAGCACTATAAACACCATCAGCTCTGGTCCATATGAGCCCGGCATCAACTCCGCCCCCACCTGTGATGTCCAATCAGAACCCAGCAACAGCACCATAAACACCATCAGCCCAAGTCTGTGTGAACCTGGCATTAACTCCGCCCCCACCTGTGATGTCCAATCAGAACCCAGCAACAGCATTATAAACACCATCAGCCCTGGTCCATATGAGCCCGGCATTAACTCCGCCCCCACCTGTGATATCCAATCAGAACCCAGCAACAGCACCATAAACACCATCAGCCCTGGTCCATATGAGCCCGGCATTAACTCCGCCCCCACCTGTGATGCCCAATCAGAACCCACCAACAGCACTATAAACACCATCAGCCCTGGTCCATATGAGCCCGGCATTAACTCCGCCCCCACCTGTGATGTCCAATCAGAACCCAGCAACAGCACTATAAACACCATCAGCCCTGGTCCATGTGAGCCCGGCATTAACTCCACCCCCACCTGTGATGCCCAATCAGAACCCAGCAACAGCACGATAAACACCATCAGCCCTGGTCCATATGAGCCCGGCATTAACTCCGCCCCCACCTGTGATGCCCAATCAGAACCCAGCAACAGCACTATAAACACCATCAGCCCTGGTCCATATGAGCCCGGCATTAACTCCGCCCCCACCTGTGATGCCCAATCAGAACCCAGCAACAGCACTATAAACACCATCAGCCCTGGTCCATATGAGCCCGGCATTAACTCCGCCCCCACCTGTGATGCCCAATCAGAACCCAGCAACAGCCCCAAACACAAGCCCAGCATTAACTCCACCGTCACATATCATGTCACCACAGAATCCAGCAGCAGCGCCATCAGTCTCACGCTTGCAGAATCAGCGTCAGTGGGCGGTAGTCCGGTGTGTCCGCCCGCAGTCCAGCACATCTTCCAGAGGACGCTGAGCCCTGCCGAGGTGCTGCACGTCCACAGCTACGCCAAAGGAGATTACAGCGATCCCGAGCCGCGCATTAGGCATGAGAGTTACAGAGACAGCGACTCTGATAGCGATTCCCAAGAGGACTGTAAGGTGCGTATGATGCCGTTTGTCTCTGTTGTTTAAACACCTGATTCATTAAAGGGATTGATTGCTCCGCTGATGGCGTAATTTTGTAGATCAACACAGAAGTTAGCATCACCCTCGTTCCCTTATCAAAAAACCAATAGGGTTTTTCCATTAGCTTTTTGATTTTTGCAGGAAATAAGCTCTGTGAACAATAAAGGTGTTTAATTATTCTTACATGTTACATTCATCATGATAACCTTCATAAATTAACACAACTGTTATGAATTTTGAAGTCTAAATACAATCGGCAGAAGTAAAAAGCTAGAGTTAGGCTATAAACGAACTACACCACGGTCACATGACTTCAACGTCACCACCATTAATCTTCACTCTTTCAGCCAAACTCTTTAAACTCTTTCAGTCTTTATTTAAAAATAAATAATGGTTTTTCCTCACATTTGACTGGTATTTCTGTCACCAAATCACAACCCCCCCTGCAGTTCCGTCATAATTCACCAGGGGGTTTGTGCGCTCTGCTGTGTATAATGAGTGTGAGTGTGTGTCGTCCTGCAGAAAGAAGATGAACGCCCAGTGGAAGCCCCGCACAGACTTCCCAGACTCCCCAGACATCATCCTCTGATGAAGGACAGCATCAGTGATGAAGGTCAGTGTGCATGTGACAGTGTTGTCATTGTTAACTAGAAGAAAAACTATTAAAAATCTTTTTTTTCCGAAAGTGAAATAAAGCTGAATGAATAACCGTAAACGTAAAAAATTAGTAAATTTTAAATTTTTTTTTTTTTTTTTTGCCTTGGCTAAGGTACTAAGTACTAAAATTACTAAAACCTAAGCTCAAATAAAAAATAAATAAAGTTAAATAGAAATATAAAAGAACACAAAATCTAATAAAATGACAAAAGCACATAATGAAATTAGTAAACGTTAAACTAAAATAAAAATCAATACTGAAAATATAAAAAGCTAATTCAAAATATGAATAAATACTATATTTTATTTATACTATAATAATGCTAAGATAACACTAATGTGTGATCTGTCATTACTGTAATGGGCCACTTTTCAATCAATCAATCGACTGCCTCTGTATTTCTACTAAAATATCAGTGTTACACGAGCTTCCGCTAAAGTATTCTCCCATAGCAAGCTGTGGAACCAGAAAACTCTTTCTGTCATAACTTCCCATCATAATTAATTATATTATAATAGTTTTATAAATATATTAAATATACTATACCAAATATATGATTTTAGTATATTAAAACTAGGGCTGTCAAGCGATTTAAACATTTTAATCTAGTTAATTACATTATGTGCAGATTAATTAATTGCAAATAACTCGCACATCGGAATTCCCCTAAAAGATAATTTATTCAAGTCAGTATTGTGTTAAATGAGAGAAGCATAAAATAGACATTACAAAAAGTAGCTTTAGAAAAATATTTTATTTGATTCAACAAAAAATTTATTACACATAAAATTTTAAGCTACAATGGCCTTTTTGTTTCAGAAGCTGCATCTGAATTGGTATTTAGATATATTTACAGACAAAATTGTTTGCTTGCCAACATTCTTCAAAGTATCTTTTATGTTTCATAAAAAAAGAGAAAGTCATACAGGTTTGAAACAACACAAGTGAGTAAATTATGACAAATTTTTCATTTTTGGGTGAACTATGCCCAAAAATATAAAATTATTTTTTTAACGAAATGATACTTTAAATAAGAATCTAAAACTGCCAGTAGGTGGCAGTAAATGTCTTAATGAGTACTTTGTATTTATTGATCTGTTGTATAAAATCAATATCACATTAGTGATACTCGTTACTCGTGTAATATTGCTTAACTATATCATATGATATAAATATAAGGGCAAAAACTCATACAGGGGCATTTTTGGTCCCAATATCTTGAATTTTAGGGTTATTTTAAGGTCTTGAATCGCAGTGAGTTGTTTCCCTGCAACTGTATGAAACGTAAGATGACCTACATAGGTCTGGGACAGGGTGGGTGTGTTAAATGCGTTAATCACATTAACATGTTATTTTTTCCATAAATAATTAATTAAATTACTGCATTAAATCAACAGCCCTAATTAAAACATATGTTAGTGATGAGTTCCATGTGTGCAGTTGTATGCAGCTGTGCATAGAGTCCCACGCTATTTTCCACTGAAAAATCGGTTCAGTCTGAAATGCTTTGCAAGTGTGCGAAGTGTGTAATTTCTGCGCTCTAGCACCACCAAACAGAATGACAAACATCTGCACATTGTGCAAACCGAGAGTCCATGACACCACTGGTTGAGTCAGGGTTGCTATGTCGGGCTACTCAAACAGAGCGATGTTGAAATGTTCCACAGAGTCACAGTGGTGGACTCTTCAGGAAGTCAGTTCACATTTATTTGTAGAGCACTTTTTACAATACATTTAGTTTCAAAGCAGCTTTACAGAAAATGCATGTCTTGTCTACATTACAATTTAGAGTGATCTGTTATCAGATTTGTCCAAGTCCATATTTCAGACATGTATAATTCTAAGATAATGCAAATCATGAGGTTAGCTAATATCATGTATTAATTTAATAAAGAAATAATGAGCTCACTAAAGTAATTATTACAAACACCATACAGTCACCATATTATAGTCACTATATGAATGCTTTATGTTGATATGTTGTTATGTTGTTAGGAATGCTAATACAGTTGTCACTGCACATTTAACTTTGACAGAAAGTATTTTAACAATGTAAAAAGTTGCGGTAACACTTTAATTTACAGTGTCCTTGTTACATATCTTACATGTACTTACTTAGTAAACAGTAAATTGTGCATAATTACATGCAACTAACCCTCAACCAAATCCTGATCCTACCCTAACCCTATAGTATGTAGTTTATTAATATTACTTAAAGGGGAACTAAAACAAACAAAATATAATTCGATAACATGTTGGTTATTAAAATTGTAAATAAATTAATTAAAAAATAATGTTAAAAACAAAACACATTTGAAGTTTTTCCCAATACTGAAATGAACATTTGTTGTTATTAGAGCTCAGCCGTTTTCGATGACGTCACTGGCATGGTACCACTGTAGGCTACTAACGTTATGTCAGGCTACTCTGACTGAACTGACTGATTTTGACAGTATGGACAGAGAACTGTACAAGTTAACACTAAAAACAGCATTTAAGTAAGAAATTGAATCATCAAATGAAATAATACAACTGCATATTCTTCACTGTATGAATGAAACGTATACAGCTTCTTATATAGACTGCTGTCACTTTAAGAACTACAGTAATGCAGGGATCTAGAATATACTGATACACATAGAACCTTGTGATTTTGACACTTTAAATGCAATATGACGATAAAGAGAATTTAGTTCCCTTTCGTTGTCACTCCGAGTTACGTCGGATGACGACGAAATGGGGTTTCGCTTAGAAAGCCTATCAACTTCGAGTATTACAAAACGAGCCAATGGCAAAGAAATGCCATGGGTCTGAGGAATTTGCATAGCGTATCTCCGCCTTACCTCGTGGGTATAAAAGGAGGACGCTGCAACATGCAGGTATGTTTTTTCGCTTCGGAGCCAAGTTAATCCTTCGTTCCACAAGCCATCTCTGAACTGTCAGCTTTACAGACGAGCGAGATTCTCTGGTGTTGGTGTGACGGCGATCTCCCGGCGAGTGCGCGCTTCCTGCTTATCTGTGCAGTGGTTTGCCAGTGAGTGTGTTTCTCCCCGGGCGCTTCAACACTCTCAGAGTTTCTTTCTCTCACAAAAGAGCTCGCACGCGGCACGTCTTTTTAAAGACGGCTCGCCCGTGCATTTCTGGTCGCGGTTGACTCATTTCCGATTTTGATGGGCGCATTCTCTGCTCTGCGTGCTTGGGCTTGATCGCGCTAGAGCAGCGTTTGTGGATGACTCACGTTCTCCCCGCGGGAACGTGATCATCGCGTCATTATGGTCGAGACTCAATGATCTCGTTAGAGAGAGAGTCCCCTCATCCACACCCCGATCTAACACTCTCCACGTGAAGTGCTACTTCGGCTGGTGGCCAGGGTGACCTGAGGCTGTTGGTGTGGAACAATGGCGCCGACTATCTGTCCGTGCCCCACGCCCCCCTCTTTATTGACGCAACCCGTGAACGTTCACCGGATGCCCGCGGGCCCGTCTTCGGACCCCCCGCGGGTTTTCCCTTGACGTTCCAGAATCGGATCTGTTGTCCATCGCAGCATCACAGGGCGGGCAAGAATTTTCAGGAAGTGAAGATTTGACAGTGCTGCCACTTTCGGGTGTGCATATGGCATTTGTCAAGTCAGATCCTGAGATGACGGCCATGCTTTCCCGGGACGATTGGTTTTTGGGGTGGCCGCGGACCCTCGTCGCCGTCTAACCCCAATACCTTTCTTCTCGGATGTGCATCAGGAGATCTCGAAATCCTCGAAGACCCCAGGTCTTCCAGCGATCCCTCGTTGATCTCCTCCGCCCTTCCTTCCCCCTGGGGCCGCTGCCCATGGGTACACTGGGGTCCCCCCGGTTGAACGCTCTGTTGCGATGCTAATGTGTCCTCAGAGTGCTTCTTCTCGGCGCGATCCTAAGCACCCATCCAAAGCCTGTAGTTTTTCGTCTACATTTGTGGCGAAATCCTATAGCGCCCAGGACAGGCAGCCGCCTCACTGCATGCCATGGCCATTCTGCTGGTCTACCTGGCCCAGCTGTTCATGGACATGCAGGAGGGTAGGACTGACCCGGGGCTCTTCATTGAGCTGCGCGCCGCCACTGACCTTGCTCCCCGAGCGACGAAAGTGGCCGCATGCTCCCTGGGTCAGGTGATGTTCACCATTCAAGCCTGTGGCTAACCTGTCCGATGTGCAGGATGTCCGGCGGACCCGTCTGCCCGACACCCTCATATCCCAGGTCGGCCCTTCGGCGGTGCCGTTGAGGGCTGTACAACAGTTCTCAACCGCCCATGAGCAGACTCTGGCATTCTGCCCCGACGGCCCCGCCGTCCGCTCAGATCCCTCAGTCTGCCCATCCGCCGAAGGCGCCCTCCCGCGGCTCCCACCCCGCCCGTTCACCCGGGTGGGCTCTGGAGGCCGCGGGGGGACGCCACAGCCCTCTCCTGCCCCGCCCCCCGCTAAACGCCGGGCTAAGCGGCGCTCCTGAGACGGGCTGCTCAGGGATGATGGTCACTTCTCAGGAGATGGTAGCAGGACCACTCCTTCCCCCGGTGGAGGGCCGGGGGAGAATCCCTCATTTTCCACTCTCCGCTGCTCACCCCCGGGTGGGCAGCAGCCTAATGTGGTTAAAGAAGTGACACGGTCATCCCTGAGCACACAGAGTTCTCGGACGACACGGTGCGCCGCCTCCGAGCCGTGCACCCCTCGTCCTCCTCTGTCCCAGAGCCGGATGACAGCACGCGCCGTCCCCGGACCGTGCAGCTCTCATCCCCCTCTGTCGCCAGACCCCTGGCAGAGAAGACCCCCGTGGAACGTTCGTCCTTCCCTGGTCTCCTCTGTCAGGACGCGGTCTATGACTGCGCCCCCACACCGGGCCGCTATGCCGTCCACGTCCGGGCCAGTCATACCGCCTCGCTGCCCCACCGACGGGAAGTCTGTGGTTCGCATGACCCCGCTGGTACAGTTCTTGGGAGCCTGGCTAGAGCTCCCCAACTTGTCCCGCTGGGTCGCACGAACGATCAGGCTCGGCTACGCGATTCAGTTCGCGCGGTCTCCTCCCCGCTTCAGGGGAGTTCGCTCCACTATGGTCGGTGGCAATGCCCCCATCATGAGAGCGGAGGTTGCTACCCTGCTGGCGAAGGGTGCGATCGAGACTGTCCCTCCAGCCGAAATGAGGTCCGGCTTCTACAGCCCGTACTTCATTGTCCCGAAGAAATCCGGTGGGTTACGGCCAATCCTGGACCGGCGCGTGCTGAACCGCTCCCTTCACAGGCTGCCGTTCAAGATGCTCACTGCCAAGCGCATTTTCGAATGTGTACGGCCCCAGGATTGGTTTGCAGCGATCGACCTGAAGGACGCCTACTTTCATGTCTCCATTCTCCCTCGACACAGGCCGTTTCTACGGTTTGCTTTCGAGGGGCAGGCATATCAGTACGCGGTTCTCCCATTCGGGTTAGCCCTGTCTCCTCGCGTCTTCACGAAGGTCGTTCGAGGCAGCCCTTGTTCCTCTTCGGGAACACGGGGTTCGCATCCTGAACTATCTCGACGACTGGCTGATTCTAGCTCACTCTCGGGATCAGGTTTGCGAACACAGGGACCTAGTGCTCCGGCACCTAGCCCGTCTGGGCCTTCGGGTCAACTGGGAGAAGAGCAAACTTTGCCCCGTGCAGAGGATCTCTTTTCTCGGTATGGAAATCGACTCGGTCGCCATGTCCGCGCAGCTTACGAGCGAGCGCGCGCAGTCACTGCTGACTTGCCTGAGACAGTTCGAGGGCAAGAGTGCGGTTCCACTGAAACTTTTTCAGAGGCTCCTGGGGCATATGGCATCTGCAGCCGCGGCAACGCCGCTCGGATTGCTTCATATGAGACCGCTTCAGCTTGGCTTCACGACCGAGTCCCGAGGTGGGCATGGCAACACGGCACCCTCCGAGTACCAGTTACTCCGACCTGCCGTCAGACCTTCACCCTGTGGGCGAACCTCAGCTTTCTACGGGCCGGAGTGCCCCTGGAACGAGCTTCGCGGCATGTTGTTGTATCGACAGATGCCTCTTCCACGGGCTGGGGCGCCATGTGCAATGGACGTGCTGCCGCGGGCTCCTGGATAGGACCCCAGCGCCTATGGCACATCAATTGCCTCGAGTTGCTGGCTGTACGTCTTGCTCTGCGCCGCTTCCGGGCCGTGCTCAAGGGGCCAACACGTACTAGTCCGATCAGACAATACCGCCACTGTAGCGTACATCAACCGTCAAGGTGGTCTGCGCTCCCGCCGTATGTCGCAACTCGCCCGCCACCTCCTCTTATGGAGCCAGAAGCATCTGAGGTCGCTTCGTGCCATTTTTATCCCCGGAG
This sequence comes from Gila orcuttii, assembly GCA_026230005.1. Taxonomy (NCBI): domain Eukaryota; kingdom Metazoa; phylum Chordata; class Actinopteri; order Cypriniformes; family Leuciscidae; genus Gila; species Gila orcuttii. The sequence continues at coordinate 4,506,304 of JAPDVR010000011.1, forward strand.
CTCTGAACTGTGTAGCCGACGAGCTCTCACGGTTTCAACTCCTCCCGGGAGAATGGCGGCTCCATCCCCGGTCGGTTCAGCTGATTTGGGACCAGTTCGGGGACGCACAGATAGATCTGTTTGCCTCCCACGACTCGACCCATTGCGCCCAGTATTATTCCCTGACCGAGGGCACGCTCGGCTCGGATGCTCTGGCGCACAGCTGGCCGCAGGGCCGCAAGTATGCCTTTCCCCCAGTGAGCCTTCTTGCGCAGACCTTGCGCAAGGTCAGGGAGGACGAGGAGCAGGTCATGCTGGTTGCGCCGTACTGGCCCACCAGGACCTGGTTCTCCGAACTGGTTCTCCTCGCGACAGCACCTCCCTGGCCCATACCTCTGAGGAAGGACCTCCTTTCTCAGGGACGGGGCACCCTATGGCACCCTCGTCCCGATCTTTGGAACCTCCACGTGTGGCTCCTGGACGGGACGAGGCAGGTTTGAGTACCCTACCACCCCCGGTGGTGGCTACCATCACTTCCGCTAGAGCTTCGTCCACGAGACATCTCTATGCGTTGAAGTGGAACCTCTTCGTCAGCTGGTGCTCTTCTCACCGAGAAGACCCCCGGAGATGTTCGATTAGTGTCGTGCTTTCCTTCCTACAAGATGGGTTGGAGCGAAGGCTGTCTCCCTCCACCCTAAAGGTCTATGTCGCCGCCATTGCCGCACAGCATGACCTTGTTGAAGGTAAGTCTTTGGGGAAGCACGACCTGATCGTCAGGTTCCTGAGAGGAGCGAGGAGACTGAATCCTCCTCGCCCTCCTCTCGTTCCCTCTTGGGACCTCGCAGTGGTGCTAACTGCCCTGCGGAGTGCTCCCTTTGAGCCTCTGCAATCAGTGGAGCTTAAGTTCCTGTCAATCAAGACAGAGCTCCTGGTTGCACCGGCCTCCATCAAGAGGGTAGGGGACCTGCACGCATTCTCCGTTGACGAAGCGTGCCTGGAATTCGGGCCGGCTTACTCTCACGTGATCCTAAGACCCCGGCCTGGGTATGTGCCCAAGGTTCCTACCACTCCCTTCCGGGACCAGGTGGTGAACCTGCAAGCGCTGCCCCTGGAGGAGGCAGACCCAGCCTTGGTTCTGCTCTGTCCAGTACGTGCTCTTCGCGCCTATGTGGACAGAACCCAGTGTTTCAGGACCTCAGACCAGCTCTTTGTCTGTTATGGTGGGAAGCTGAAGGGAAGGCTCTCTCCAAGCAAAGGTTGTCTCACTGGATAGTGGACGCCATTGCTTTGGCATACCAGCAGCAAGGTCGACCATGCCCCCTTGGTGTGACTGCCCACTCCACCCGGAGTGTGGCGTCCTCTTGGGCTCTAGCGCATGGCGCCTCGCTAACAGACATCTGCAGAGCTGCAGGCTGGGCGACACCGAACACATTCGCCAGATTTTACAATCTCCGAGTGGAGCCTGTGTCCTCTCATGTACTCGCTTCAACTAGCTAGTACTGGACCCGCTCAGGTGTCTTCGCTTGCTCGCCATTCCACTCCACGGACTGGATACGTGCGATATTCCCCTCAGGTGAGCTTCTCCGAAAGCCCTGAGTTCCTCCAGCACTTCTGACGTCGCCGCCAGTGTCTATTGCCTGCGCGCCGGCTAGGTGCCTCCCGTGTGCATGGTCCCTCCCCTGAGCGACCCCCACATGTGTATTCCACTGTAAGCCTCTTTCGAGCATGTGTCTTTCCCTTGGCAAGCCACCTTGCCACCCCTGGGGTTGAAATATTCCACCTGCGGCTGGACACTCCAGTGTTCTCCATATGCATCCTTCGGGTCATATGTGTATTCTCTAAGTCCCCCCCTCTGGGTTGGCAATAATTGCATATTTCCTCTAAAATTGTGGGATATGCTCCCCAGTGTACCTTGGTATTCCTGTGCTAAATAGGAGTCCTTCGTCCGTGCTAGTCTCACGACAGGGATCTCAGATTTACGCAGGGCACTGGAAGACAGCTGAGAAGGTGGCGTGATTAGACTGGTAACCCCATTTCGTCGTCATCCGACGTAACTCGGAGTGACAACGAAAGGGAACGTCTCGGTTACGTATGTAACCCTCGTTCCCTGAGTAGGGAACGGAGACGTTACGTCTTCCTGCCACTTTCCGCTGTTCGCGGGGATCGCCTGACCTCGGTTTTGGCTCCTCAGCGAAGAAACATACCTGCATGTTGCAGCGTCCTCCTTTTATACCCACGAGGTAAGGCGGAGATACGCTATGCAAATTCCTCAGACCCATGGCATTTCTTTGCCATTGGCTCGTTTTGTAATACTCGAAGTTGATAGGCTTTCTAAGCGAAACCCCATTTCGTCGTCATCCGACGTAACGTCTCCGTTCCCTACTCAGGGAACGAGGGTTACATACGTAACCGAGACGTTTAGTTTAGTTAAATTTACACTGGCAAGGCGTGCCGCCACATCTCTCATACACAGTTTGAAAGCGGCTGAAATCACAGTAATAAGTATCTTGCGGGTGTCGTCGATGGAAATTGCTTATACTGGATAGCATCCTCGATGTCGGATTCATTTAGCAAGGTGATCTACGGTGAAGGTGAACCGATAACAACTACGAGGTGAGTGGAATTTGTTTACAGGACCCGTTGGGGTCACGTTTATGCCACAGTCATTTTGCAAACAGGTTATTCGGTCTTTGATTGCATCGGAGGTGTTATATTCACTGGTTGGACAGATCACAATGCAATCTCGATCTGTTATGCTCTTGAGAGTTTTTTTTATTTTTTTTATTGCAACAAAAAAAAATATACAAAGATTTGTACATGAATATACACCTCACAACAAGTAGAAAAACATAAATAAGAATATGTAAAAAAAAAAAAAAAAAATAGGTCATGCCAGGGGTGAAATTACAATAATTTAAAGTAACAAAAAGCTTCATAAGTCTTTCTTGCTTTTTTGTTCTTAATTGTATCTAATGTATTACCATATAGTTTAATCTCTTTTATAAAGTGCTCAAAGCTTGGCTTAGCTTTATCCCATTTTTTCACATGAATGTGATATTTTCCAAGTAAAATAAAAAGTTTTATAAGGAAGCACATCTTACTTTTGAAATCAACATTGTCCTGCACAAAAAAAAAAAAAAAAATACTAGCCTACATCATACAGATCAATTTGTAAACATGTTTCAAACAGCCTAGAAATTTTATTTGAAACATCCAACCAAAACATTTTTGAATATATACAATAAAAAAAAAAGATGAGTCACAGATTATTTGGCATTGTCACAAAATTCACATAAGTTTTCAATATTCAAGTGGAAACGTTCAATAAGTAACTCCTTGACAGGGTAAATTCTGTGTACAATTTTATAAGATGCCTCTCTAATTAAAAAAAAAAAAAAACTTATTTGTTATAGACCATACTCTTTTCCAGTTAAAATTTTCATATTTAGTAGACCAAACCCCTGTTGAACAAGGCAAATAGTTTGTTTTTAAAGTATTTCTAATATATTTGTTACTGCATTTATCTGTTAATATATTAATATCCCCAATAAATATTGTATCACTACAAAAACTGGTTTGACGATCAACATTTATAGGATAGAATCCAGGATTTCGTAATAGTGATACAACTCTGCTAAAATAATAGCATATTCTTTTGGCCTTACAGGAATCAAAAATTTATTGAGAAATTCAGAATATGTTAAAAGTAAACCATTTGCTGTTCATTAAGCAACTGATTAACAAAAATAATTCCATTGTCGTACCATGTCTTATTAAATATTGACATTTTGCTGGAGCTGTCAAGGTAGCCTACCATGCCAGTGACGTCACGGACTGTTGAAGCTCAAGATGGCTGCGCCCTAGTAACAAAACAACAAACTAACATCACTGTTTTCCCATCACTGCTACTTCAGTAGTTTTAAGTGTCCTACCACAAATAACAATGATAACACATCTCTGTTATATCAACTTTAGCTACTTCCTATTTTGTTTCAGTTCCCCTTTTGAATGTATAATTACACTGTAGCACTGACACCATAAAATAAAGTGTAACCAAAGTTGCTAAAAAATAACGTAATGACGCTGCATAAAAGCATCCTGTGCAATGCTGTGATTGTGTGTGCATGTGCAGAGCTGCAGGATCAGGCTGCATCAGAGGAGGACGGGCTCGACGGGGAGGCCTGGGCGCGACCTTTGACCCACCTGTGGCAGAACAGACCATATAATCCAGAAAGAGAGAGAGAGTACAACAGAGAGATGGGTCTGCTGCCTCCATACTGCGCTGTGTGCAAGATCTTTCAGGCTCATCAACGGGTAAGGTGGCCTGTTTCAGACATCTGCCTTTATTTCTTTTAGTGCTGGGCGGTATACCGGTTCATACTGTTTATTTTTGTACTGATATGAATTTTTAATATACCGCAATGTATGCCGCTTTAACAACGTTGGGAACGCGGCGCGACACTGTTTGAGAGGGGTCGCTTTTCACTGTGGTGAGGGCACAGCTCAGCGTGACGGTGAAGATGGATAGGTTAAACTATAATGGACAGCTGTCACATTATATTACAGTGTTTCCCATATTGGTTCACAATATCAACAACCACATTTAGACTTTTTAGACATTTAGACAACCACAAATAGATTTTCAAAAAGGTTGTTGAATAAACATGAGCACTGTACGTTTCAAAGTCAAAACACTGCGCGGGTGTTTTTATATGAATGCATCTGAAGTGAACTGACGGTCTGTAGAAAAGTTTCGATGTTATTTCAATTGAATTTTTCTTTATCTTTCCTGATAAAGCAGCGTTTATGAGCGCTGCTTTGTGTACAGACGTTGCCTACAGCACCTCTTTGGTTCAGCCTTGCAAACCTGTATTAATACTAGTGTGGATTTTTTTCTACAATATTCACTCATGACAGTAAAAGAGTGCGTTCTAAGTCAATCTACTGCAGTATTTCCCCTCTCAATCAGTAGAAAATGTGGTTAACACCCAGTCATGCTTGAAAAAAAATAAAAAATAACATCATATACCGTGAAACCGGTATAATTTTGAGAAATACCGTGATATGGATTTTTGGTCATACAGCCCAGCACTAATTTCTTTCCTGTCATTGGAGTACAACGAAGCTCTGACACTCGCTGTGTGTGTGTTCAGTCTGAAGGGGGCGAGAGCGAGCCGGCTGTGGTGCTGCCCAGGGGTCAGATAAGGACCAAGCCTCTGATTCCAGAGAGATGTTTCACCACCACCACAGAGGAAAGCGCCGAGGTCCAGACGCCCACACCTCGCCTGGAGGAGGACGGGACCAGCCTGCTCGTCAGCTGCTCCCTGTGCAGTGTCCGTGTGCACAGCAGTGAGTACTGACCTCTCACAATGCTGCAGGAGACACTTCCCTATGGGGTGAGAATTGTTGCATTTGTGGATCTTAAACTTAAGATTTGTGGAACTTAATCTATTTATTTGGAATAATGCAACAATTCTCACCCCATACTTCCCCTTTTCATACATTACCATTCAAAAGTTTGGAGTCAGTAAGTGTCTTTTTTGTTGTTGAAATTTATACTTTTATTCAGAAAGGAGGCATTCAATTGATCAAAAGTGACAGTAAAGACATTTTATAATGTTACAAAAGATTCTATTTCAATTAAATGCTGTTCTTTTGAACTTTTGAATTAAAGAATCCTGAAAAAAATCACTGTTTTCAACATTGATAATATTCAGAAATGTTTCTTGAGCAGCAAATCATCATATTAGAATGATTTCTGAAGGATCATGTGACACTGAAGACTAATAATTCAGCTTTGATCACAGGAATAAATTACATTTTAATGTATATTCAAATGGAAAACACTTATTTTAAATTGTAGCAATATTTTTTCTATATTACTGATTTACTGATTTATTTGAAAACATTAACATAAATCTTACCGACCCCAAACTTTTGAACGAAAGTGTAGTTTGTCTGTTTATAACATGGATTTTAATGTAATTTCTTTCAGTTATGGTGCCTCAAATTAAGAATAAGAATATAATCTATTAGGGAACAAATGTCCAGCATGCATGTGAACTACTTCAGTACTGTTTGAAAGGCATCCCAGGATGCACCATGGTGGTCTCATCATAGATTTGAACATACTTTGTCAGAAAAGGGTGTGTTTGTAACATCTGTTTAATTTGCGCTGTTTGTTCCAGGTTGTTACGGTGTGGCCCCTTTGAGAATTTCCAAAGACTGGAAATGTGCCCGCTGTAAAGCCAACGCCTTCGCTGAGGTACATATAAAAGTCTTTACATATAGTGGCCCAAAAATCTTTGGACACTTGGACACCCAGAAATACTGTCCTTATTGTTGTAAAAAAGCCGTATAACTTCCTTTGACGGTTTCTCCTGTAAGATTGAGGCTGTCAAGCTCCAAAAATACAACATGCATGAACGCCAGTTTAAAATACGAGCTATGGATACTAGGTGTATACAAACCTAGTATTCTTTTTGTGAAATGTTTTACTTGAACAGTGTATTTTACTTTAAACTAATGGTTTCTTTGATGTTTCTTATCAAATGCAGTGACATTCATACATTAAAGGGATAGTTCACCCAAAAATGAAAATTCTGTCAGTAATTACTCTCCCTCATGTTGTTCCAACCCTGTAAGACCTTCGTTCATCTTCGGAACACAAATTAAGATATTTTTGATTAAATCTGAGAGCTGGATCACTCCTCCATAGGCTTCTTGAGGGATTGAACTTGCAGGCCCCGAAAAGTTATTACAGACATCGTTAAAATAGTCCAAGTGACTACAGTGGCTCAATCTTAAGCCCAATTTATACGTCTGCGTCGAACTTACGCCGTAGCTACGCCGTAGGCTGTGCGTAGCGCGCGTACCCTGACGTGCACCTCTCCAAAAATGTAACAAAGCGTCAATTCTACGCGGGCGTAAGCGCTGTTATTGGTCTGCTAGAACCCCTCCCTCGGGTTTCACATGCTCCCTCTGCATGTGTAATTGCGCGTCAACGCGGACAACGACGCAGAAGTATAAATGAAAACCAACGCGTAGTGTATAGTGTAGAGGCTCCGGCGTAGGTCCGACGCAGAAGTATAAATCAGCCTTTAAGTTTATCAAACGACGAGAATACTTTTTTTGCGCAAAAAACAAAACAAAAATAACGACTTTATTTCAACTATTAATTTCCTTCTCTGTGGGCCTCGAGTCAGTTCACTAGTGTAAAAGCGTAGAGCTTCTGTTGTTGTACGTCACACGCATCACACACATGACCAGCATCGGCCAATAGTGAGCCTACGTGTGACGTAGCTCTACGCTATAACACTAAGTTAACTGACTAGAGGCCAACAGAGAAGGAAATGAATAGTCGAAATAAAGTCGTTATTTTTGCGCACAAAAAGTATTCTCGTCGCTTGATAAACTTAAGATTGAGCCACTGTAGTCACTTGGACTATTTTAACGATGTCTTTAATAACTTTTCGAGGCCGGCAAGTGTCAATCCTTTTGAAGTATATGGAGGAGTGAACCAGCTCTCAGATTTCATCAAAAATATCTTAATTCGTGTTCCGAAGATGAACGAAGGTCTTACGGGGTTGAACAACATGAGGGAGAGTAAATACTGACAGAATTTTCATTTTTGGGTGAACTATCCCTTTAAATGTGACATTAAGTGTCCAAATACTTTTTGGGCCAATGTACACCTGCATTAAACACACAATGATCTTTCATCTCTCTGTTTAATGACAAGTATGATGTCAATGATGTTTCAATCTGTGATTCTTGACAGAGTTGCTGTCTGTGTTCGTTGAGAGGAGGAGCGTTACACAGAGCCAATAATGGCAAGTAAGTAAAATGAAAGTCTACTAGAGGACAGGACTTACGTAGGTAATGCCTCCTGACTTAGAAGTTACATTAGCTCTTGAATTCCTAGAGCTGTGTTTTTGTGTGCTTTAGACCAACAAGAACCTTTTGTTTTCATGCAACTTCTCTTATTACACAACTCTGGTTTGAGATTACAGGAATCAGTTAGTGTCTTACCAGTTGAGCTTCACAAAACCTCTCAAGAACTTCTCAAAAGAAAGAAATTATATTTGCTTAAAATTATTTATACACAAATCTATACAGAATCTATATACAGAAGTATTTGTTATACCATGTGTAATTTAACTTAATCATTATAATACATGATGTTTATTACTGTACCACAAATACTCTACTATATACAGTCAAACCAAAAAGTATTTAGGCACCAGATTTTATTTATTATTATTATTATTTATTATTATTTAGTGGGTACAGGACACTATTTAATTTCACTAGTTCATTTATGTAAGTGAGGATAGCAAAATAAAGTAAACTGAGGCCTATTATACCCAAAAATTCTTCACACAGTGCGGACTACCAGTCAAATTTATAAAAAATTTGGGACCAAAAATTATTCAGACACTTTGACCTGACTTTTGCTTAAGTGTTTTTTCTTTAATTGCTAATGCCACCTTTTTACACCACAGACTGAATAAAATTAAGCAAGCATTGCTTTGTAATTGGTTGACCTTAATTGATATTATCTAATTGTGTAGTTAAATTTAACAGCTGACAGATATTAAACATAACTCATCTGTGAGACAGTCTAACAGAACGATGGACAAAAGCAGTGAAATATAAACTGATTTGATAACCCTTGAGTTCTTGTCATATTTTATTACCATTTTCTAAACTATAGCAAATTGTGATAATGTGAGAAATGTTGAAGGTGTCTAAATAAATTTTGGTTTGCCTATATATATATATATATATATATATATATATATATATATATATATATATATATATATATATATATATATATATATTTATATATTTATATATTTATATAATTATTAAATTATTATTTTCTTTATTATTATTTTTTTTTTACAGTAATCAGTGAGATTAAAAATTATAGAACCATCACTGAAAATAATGGTAATTACAAAAAACTCAAAAGGAAAACTTCCAGACAAACTATAATAATGCCCCACTATAAGTGGTCCAAAAAATAAATTATTTTCCTAAATGCAAAATATAATTGCTTATTTGTATGTTTTGATTCTGAGGTGAAATGTGACTTGGACGTGTTCTTGAGAGATTTTTTTGAGATTCATCCTGCTGTTCTTTCCAGCATCTGTTAATGTTGTATAAACGATCAGCGCTGGTTCCTGACATGTGTCTCCATGCACAGATGGGTTCATGTCCTGTGTGCGGTGGCAGTGCTAGAGGCTCGCTTTGTGAACATCGCTGAACGATCACCCGTGGATCTCAGTGGCATTCCCTTACAGAGATTCAAACTGGTGAGTTTCTGTGTGGAAACAGCAACATTTCTCTTCTTAATGATGTGGTTTTAACCAAACCAAACCTCCATCAATCAACAACTGGACCTGTCTTAAATCATGTCCCACATCCTTCATGCGAGAAAACGACACATTTTGGCACAGTTTGTAACTTCAAGATGTTGACTTTTACTGAAATGGCTTTAGTATAAGCAGACACGGTGTTATTTATATCTGCACTTGGGGCCTTTTCCTCTTGACTCACTTCCTCTGAACTGACTTCCTTTGAGCTCTTCTCTTGTATCTGCTTTTAGAAGTGCTACTACTGCAAACGGCGGATGAAGAAAACGTCGGGCTGTTGTGTGCAGTGTTCTCACGGCCGCTGCCCCACCTCCTACCACCCGACCTGCGCACAGGCCGCGGGCGTCATCATGCACCCGGACAACTGGCCCTTCGTCGTCTACGTCACCTGTTGCCGCCACAAAGGGCCGGTACAATCAGAGGTACTGAGCTCTGAAACTCTAAAGTTCTGCAATTTCACACGACTGCTCTATAAAGAGATGTGGCTGCTTCAAGTGGAACAGTAGTCACTTCCTGTTTCCTGTTTTAGATATTTTTAAGCAGGACATAAGTGTTTAAATACTTTATAGACCACTATAGAACAGATTATGTCTAGTCTTTTTCTTTCCCTAAACCTTAATTAAAAAGTCATGTTTTTATGACAGTGATCATTTTCATTATGTGCACCCAAACTCCCCCCACAATTGCTTCCCCTGATATAAATAGTATATTTCTTTTATTCTGAAAAGCATCTACCCTCCTATCCACTAAGTGACCGTCATTTTATGTCGATGCTAGGATCAGTAATTTATAATTAATTACAGAGAAATTTAAATGATGAAACCTAGGAAAACTACAACAGAAAAAAATAACAGGATTTGGGAAGGTATTTCATAGGGCCGACCTCTGATGTGTGTTTCTCCTCTGCAGCGTAATAAAGCAGCCATGCGAGAGCTCAGCGTGGGTCAGAAGGTCATCTGCAAACACAAAAACGGACGCTACTACCAGTGTGAAGTCATACAGCTGACAAAAGAGACATTTTATGAGGTCAACTTTGATGATGGCTCCTTCAGTGATAACCTTTTCCCAGAGGACATTGTGGTAAGGGACAAGACGTGCATTTAACTAATATTTTAACTAGATTTTAGAAATCATGGAAAACCAGGAAGTATCAGGGAATTTTAGTTTTGCAGGCCTGAAAAAGTCACTTTAACGACTTTGAAGTTATGGAATTAATAAAGTAATCTTGGGGTGGTGATGGCGCAGTGGATAAGACACATGCCTTTGGTGTGAGAGACCCGGGTTCGAATCCACTGTGAGACACCAATGTGTCCCTGAGCAAGACACTTAACCCCTAGTTGCTCCAGAGGAGTGCGACCTCTGACATATCTAGCAATTGTAAGTCGCTTTGGATAAAAGCGTCAGCTAAATGAATAAATGTAAATGTAATCTTGAAAGTTATTTTAAAAGTCTGTAATGAACATACACTAGCGATCAAGTTTGGTGTCAGGAAGATTTTTTAAGGTTTTTGAAAGAAATCTCTTCTGCTCACCAAGGCTGCATTTATTTGATCAAACATAGTGAAAACTGTAAAATTGTCAAATATTATTATAATTTTAAATAACCATTTTCTATCGTAATATATTTTAAAATGTAATTTATTCTTGTGATCAAAGCTGAATTTCCAGCATCATTACGCCAGTCTTCAGTTTCACATGATCCTTCAGAAATCATTCTAATATGCTGATTTGCTGCTTATCGTTGAAAACAGCTTTTTAGTATTGTGTAAAAACTATTTAAGGAGTCTTTGATGAATAAGCAAGTTCAAAAGAACAGCTTTTTATTTGAAATGGAAATATTTTGTAACATTATGAATGTTTTTACTGTAACTTTTGGTCAATTTAATGTGTCCTTTCTGAATAAAAAATATTATTGTATTTTTTTTTACTAAGTACTGGCTCCAAACATTTAAACAGTTGTGTATGTTTTGTCTAATTATGACTACAATATTACATATTCTTGTATATGAATGTTTTTGTGTAGAACCGAGACTGCGCTCAGCTGGGTCCGCCACCGCAGGGGGAAGTGGTTCAGGTCCGATGGACGGATGGTCTTGTCTATGGAGCCAAATTCGTGGCAGCTCATGTCATTCAGATGTACCAGGTAAATGTCAGAGAAGAGTTCAAGCCAAGGTTCCTGTGTCTGCGTTTAGTAAATGACTGCTTCTCTTCAGGTGGAGTTTGAGGACGGATCGCAGCTGACTACTAAGAGAGATGACGTCTACACCCTAGATGAAGAGCTGCCCAAGAGGGTCAAATCTCGTCTGGTGAGCCCTATATGTTAAGGATTATTGCAAGTAAAAATACCAAAATACAAAAGAATTTGTGACGTGACCAATAATACTTAATTGTCGTTGAGCTTGTATAATTCAAAATCTTCAGCATATAATGTTCAACAGTCAGGTTCCAGAAGTAAAAACTCTATCAATTGTTAATTTTCTCTTTAAGGAAATTGATTTTTTAAAAATAAACTTTTAAAGACCAACACACTGTAAGCTGCGAGGGTTTTAATCGCTGGCAAAGGCTTCTGTTGAAGCCGTCAGCCCGCTATATAAAATAAGTGCGTTTAACAGCTGAATTTGTGGTGAAAAAATACGTAACTCGTGATGCTGTACAGAAAATTCCACCAATCAAAGAGTTGCGCGAGCAAATCATGACAAAAGAGCTCGGCAGTGAACGCCCACTCCAATGGGCAGCAAATGATGTTATCAAGACGAGCTCGCTATGAGATTTGTGCTTGTCACATTTTTCATTTGATTATACTGTTTATATGTTGATTATACTATACCTTTATTCACTTTTCCCTACATTACTCCACTAATGTAATCCACTTGAAGGAGTGAATGAAAACGAGTGAGTGAATTCGGACACTGAGTGCGCTGGAAGGGTTGCCGCTTTAGCATAGTTTGTGCTTGCTGTTTGATAATCATTTGAAACTTAGCAAACTGGCATCTCCAGTAGTAATGAAAAGATTTATCTTGAACTCTGTCATGGCAACTAGCATGTATAAACCTTAATTAAACAATCTAATAATCAATTAAAAAGGAATTTAGACCTGTATGATATTACGCTGTACCCACATTGGACCAGCGGTTAGGAAAATGGATGGATGGATGATTCAGTTACAGACGTGGTAATCTATTCGGCGCACAACTGTCACAGTGCATTATGGGTATTCTCTAGCCATTGAGCGTACATCGGTTATACACTCGTTGTTTTGGTGCATTGTGGGATTGAATGAGTGCACTTCTTAAGATCCACTAGGGTTTCGGACACCACTACAGATGGCCGAATAGTGCACTATTTAAAGGGTATAGGGGCGATTCTATTTATTAGATTTTCAAATACTTGTTTGCTTCAAATCAAAGTTTGTAATGTTGTGGATTCACCTCGTAACTGATTGGCTCATGGCTTTTAACTCTTTAATGAAGACGTTTTTTAAAATCACAATGGAAAAAAAACGTAGCTTAAAAAAGCACTTGATTTTCATGTGTGTGTGTGTGTGATTCAGTCCAAGGCATCGGACATGCGCTTTGACGGGATGTTTGGAGAGAAGAAGGTTCAGGAGAGCAAGAGACAGCGAGTGATCAACTCCAGGTACAGAGGGGACTATATCGAACCCGTCATCTACCGAGCCATCATGGAGTAGCCAGCGATGACACGGCCTTCATCACCTGAAACCACCAGCGGACTCGAGCACACGTGGCGTTCAGTCTGCAGGCGTCCCACACCTGGATGGGTTTCATCTGTTCTGATCTCATCCGAGTCGAGGCAGGGCGTTTCACAGTGTCTTTCTCAGAGAATGCAGCTTCAATGCCCTTTTAACCTCAGCTCTGTGAAACTGTGCCACAAACACATAATCATTCTGTTCATGACGTGCTCTCAATCACATTCGTTTGATACAGAATATTTGTAATCTCCATTTCATAAAAATATCGAATTTGATCAAATCGCATTAATTTATTTGACTTAATTCAGGGTGCTGTTTCTACCCGTATTGTAGCGACCGGAGGTGCCGTCGCATTTTACGGACGCTGATCTCCTTTTTTAAAGATCTACACTGTCATAAATTGTGCAGTTGAGATCCTGAATATTGTAGATTATTTGGAACATAATGAATTCAGCATGTCTTTGAGAGTCATTTTGTACAAGCCTATTTATTACCTGGTGCTTTACGAAAGTAACTTTTGCAATATACGTGCGAGTTCCAGTTCTGTCAAAGTTCAGTGCCGATGAGTGTGTCTTTTATTGGAAGGAGGAACTGTAGATGCAAAGCTCATAGCGAAATGCCAAGGATCTCACTTTCGCAGCTGTTCAGAGCCCTGCCTTGCATTCTGTTCAATACACTTTCATTTAATGTAGCTTACTGCTGTCAACATTTTATCAAAAGCCCCACGGATTTAATAAGCTATTTTTGCACTTCTCAGCTGTACTTTTATGAATTGTCATCTTTGTCCTTGCCCTAGCCAAGCTCTAGAGACAGAAATGCTCTTCTGAAAAGCTGAGGAGGCCCATGTTTGACCCGTACGGTCTGCCGACAGCATTTGGAGAAAGTAAGGTTGTTGCAGTTCGATAGATGGGGCTAATCTTCACTATTAAGAAATTATACAAATATTTTTTTCTATAAAGAAGCCTATTTTATTGCTGTTTTATGATACATGTTTAATGTTCATATACTGTGAGATAGAGTTGTATGTAGTTAATTTAAAAAATCTCGAGCTTTCGGCACGTTTCTTCTGCCTCTTGTTTTGTTTTCGAACATGAGCTTCGTTCTCACTGCACTTCTGAATGCAGAGGCTCTAGGACTTCCATACATGTATTTTGTAAAAAAAAAAAATCATTAATGTGCATCAGTAAAAGATGTAAGTTGACATGGTGTCTTTTTTTGTTATACTTGCATTGCAAAACTAACTTTTTATCACAGTATTTTCAGTTGCAGGCAGACTGTATGTTGCTTAAACCATACCTGCAAATCCGTCTCCTTTTGGCAAATTTCTACATTCTGACAATGAAATAGCATGATGTTTTTTTTTTTTTTTTGTCAAAACTTGTTTTATTTAACCTTTTAAATCATATTTTTACGGTTATTTTATGTTACCATAGACGTTGGTGTCTTTTCATTATAATGCTGCGATGTAGTTCTATTTTAATTTTCCCGGGACACTTTGAACTGCTGATTCCAATAAATTTTTTGAAGAAAAATTCCCCATTCATCACCTTTTTCACCAGTCTGGAGTTTGCAGGTATGATACAGTTATGTAAACTGTAAATAACTTTTATTGCATTTTATTTCATAATCAATAATATGGCCCGAAGAAGTAAAAAATATATGTTTATGTTAGACTATGATAAGCATAATTTGATTTGTTTGAAAAGTTTGTTTGAGTTTTAACCATAAGTTTTTATTAAAACTGATATTCAGAACAGGTGAAAATATTTTGCAAACAAATCTAAATAAACACTTCATGTATTTATAATAAAGTAATAATCCCATTAAATTAAATGAATCCCTATATATATAGTTTAAAAAATCATTGCTTACCTGAAATGTACTATAAAAATGCAGTGACATTCCAGTCAATAAGAGATGACAGTGTGGTGTCTGATAATAAAAAATAACAATAATAAAACATTTGATTAAAGGGATAATGTATCAGCTTTAAAAAAAAATCCTGTTAAATGTATTAATAAAAAAAAAACACATTTAACACACATACATACATATATATATATATATATACAGGTGCTGGTCATATAATCAGAATATCATCAAAAAGTTAATTATTTCAGTAATTCCATTTAAAACGTGAAATTTGGATTTTTTATTCATTCATTACACACAGACTGATATATTTCAAGTGTTCCTTCCTTTTAATTTTGATGATTATAACTGAAAACTAATGAAAATCCCAAAATCAGTATCTCAGAAAATTAGAATATTGTGAAAAGGTTCAATATTGAAGACACCTGGTGCCACACTCTAATCAACTGATTAACTCAAAACACCTGCAAAGGCCTTTAAATGGTCAGTCTAGTTCTGTAGGCTACACAATCATGTGGAAGACTGCTGACTTGACAGCTGTCAAAAAGACGACCATTGACATCTTGCACAAGGTCATTGCTAAAGAGGCTGGCTATTCACCGAGCTCTGTGTCCAAGCACATTAATAGAGAGGCGAAGGGAAGGAAAAGATGTGGTAGAAAAAAGTGTACAAGCAATAGGGATAACCTAGCCTGGCTCCGCCCTCCTACGCACTTCCGCTCAATTTCATTTTCCTTCAGTACTACGCAGGCCCGGCGTCACGGGGGGGCTTGGGGGGGCTTAGCCCCCCCTATGATAATCTCAAGCCCCCCTAGCGGTGATCTGAATGATGATTATGTGACTGAGCGTTCGTGCAGGGTTTTTCTAAACACTTATGAATAAGATAACTATAAACGAGAACCGTCTGAACTGTTCTCGACTTTACCCCTTTTGTACACTGCACACGTCTGCAGTGCATTACGGCTCCGACAAGATTTTATTCTGTCCTCCACGCGGTGCCAACTCACACCAGGAGCATTTCAGAAGCAACGCGACTGGATGCGCGAGACCATGTGATTTGCCTGTCCGATGTGATTTTTCTTGATTTTTTGGTTTCTACCTTACAGTCTATGGTTTCTACCAAGGATATATTGGTGTGCAATACAATTGGGAGTCTTTACAGGGTGTTTATTTTAAAACTGTACAGTGTTAATTTACTGTTATTTTGTATTTACGGTCCGGCTTGGACGCGGCGCCTGTTGAAAATAGACTTACGTTAGCACCTATCTTTAGTGAAGCGGTGCGGAGAGCCGCTTCTGGGATGCTTCTGAAACGCCGCGTCGCGGTTGGTGTAAACACAATTGCATTGACTAGAGTGGGCGCAATGAGCTCCGGTGTCGCAGCCGTAGCGCGCCGCAGACTAGTGTTAACTAGTTTAACACTAAATAATTCTCTTTTTTTTCAATATGGGGCACAAGAGAAACAGAAACAGAACCCGCCCCCCACCCCCCCAAGAAGAAGAATCTTTGCTTAGTTTTGTGTTTATGGCCATCCTCCCACGGTGTTCAGGAAAAGACATATGTCACGACCAAACGTTAGCGATTGGTTATGGCAGATAGAGTGACTCTGGGCAGATCCAATAGTTTTAAACTTCAATAGAATACCCGCCTACAAGGAAGTTAACGCTTGTCAATGGAGCAGTGCCAGACTCTCTGTACAAATGAAATGTACGAGAGTCTGGTAGAACCAGGCTAGGGATAACCGCACCCTGGAGAGGATTGTGAAACAAAACCCATTCAAAAATGTGTGGGAGATTCACAAAGAGTGGACTGCAGCTGGAGTCAGTGCTTCAAGAACCACCACGCACAGACGTATGCAAGACATGGGTTTCAGCTGCCGCATTCCTTGTGTCAAGCCACTCTTGAACAAGACACAGCGTCAGAAGCGTCTCACCTGGGCTAAAGACAAAAAGGACTGGACTGCTGCTGAGTGGTCCAAAGTTATGTTCTCTGATGAAAGTAAATTTTGCATTTCCTTTGGAAATCAAGGTCCCAGAATCTGGAGGAAGAGAGGAGAGGCAAAGAATCCATGTTGCTTGAAGTCCAGTGTAAAAGGAGTTCAGGCAAAAGGAGCCCCAACTAATTATTGAGTGCTGTACATGCTCATACTTTTCATGTTCATACTTTTCAGTTGGCCAATTTCTAAAAATCCTTTTTTGTATTGGTCTTAAATAATATTCTAATTTTCAGAGATACTGAATTTGGGATTTTCATTAGTTGTCAGTTTTAATCATCACAATTAAATTAAATAAACATTTGAAATATATCAGTCTGTGTGTAATGAATGAATATAATATCCAAATGTCACTTTTTGAATGGAATTACTGAAATAAATCAACTTTTTGATGATACTCTAATTATATGACCAGCACCTGTATACGTGTGTGTGTGTTTGTTTTGAACTTTTATTCGCAATCTCTACTCCTTGTAGTAGTTATGTTATACTTATAATAATTCCCATATGAAAAACTAATAATAGTCAATTAAATGCATTATGATACTGCATGGTATCAGATGTGAGTGTTACAGCAGTTTTGAGTATGTATCGTGTTATTAATATGAAACCACATCCGCTGAGAAACAGGAAGGGGTTGGAAGGGAAGCCTGCCAATACTGTTTTAAGAGAAATTATGTTGTTTGTGAAGTGATAGACAAAAGCTCTATTCATTTATTTAGACAGCATGTTTCGTTTTGATGTAGAAGAGCAAAAGTTTGCCGATCTGTCTGCTATAGAGAACAGAAAGGTAAGAATCTCTCGTTAATAAAGCAGGCCACAGAGATCTAATTTGCTACATGTATTTCTTGCTTCCTAAACAGCATGAGGTCATTGCTCAGAGACCAGTGTGGGTTAAATGTGTTTCCTGAGGTATCAGTACAGCAGCCCACAAGCTGTTCACAGGAAATCTCTCTGAAATACTGTGTACATGTGGTGTACACTCTTTTCAAAGCTGTCCTTGGTTAAGAACAGACTGTGGTGCTCAACGGTTATGGGGACAGAAAGACTCAATGATCTCACGTGCATTTCCACTGAGTGCGACTTCTCGATGTCATCGTAAAGGACTTTCCCCCTGAAAAGAAAGACTAGTGTGTTTAAGACTTACAAAGTTATGTAGAGCTAAGGATATGTGAGTGGCTTGATTGTTTTATTTTTAGACATGGAAATTAGAACAGTCGAGATACATGGTTGGCATCATCATGTGACCAGAGAGACAATTGACTTCTCTGTCATAGCCATGGTTATAGCCCAATAAAACTCAGTGATTTGTGCTATAAAAACTACTGTGGCATATAATGGTATTAGATGAATATCATGGTAGTCAATGATTATTATATTAATATGCCATGGCAGTATTTTAAAGGGATAATTCACCCAAAAATGAAAATTCTGTCAGTATTTACTCACCCTCATGTTGTTCCAACCCCGTAAGACCTTCGTTCATCTTCGGAACACAAATTAAGATATTTTTGATTAAATCTGAGAGCTGGATCACTCCTCCATAGGCTTCTAAGGGATTGAAACTTGTTCCCTGAAAAGTTATTAAAGACATCGTTAAAATAGTCCAAGTGACTACAGTGGCTCAATCTTAAGTTTATCAAGCGACGAGAATACTTTTTGTGCGCAAAAAAAAAACAAAAATAACAACTTTATTTCAACTATTCATTTCCTTCTCTGTGGGCTTCTAGTCAGTTAGCGTAGTGTGATTGCGTAGAGGTACGTCACACGTAGGCTCACTATTGGCCGACGCTGGTCATGTGTGTGATGCGTGTGACGTACAACACAGAAGCTTACGCTATTACACTAGTGAACTGACTCGAGGCCCACAGAGAAGGAAATGAATAGTTGAAATAAAGTCGTTATTTATTTATTTTTTGCTCACAAAAAGTATTCTCGTCGCTTGATAAACTTCAGATTGAGCCACTGTAGTCACCTGGACTATTTTAACGATGTCTTTAATAACTTTTCGAGGCTGGCAAGCTTCAATCCCTTAAGAAGCCTATGGAGGAGTGATCCAGCTCTCAGATTTAATCAAAAATATCTTAATTCGTGTTCCGAAGATGAACGAAGGTCTTACGGGGTTGAACAACATGAGGGAGAGTAAATACTGACAGAATTTTCATTTTTGGGTGAACTATCCCTTGAAGGGCATCAGTTTTACCTAGGTGGATTTCCAAAATATCATAGTAATATGGCACCACTGTACTTTGGTGCTTGTTTGTTAATGACAGATCTAGTGTTATAGTTCTTATCTGGCTATAGTTTTCATTACATCAGCTTCATTTGCATAACTTCTATCTTAGGTAACACAGCACTGTGAGCTGATAGCTATGTTGGAAGTCCATTTCTGCCACATAAGAAAAAAAATCATGCTTTGGTAAATCAGAATTATGGCATACTAAACCATTCTGTGATGATAAAAAAATTACTTAAAAAAGTCCCTTACGAGATAAAAATTCGAAATTATGTCATATAAGTAATACTTTAAACAAAAATGGAAACTATAATTATGATATAGAAAGTCACAATTATGCTCACAATTTTGACTTCGCATGTCTGTCATAATTTTGACTTTTTATTTCACTCATTACTTGGTATGCTATGTCATAGGCCTATTTATGACTTTAAATGAGAATTTCGACTTTTTATGTCAAAACTATGATATAACTTAGTAATAACTCCGACCTTTCGTTTTCTTAAGAAAATATTCTTAAGTCATATTTATGAGATAAAAAATAGCCAATAGCTGTTCAGAACCCACAGAAGAAACCCCCCTGCTTCTGAACCTTCTCAGCCTATATGGCATGAACTCCGTTTGTTTCCCTTCACTTCACTGAACTGCACTCTGGGAAGCGAGATGATAAAACCAGCCGAGAGATAAAAGAAATGTTTTTTCCGTTCCCCCAGAAGAACCGTTGCGAGCGTCGCCTGAGACAGCGGTGTGTTTGTGGACATGTTTTCATCATCGCTCCGTTTATGTGAGGTAGGAGTTAGCCAGCCTCTCAACACACAGACGCTAAATGTTTTATTAACATTTTGTGTCTTGTAACAGAGGTGGTGTTAGGTGTATCTTATTAGGACTGCGTGTAACCGTGTGATTGTGTAATTCATATGTGTTTAATGGGAGTTGGTGGGCTAAAGGTTGTATGAGGTTAGCAGCAGCTAATGCGCTAACCGGATGTGTCTGTTAGAGCTAGCGGTCGCCGTGCGGTTTCCATTGGTTACAAGGTTTGTTGTTGAAAAATGTGTTTTGAAGATGACTAATTAGTTGTTAAAGTAACGTTAGTCTGTCTCTGTGTGTGTGTGTGGTTTGGATTTTGAGGTCTTTGACGCACGTTTCTAACAAAACCACCCAAAAAGTAATATGGTAATGCAGCGTTTTAGCATTAACGTTATAGTAACGATACCATGTGTTTGGAAATGCGTCATAATAATAAACGTTAACGTTACATGAAATACAAATTCTGTGAAAAGTAAATAACGCGATGTGTCGGAGAAGTATGCCGATAATGTATTTTGAAATGTAAAAATATAAAAATTGTATTATGTTTTATCAAAATTAGATTTATAATATATATTTTATTATAATTAGAAAACAACAGGTGTTATATTATTGTGTAATATAATTTAGTATTTTATAATATAATTAATATAATATTTTATATTGTTGTAATTATTATATAATATACAGTACTGGTCATAAGTTTGGAATTACTATTTTTAATGTTTTTTTTTTTTTTTTCCAGAAGAGAGAAATCTCTTCTGCTCACCAAGGCTGCATTTATTTGATAAAAAAAAATACAGAAAAGGCAGTAATATTGTGAAATATTATTAGAATTTAAAATAATGGTTTTCTATTTTAATGTACTTTAAAATCTAATTTATTTCTGTGATCAAAGCTGAATTTTCAGCATCAAACAGTTGTGCTGCTTTTCAGGATTAATTGAGGAACAAAAAGTTAAAAAGATCAACATTTATTCACAATATTACTGATTAAATATTTTTGATTAAATAAATACAGGCTTAAGGAGCAGAAGAGACTTCTGTCAAAAACATTTTTTGACCGATACCGTATACATTATAGTTTATGTACTAATTATAAAAAGTAATAATATATGAAAATGATCAAATAAGTCACGTTTTATTTTTAAAACTAGATACCTGGTATCTTATTCAAATTATGTACCATGGTGTTGCTACAATAATGTTTTGTGATGATAGTTTTCACTGAAAAACAAAAACAAACTTGGAATGCAAAAATTGTATTTATTCTGTTGAGAGCTACGTGTCAAATAAGATCCAGTTTTTATTTTATATGATATACATTTATAATATATGGGAGGATTTGTGGCACACTCCACAACCCGGTTCCTCAGAGACGTCGGATTCAGTGGCCAGGAGTTGCGTCGCACAGTAAGGAACTTATCTGAAGGAGCAGAGAGGAGCAGCAACTGGCTGTGGTTGAGACGGAAAGAGTCTGGCTGGCTGTGTACAGGCCGCCATGCTACGGTTTCGAAAAATTCTTGAAAATTTGAAGAGTCTGTTTATTTGTATAGTTTGCATAGTAATTCCAGTTATTACGTTCCTGTGTATTTTGCGTGAATGAGGATTGGTGTTTGGACAGATAATGTGTTTTGCGGTAGTATGCCATACGGAACCGTTGCCACTGAAACTGCATATTAACGCACCAGTGGGGCTCGACAGCCTTAGTCAAACGGGTTGGCGCGTATGGTCGGGTTGTGGAGAAGTTGTGAGAGATTGTGGTTAGGTCACATGTGAACTACGAGGAAGGAGCAACCTCAGCAGCAGGAGGGATGTAAAGGTTAGTAAGCTGGGCTGAGTTGAGTGGGGGACGGAGGGGGGTGACTCTGGGACGCCAGAGTCACTGTCGAGCCCTCTTGAGGTGTCGTGGGCTAGTCGACGAAACACTGAGGACGGAAGGTGCCCACTTGAAGACCCTAGAGATGTCCCCTACTCGGCTCAATCCAGACGGTTGTCATGAGGGGACCGCACTGTGGTTGCAGCAATTGTGTGTGTATTAACACCAGACAGAAGGAGATTCACATCACCATTTGGAAAGAAGCGTAAATGGATGGAGAAGCATAGGTTACTGTAAAGCTACGTCTTAGTTGGTGCTTATCTTGGCGAAAGCCAAGTACAAATCAGCATGAAGTTTTAACATCTACTCTCGTGTAATGGAAATCATTATTATGAAATGAAATCATATATTTAAAATGATATTTTATTATAACTAATTATTATATTATATATGAACATTTCCATAAGGATCCTCTAGGATTGGTTCTAAATTATGCTAAAAGTCCCAGTAGAAGTATTTTACTAGGGATACCTAGTATTGCTACAGTCACAAAATGAACTGAATTTTGTGTTGGCAAAAGTCAATCTTTGTCTCTGAAGAAACTTCTTGAGTCCGGACTGAGTTCCAGGTGCCAAAAGAATGGACTTTATAGACCTTATTCAGAGCAGCGCCATGACGGGTATGAAAGCAAGGCTGTAAGGGAAAAAGCTGTGTAAAGCTTTCAGATTACTTATGATTTTCCATAGCTCATATTGTCTGGAGTTTTTGTCAACTGAAACTTCTTGGAAAGATATTTTTGCAGAACAATCCAAAAACACATTAAATAGCATTTCAACCCACTGAAGAGATGCATGTCCAGTTGTCCATCCCTCACAGCCTCGCTTTCATTCCCGTGAAAAATCAAAGATGGCGCTGCTGTGAATAAGACAACTTCTACTGACAATTTCTGACATTTTGTTGTTGCCCTTGCTGGAGTATCTGACGCAGGAGCTGTAAAGGCTCCGCCCTCTTCTGGAAAGGAGCTCATTTGCATTTAAAGGGACACACACAAAAGCTGTGTTTTTTTGCTCACACCCAAATAGGGACAAATTTGACAATAAATGATCTATGGGGTATTTTTATCTGAAACTTCAGCCACATTCTGAGGACACCAGAGACTTGAATTACATCTTGTGAAAAGGCTCACATTATGTCCATATACTTTTCAAAAAATATGCTAAATATTCAGAATGAACTGTTTAAGTCTGTACCACAACCCTATCCAGGTTTAGGTGTTGATACAGACTTCAGTGTATTTTAATGTTTTTTTTTTAAAGTCCCCCTGTAGTCTAATTTTATCCCTTAAAGCAGGGGTGTCAAACTCAGTTCCTGGAGGGCCACAGCCCTGCGAAGTTTAGCTTCAACCCTAATTAAACACACCTGATCAGTTAATCAAGTCCTTCAGGCTTATTTGAAAAGGCAGGTGTGTGTGTGTTGAAGCAGGGTTGGAACAAAACTGTGTAGGGCTCTGGCCCTCCAGGAACTGAGTTTGACACCTGTGCCTTAAAGTATCATTTTGGTGATCTTTGATCACCAAAATTACATATTAAAAAAAATTTTTCCTTGAAAAAAAGATCTTCATGCCTTAAAATAGCTTGAATGTAACTCTACACCCTTGCCTCATTTAGTATACGCAGTTGGTTCTATTAATATCTTGGTTACAAGTTTGTGACAGCGATTTCAAACGTGTTTTTGAGACTGTCTTTGGTTCACTGCAGTTTTAAAGGTCCAATATTGTCAAAAATGAAATTTCCTGGCTTTTTGCATGATAACAGAGGTTTAGGGGCTATGTAACTATCATATAAGTTTCAAAACAGTCAATCCAGACAAATGCACACAGCCTGCACAAAGTAGCTGTGCCTTTTCGTGAGCCAAATAAATAAATTGTTATTCATATGTTGAACAAAAGCAACAAGAATAACTAAAACTAAATAAAAAACGATGTACAGGACAGAACGAGTTTCTATTTATAGCATGTTTGCAGCCTTGAGCAATGTAGCCAATCACAGACATATGTGTTGATTTCTTGAACGCAATGGCCAATGAGATGCATTTAAGATAGACTCCCCTCACCTCTCAAAAGCTTCATTGATAATAATAACGGAGCTTTGTGAGATCGCGATGAACTGAGATATGAGCATCACCAAGCCACAGCAGGCTATACAGCATACGTGACCCTAGTTACCTGTGGTTGGCCTGGCTGTGCGTCACTCAGAAAACAACAGGCCAATCAGAAGAGAGGTCATGAATATTAAGTAGACAGGCCAAAATCGTCCTGGCGCCGGTTTCACAAAGATAGACTTTGACTATGGCTTAGATAAAGTAGATAGTCAGACTTCAGATAGACATCTAAATCAGACCGTTGCACAAAGCACTTAAGACTCTGAGTCTGACTATCTTAAGTAGGACTACACTGCAATGCATTCTGGGTAAAATAAGACACTTTTCAAAACCAAAAATATGGCGGATCGAGTAAGCGCATTCAACCGCTCAGTGCAGTTTACCCCAGTGGAAAATATGTGTTTGTTGGAGGAGTATAACAGTTACAAGGACATTTTACTTGGGAAATTTAGCGGAGAATGTATTAACAAGAAGAAATGTTTCATTTGGAAAAAGATACAACAGTTAACAGCGCTAATCCGACCATTGAGCGGAGCGTTAAAGACGTACAGAAAAGAAAAGTGCTCATTATTATATATTTCCAGTAGGATACTGCAGTCCCTAAAAACCCTTTCCCTTCTCATAGCTCTCTCCATAACATCAAACCACATAGAGTCTTAGACCGAAGTTAGCCTGGGGTAAGGTGTGTAATTTTTTTGGTCTAAATGAAGTCAGTCTTTATTTTTGTGAAACAGTCTAACTTGCATTAGACTAGTCTATGAGCACACTTTAGACTTGTCTAACACTATAGACCGGTCTAAAATAGCTTTGTGAAACCGGACCCTGTTTTTGGCAGAGCTCCTGAGAAACGACCTTTGGGACCTTTAAGGAGAGAATACTTAGAAATGATGTTGATGACTTATGAATTTACACATGGTTTGTCTTAAAGCACATTAAAAACCCCACAGACATATAAACAACGTTAAAAGCTGTATTTTCACCACAGGGGGACTTTAATGAAAATTTAGAAGAATTTGCCATCTGCAGTTTTGCTTCATGTCGCAACATTTGTATTAACTGGTTTTATTCGAGTCAAAAATATGATTTAATGTGACTGGTCATACAGACAACATGGATTATCAGGTAAAACGTGTTAAGCAGCTTTCAGAATCATTAAAAATACATAATGTAAAAGGGTCTGAACTAGGGATGTGCAAATATTCGATCTGTAGTTATTATTCGAAAAATAAAATACTATTCGAATTTTATTTGCAGTTATAATTAAATGCAATGGGTGGCGCTGTGGAGCGTGTTTAACAAGTGGATTGTATTTGATCACATTGTCTCGCAAAGTGTGGAATTACTTTGATGAAAATTATATTACAAAATGGAATTACTTTTAATGAATTATTAATGAAACCGAGTTATCAGAATATCATTACCACAATGAGAAATCACATGAAATCCAAACAGCAGTGGACTGAGGAAGCAGCTGTCCATCACTGCATTCACGACTGCAACCGAACCCCGAGGGAATCATCCGAGATCATATCTTCTGACGGGTAGTAAAATGGTTTTGAGACATGTGCTTCCTTCAAGTTAGGTTTAAGAACAGAAAACGCAAAGTGCTGTTAGTAACTTCACTTTGCACACACACACACACACACACACACACACACACACACACGTCTTCTGTCAGCGCAGCGCGTTTTCTCACTCGAGCATGTGGATATTATCGTTTTTCTCAACATGAACAGGAAACAATATAAACATGATAATGCTGACTCGAGTGCGTGCACGTTCTGTATGATAACTGCTCAGTCTGCTTTATTAGCTGTTTTTTTCTTGAGCTTTTGTTCTTTATATTTTTTTGTTTACACATATTGTTTAATGTTTTCAACTAAAAAAAAACTATGAAGGTATTTTTGGTGCAAATCAACTGAACGCCTGTGACAGTGGACTTTGTAGTTGTAGAGAATAGCCACACATAGGAGTAAATTTGAAGTCACAGAGAGAAATGTTTTAAGAGTTGCAAACTTGTAGATTTTTCTTCTCTCCCACAAACACAACACAACAGTTACACCTTCTCAAATTCTTCATTGCACAATCACAAATTAAGAAACTCGTACACTCACATTTTTGCTACAGTTGCTTCAGTGAATAGCCTACGGTGCAAAACGCATTCACACCCGCATCAAAAAATGTGAAGTCACAGAAATTTTGCTTATCCGCAAATCGGTATGTGAATTCATCCAATCAGAGTTGCACACTTGTAGAATATTTGCTCACAAATGTCTTGGATATTTTTCTAGGACAAACCAGGGGCGTCGCTTGGCCCTTTTTAGGGGGGCTTCAGCCCCCCTAAACTTCTGCCTAGCCCCCCTAAAAATTTGTGATTAATGTAGGCTACACAAATGCGTGTTCGCTTCAGTCTTGTTATAATCAGATTCAGCGCGTTCTTCATCTTCAATCCGCAGCGGCACAGAGGCAGAGCACGTCAGAAACAGGGTGTGTGTGTGTGTTCATCTGAGCCTCATTGGTCTGTCACTGCTCGTCAATGTCAGAAAATTTGAGATGACCAATCAAATCAAAGTAGGAGGGCTTTATGTTCACTGACGCTGCTGAGCGCGAAGTTTAACAGTGCGACTCGACGCGTACGGTCAAGATGTAAGTAGCTAAACTTGACATTTTATATTTGAAATTTTTTTAGGTCATAAATGTTAAACGAATGACAAAAAACAATCAGGCAAACTAATATAGTTTAGTCTATTTTCGCCATTTTGAACTGAAAATAGGCCTATGTAACGTGTAATGTAATAATTAGTTTACTGTCATTGTGAGGGGACAATAAACTTTAACAAAGCCGTTTTCATCATGTTAGGCACAAGATTAATAATGAATGTGTACATATTGAGAATATAATACTAAAATATAAAACATCTTTTTTATATAAATAAAAATTTGAACCCCCTACTACCAACTCAAATTTAGGACCTCTTTGATTATAAAGCCCTGTCTACGGCCCTGTATTAGGCATAAGATCAATAATGAATGTGTAGCCTACATATTGTGAATGCAACCTATCAGTTGACCCTCTGTTTACTTTCTTCACTGATAGACAAAAATGAAAAGCCGTCAAAGCTCAGCTTTAGGAGGGGAAGAGACAGGGCAAGATAAAAACAAAGAGAAAAAGAGTGTGATGCTGATGAGGAGAGAAAAATAATCAGCTGCCCACTGACATGGTTTTAAAGCTGTTATCCAATTTTTTTGGCCTTCAAAACATCTTAAAATGCACATATGTAGATCAGAGAAATAAAAATGTTCTCGGGGAAACCCCGAACCCCCCATATATACCCTGCCTCACATTTGGGACCACAGTGATTATAAAACCCTGCCTTTGCATTGTAATGAAATTAATAGTGAGCATTAGATCCTAAACTAAAGTGTTAACTTTTTTTATTATTTAAAAAAAAAATCATACCCTCATTGGGGGCTTAGCCCCCCTAAAATGAAAATCCTAGTGACGACCCTGGGACAAACACAAGTACATAACTACAACTGCTTGAATCTGCTGCGACGAGTCTCAAACTCTGTTTTTCGCTTTCAAGTGACAAGTTTCGCGCGCTCTCCCTTTTGCCCCATTGGTCTATGTGAAATGTGGAGCAAAAGTGAGTTGTGCATCTGTAGAGGCAGTGGGCGGAGCCTACATGAATATTCATGAGTTTCCCAGGCGGGCATGCGTGTGGAACTGATCATTTTTATTCACGCTCCTTGTTTCTCAGCAGGATTAATGGATTTTTTTTTAACCAAAAGGTTTCTGCACGAACTTAAACTACAATTGTTTATCGTTTCGTAAAGTTCATAATGTTTTTATTAGTTTGCACGTTTTGTGCATTCGTCAATGACTAAATATCTGCAGTTAGTGTAGGCCTATATAAAGTACAGCAAACTTCAACTCGTTCATTTCGTTGTGCTTTTTCTTTGCAATACTTTAAAACTGTCTTTTGTTATCATTTGTTGAATGTCACTGCCCGTAACAGCTGAAATAAACCTGTATAAATGTATTTTGTAATATTTTTTGTAACACAATACTGGTATGATGATGATCAATATGATGTGTTTAACCCTGTTCTGAGCCAAAATATTCATAATTCTCCATGGTCTCTGGTTGTGAACTGTCTGCGGTTGTAAAAGTCATAGTGCTGAAAAATGTTGCTGAAATTTCATTGATTTTTCATAGTCCTATTTCCAATAAAAACAATATGTGTGTATATATATATGTATATATATATATATATTTATTTATTTTTTTATTATTTTTTTTTTTTACAAACAAATATAAATTTACAAACAATTATCACATTTTTTAAGATTCCACTTTTACCGTGAAACCAAAAATTCCTTAACACCTGAATGATTACAGCTACACTTTATTTCCAACAGAAGAGCAGATATAGAATATTCCTAAATACATGAACCGATTACCATTTCATTTCTTTATTGCTATGCTCTTCTGATACCTTACCTTATGAAGCTTTAAAACTGTCATCTCTGGCAATGACTGAAATAACGTCCACAAACATATCAGTGGCCTAATAAACATTTTGCAACCTACACTGATGTTTCTCTTTGTCATCTGTTCTTTCTTTGACCTGGATGATACACAATGATGATCATTGATACAAATGATCTATTTTGTTGCACAACAAACCCTCATTCAACATTTCTTACAATTCATAAAGTTTTATAAACATGTATGTTCTTAATTGGGCTTCAATTAGAGCTTCAAAAATCTTGGAAGCAATTAGGGCTTCAAAACTCTTGAAAAATGAAACCTTTAAACTTTGTTGGATCTGTTAAAACATGACATTCTGTCATTTTCATCACTTAAGATTTGCATGACAAAAGTTTGGAATCACTATGATTTAAGAAATGTTATACTTTTATAGCAAGCAAGGATGCATTAAATTGATCACAAATGACAGCAAAGACATTTATAATGTAACAAATAATTTATACTTCAAATAAATGTTCTTTTGAACTTGGTATTCATAAACAATCCTGAAAAAATTTGCTCCATAATGATTTCCACACTTCATTAACCAGCACAATCGTTTTCAACATTGATAATAATCAGAAATGTTTCTTGAGCAGCAAATCAGTATTAGAATGATTTCTGAAGGATCTTGTGACAGAAATCTGGAGTAATGAGCTCTGCCATCTCAAATTTTTTTTTTAAACATTAAAATAGAAAGTTCTCTTACGAGAGTATCTCTCGTACTGCGTAATATCTTACCCTATGGGGAAAATCTCTTTTCCACGAGATATTGAAGCCAAAAATTATCCTTAATTTTGAATTAATGTAAAACGCGTTGCGACAGCATGCAGACATAGGCAAGGCGGCTCGCGTGCCTATTGGCTGACCTGTGGCAACAGCAGCAGCCTATCGAGAGAGGCCCTGCGTGACGTGATACCCAATGGGGGCGCTTCGCGCCCATTACATCACGTCCCGCCAGATTAGGCGTGGCCTAGGCCTATAAATATAGCTCGATTAGGCTGATACAACTGATTTTCATCTCTTCAGCGAAGCTCACGCATCGCTGGATCCGGAGTGAGAAGCCGCGCCGTCTGACTGTAAGCCTTCTGCGGGACGAGCCTTCGAGTCTGAAACCGCTGGCCTTCACCTCGCCGCCTTCAGCCGCCGTACCTCCTACGCTTTCCGGCGTCAATATCCTTTTACTCTGCTGAGAGTGTGTGTTCGCCGTCGCGACTCACACTCTCTCTCTCTTTATCTGAAAGAGCAGCGTCTTTTTAAAGATGCTTCATTCCTGTGGCTGGTGCCGAGCCGCACTCAGCGACGGGGGCCGCCATTTCATCTGCGTTTCCCGCCTGGGTAAGGATCATGCAGCTCTCGCGCTCGCTGAGCGAGCTATTGTCATGGTGACTCTGAGGACTCGCCTGGCATTTTTTCTCCGAGTCTGCACTCCCGCCCGCTGTAGTGCCGCGCCGTAAAGCGCCGTACTCAGCGGGTCCCCGACCCTTCTCCAGCCCGTGAAAGCTCGCCAGTTCGCCCGCCAGCTTCACCAGCTTCAGTCGAGTCGCTCACTGACGGACAACGGCCGCCGCGCGGCGCCGCCTCCGCCATTATGACGACGAGATAGCTGCATCTGTAGAGCAGGCCAGCTGCTCTATCCTGGCGTTGGACAGTAAGGATTAGGCGAGCTCTGCGGACCTCCCCCTTCTGCCCGCGAGTCGTCAGGGAAACGGTCCAGCATCAAAACCGCGGCTAGCTTTCTTTACGTTATAAGAAAGCTACCCCGCCCCCCGTGGGCATGCGTCACCGGCTAAATGAGGAAAGAGTGTGTTTTAGTCCCGCCGAGGCCGGACCAATCTCCATTTCTCAAACATTTCTCAGCTTCTCTTAGTGTGAGCGGCTGAAAATGTCAATATTGCAGCAATGAGCCTGTTGTATAACACGCACGCCTGCAAAAAAACGCCGACACACACAAAACTGTGATGACGCTCTCTTATCTGCTCGAGCTAATTTAAGCTTTTGTCGTTTCTCCCTGTGGCTCAGTGGCGAAACCCAAAGCCTTCGCATGGGAGACCTGTGTTCGAACACCCAGCTCTCGCATCAGATAAAATGTAGTCTCGCCGCGGCCAGGCTTCGAAACTTTTTGCTCGTTCAGTTCCAAGAAAATGCGACTGTTCCAGTGTATTTTGCAGTAAACAAGCCGGTACCATGGCCCGCTTGCCTGCACACAAATACCGTTTCCACGGCGACCTAGAAAAATCATATAAGCAGTGTATTTTCTGGTGTTCTGGCCACAGCCGATGGTGTTATGAGTGTAATAAAAATGCCCACAGCCCAGTGTTCATTTCTACACACAATCACAGCCCGCCACAGTGCAGGGCTCGCACAAATGAGATCGACTCATGTCAATTGTGCATTAAATGTAGTGAATGTGCCCACAACCCAGTGCCCACAAACACTACACACTGCATGTTCCACGTTTTCTGTAAAACGAAACCAACACACATACAGTCAGCTAAGGCCCACGGTGTTCAAGTCTCGCCGCGGCCAGACTCCACCGAAACGTCTCGCTCGTTCAGTTCCAAACAATGTGACTGTTCCAGTGTATTTTGCAGTAAACAAGCCGGTACCACAGCCCGCTTGCCTGCACACAAACGCCATTTTTTACGGCGCCCCAGATAATTCCCAAAAAGAGTGTATTTTCTGGTATTCCGGCCACGGCCGATGGTGTTATGAGTGTTGTAAGAATGCGTTTCGGCTCTGGAACCTTGGAAAATAGCCGACTGGTATCAGTCAAGGGGTGAGTCTGGGGACTCCCTCGAGTGTGAAGGTGGTGTCCACGGACGCCTCCGCCTCGGGATGGGGAGCGCTGCTCAAGGGCAGACCGTTCTTTGGCCAGTGGTCAGAACTGGAGAAGCTTCTACACATAAACTGTCTAGAACTGTTGGCAGTCGACAACGAGCTACGGCGCTTTTGTCCCCAGTTAAAAGGCCACCACGTCTTGGTCCGGTCGGACAACATGTCAGTGGTGGCGTACATAAATCGCCAGGGCGGCGTCAGGTCCTGAAACCTTTACAGGCTGACGGAACGCCTCCTGGTCTGGGCTCAGCACAACCTGCTTTCACTGAAAGCAGTGCATGTGCCTGGTCGCCTGAATCTGGGACCAGACAGTCTGTCCAGAAACAATGTCCCAGCAGGGAATGGTCGCTGCACCCGCAGACGATCCAACTGCTGTGGGAGACATTCGGCAGAGCGCAAGTGGACCTGTTCGCCTCCCAAGAGAACGCTCACTGTCCGAACTTTTTCTCCAAGAGCAGGGATGCTCTGGCCCACGTATGGCCCCGCTGCCCCCTCTATGCTTTTCCCCCCATCTCTCTCCTGCCTCAAGTGCTAGAACGAATCAGGGAAAACGGATGCCCAGTGCTGCTCGTGGCTCCGCTCTGGACGAACCAGATTTGGTTCCCAGTCCTAATGCGGCTGACCAGCACTCCCCCCGTGGCCTATACCGGTGAGGAGAGACCTCCTCTCTCAGGCAAAGGGCTCGATTTGGCATCCTCGCCCGGAATTATGGTCCCTACATGCATGGGCCATCAACGAAACATCTGTCTTTCAAAATGGTGTTTCTAATGGCTCTCGCTTCAGTGAAGCGCATAGGGGACTTACAAGCGCTCTCAGTAAGCGCGTCATGTATGGAGTTTGGGCCTAATGACCCAAAAGTCATACTCAAACCAAGGCACGGGTACGTGCCCAAATCCCTCAACACACCGTCCAGGGCCCCTGTGCGCCCTCCCGGTTCATGATGAGGAGGAGGATGCGAATCTCCTTTGCCCTGTCAGGGCAATGAGAGCTTATGTATACCGCTCATCTGTCTTCAGACAGACCGAGCAGCTCTTTGTTTTGTTTGGCGGGCGCTCCAAGGGACTGGCCGCATCAAAACAGAGCCTATCCAGATGGATAGTCGATGCCATAGTGCTGGCTTACACTTCTAAGGGCCTGCAGTGTCCTTTGGGTGTCAGAGCGCATTCCACGAGAGGCGTGGACTCGTCGTGGGCGTGGTCTAATGGGATTTCCTTGCAAGATATCTGTATGGCGGCAGGCTGGGCCTCGCCATCTACATTTATAAGGTTTTATAACCTAGAGGTTCCCGCCTTACAAGCCAAGCTGCTGTCGGTCTAGAATTCAGTACTATCTGCCCCGCTGCCCCGGCGCAGAATGCTGAGTTTTGCTCGTGCATTGCTCACTGATCGATAGAATAGCTCCATGGGTGTTGAATAACCCGTACTTATACCCAGTTCAGGCTGAACACGTTCACCCTGTCTGCGTGAAACACTGTTAACATAACTAGCTCCTATGGGATGCTTTTTTATGGAGAATGATGCTTGCAGCCTCTCTTCTCTGACTCTCTGTGAGTCTATGGTGATTATACACTATATGAGCCCCGGGCTACTGCCCTTGGGACTTTGGTGTCGGATCCCCGTACGCACGGCGTTTTGCATAGTGTTCCCCATAGCGTAAGATATTACGCAGTACGAGAGATACTCTCGTAAGAGAACGTACTCGGTTACTAACGTAACCTCGGTTCTCTCTAGAGAGGGAACGAGTACTGCGTATCTTGCCGTGCATACACAGCTCTGGTTCGCTTTGGCGATGAAAACCAGTTGTATCAGCCTAATCGAGCTATATTTATAGGCCAAGGCCACGCCTATTCTGGCGGGACGTGATGTAATGGGCGCGAAGCGCCCCCATCGGGTATCACGTCACGCAGGGCGTCTCTCGATAGGCTGCTGCTGTTGCCACAGGTCAGCCAATAGGCACGCGAGCCGCCTTGCCTATGTCTGCATGCTGTCGCAACGCGTTTTACATTAATTCAAAATTAAGGATAATTTTTGGCTTCAATATCTTGTGGAAAAGAGGTTTTCCCCATAGCGTAAGATATTACGCAGTACTCGTTCCCTCTCTAGAGAGAACCGAGGTTACGTCAGTAACCGAGTACGATTTCACAATATTACTGTTTTTCAGTCATGGTGAACATAAAGAGCTTTACTAATACCGAACTTTTGAACAGTAGTGTATATATTATTATATCAAAACCAGCACAAACACACTTTAAAATTTTTTTTTGCATTATTTTGCCAGTATACGAATATTTGTAAATATATATTTTTGTGAACATCAAATTAGTTGCTTATTCTATTCCGTAAAAGAATGTTAAGAGTTTTTTTTTCTCATTTACAGTAACCTATAGTTGTACCAAATGTAATTTATCCACTTTTGTCCATACAATTTTGTTTAATCCAAATTGTACTTACGTATTATAGCAACACATTCATGCTTGTGTGTGTGGTCTTAAATTATTTGGCTTATTTAAATGAACAAGAATTTAAGATCAATCACACCAGTGTATATAAAAAAAAAGTGTGGTTAGTCCACAGATAATTTATGCAGGTTTATTTCTTTTATTGCATTCAACAAATGATAACAATTAGTAAAAGACACAGTTTTAAAGCATTGCAAGGTACAACGTGCAAACTAATTAAAACATTGTGAATGAAACGATAAACAATTGTAGTTTAAGTTCGCGCAGAAACTATATGTACCTTTTTGATCATGAATAAAAATGGTCAGTATAATATAATATATATAATAAAAATATCCAAGACATTTGTGAGCAAATATTCTACAAGTGTGCAACTCTGATTGGATGAATTCACATACTGATTTGCGGATGATATTAGCAAAATTTCTGTGACTTCACATTTTTTTTATGCAGGTGTGTGAATCCGTTTTGCACCGTAGGCTATTCACTGCAGCAAAAATGTGAGTGTACGAGTTTCTTAATTTGTGATTGTGCAATGAAGAATTTGAGAAGGTGTCACTGTTATGTTGTGTTTGTGGGAGAGAAAAAAAAATCTACAAGTTTGCAACTCTTAAAACATTTCTCTCTGTGACTTCAAATTTACTCCTATGTGTGGCTATTCTCTACAACTACAAAGTCCACTGTCACAGGCGTTCAGTTGATTTGCACCAAAAATACCTTCATAGAAAACCTTAAGATATATAGTAAGCATGTTGTGTATATTGCCTAATGTAAGCTTGTTCAGAAATAATGACAAAAACCTTAAAGTTAAAAAATAACGTATTTCTCGTTAAACGACATTTAAATAATTGAATATTCTATTCTTATGAACCAGAATATTCGAATACAATATTTTTGAAAAATGCCCATCCCTAGTCAGAACAATAGTTGACTATAGCAACTGGTGGTTTGGTTAAAAATTCTCCTGGGCTTCGCTTCTCCAAAGCTTTGTGAGCTAAGTTGATCGTAGAAACCATTGTCTTACAATGCTTTTGAGAGACACAGCCCTAGGAAGTGTTTGTGGTGGTGAGCTTTATTTCACCGTCAGACCTGTCACTGCATGTTATGAAGCTCTGGACGCGCCCACATTAATCTGATACGTCTTATTATTTCTGACTTGTCATGAACTATCAGTTCCCGAATTTCTCAGGTTTTACCAATGTGTTGCGTGCTTGTGTGTTCAGGTGACTCGGTCCAGATGAAGCCTCGTGTGAGATGATCAGGATGAAGTCCACACGGAGCTTCATGTTTTTGATTTGTCCTATCATGGTGCTGATATTCCTCTACTATTCCTCTGGCAGACTGCACCTACGGACCTCAGTGCAGAAACCTCGTGAGTATCAATGTTGTCATTTTTTTTTTTTTTTTTGTTCAAATGTGACACACATGCCTGGATGTTTCTAGTAATCCTCAACACCTTGATTAGCTGGTTAGACATGATAAATTGGACTTTTTAGCCCTTCAAAAGCAAATGCATGGCTTAAATTAAATGAATTAAAATGATTGTCAGGGTATGAGTGATCCTTACTTTCATGAGTGGATCTCGAAGCGGTTCAGCAGCTCTAGTTAGTTAGTCACATGACTGAATCCCCTTATGAGTGTGTTGTCGTTTAGAGTAAATGTTTGAAAGAGCATGGGGATCTCTCAAAATGCTTCTTGTTTCCTCAAAATTGTTTCTATAATGCAGACAGCTTTTTCATATCTCTAAACTGTGAATTGTCTCAAACTTTTCCCTTCTCTAGATTGGAGGTTTTTCTATCATAACTGGGTTTTCCCCATAAGTCATGCCTAAAATTAAGTCTGTCGGTTAAGCAACTCTTCTTCCTGTTTGGCATTAAATTACTGCTGAAGTCATGATCTTAAACTGAAAATACCCTGAAAAATAAAAAGGTTTGCTGTGATGGCCAGAGGAGGGAGCTAAAGACCCCATCATCACTGACCATGACCACTGATCACCTCCTGGAATCAGTCAAAAAAAAAGTAGCCAGCAAGCCAAAAAATGCTCAGCTTTGAAGGCAAAATGATACACAAACCGATTATTGCTATGACATACTTAATATTACCCAGCACATGTGTTTGTTTAGAAAGATCTATTTTTGTCTCTTCACATATTTTGTATTCCCCAAAGGCACCTTTGTAGATTTTCAGCTGTTAACCGTTTTTGGTTTCACCCACACTGTACTTTCACAGGCGTAATGCAGCACCTCAATCAAATGTCACAGTGTAAAAACAGAACCTGTGGTATCATGTCCACTTCAAATCTCAAATGAGATTCATTATATAACTGAAGGAAATTGAGTCATGTATTATATTATTAGTTAACAACAAAGTGTACACTACCATTCAAAAATTTTGGGTTTGTAAGAATGATTTAATGCTCACCTGTGAAATATGCAATATTGTCATATTTATTTAATATAAAAAATTTATATTTATTCCTGTGATCAAAGCTGAATTTTCAGCATCATTATTCCAGTCTTCAGTGTCACATGATCCTTCAGAAATCATTCTAATATGATGATTTGCTGCTCAAGAAACATTTCCGAGGTTTTGACTCTCTGTGGTCATTAAAAATCCCATGGCACTTCTCGTAATGTGTGTGTGTGTGGGTGTGTGTGTGTGTGGGTGTGTGGTGAGCACACTGGCGGTGTTGAGGAGAGATCCCCTGATATGATTGTAAAGCACTTTGTGTGTATACAGTAGTACATATAAAAATGCCTCATTCATTCATTTCTGATTATTATCAATATTCTAAAGAGTTTTTACTGCTTAATATGTTTGTGGAATGTTTGAATGTTTAATATGTTTGTGGAAACTGATACATTTTATTTTTCAGGATTCTTTGATGAATAGAAAGTTCAGTAGAACAGCTTTTAAAAAATGTGGTAATCTTTTGTAACTTTATAAAAGTTTTCACTTTTGATCAAGTTTTTGCAGAATAATAGTATTCATTAAACATCTTACTTACCCCAAACTTTTGAATATTAGTATATATTGTCACATATTATAAATTAATATATGTAAGAGAATCGGTCTAGATGAAATAGCAGATATCGCTCATGTTTGTGATAATGAAAAAACTGAAAAACGTATCTATACATATCGAATCTTATCAACCTGTGACCAGCACTTGGTTTGACTAAACGGCATAAGTAAAAATGTGCCGTTATTACATTAAAGAGACTAAAATGACTGTTGTTGGTGCAGTCTAGTGGTTGATTAAATCATATTTTGACATATAAAACCAGTTAATGTAGGTGTTACTGTATAAATGCACTTTGATTTTATGTTTTGTATAACCATTTGTTGAGTTTGGGTAACAAAGTAATGGCAAGTAATGAAAACCTTTGAATTTAAACATACAGTGGAACTGGGAATAATCTCTTTAACTAAGACTGATCAGCATTTGGTAGTAATTCTGTTGCATTTTGCTTTTTGGCTCAAACAACAGACAAAAGCTTCAGGATATTTTCTCTTTAACCAGGCTGCGTCACTCTAAAATTGAACCACAAATGCTACCATAATGCTTACCATGTAACTTGTCTAATTCATAATCTCATATGTGCAAGAACAGGAAATCAGCTTTTCTCTGCTCACAATCACGCACAGGTTTTGCTAGTGTTGCTGCAGTTTTTGTGCGTGTTCCTCTTCCGAATATGGTGTGTTTTTCTGAGAATTTTTTTCCTTCCCTCCTACCTAGCAGAAACACTTGACTGTAATGTCAGAATTAAATTTGTTCTTTGCTGTTTTATTCTGGATGTTTGGCACAACTTTCACTGAAAAAATAAAATGAACAAATAAAAATAAACACGAATGAAGAATAGGTGTGTTGAAAGATACAGTACAACTTACCGAAATGTTTATGCCTCGTACACAATAAAACAGCTGGAGAACAATATGTCACGTTTCATTTACATCAGGAAAGCCATTTGATGATAGCACGTTAGTTGGCTAGACAAATTATATAGAGAGAGGAGTATTTTGCTAAATATGTGCACTATATTAAAAAACTATTATATTTTTACTTATATCATTCAAATATTGTAACGTTGTTATTATAGCCTAGTAAAAACGTCTCAGGTTACGACTGTAACCTATGTTCCCTGAGAACAGGGAACGAGACAATACGTCAACGACGTTATGGGGAACGCCTCAGGCGTGACAGGTGTCTGAAATCACTATCAAATCACGTCAATCATATTGACCGGCGACAGCCCGTGAATCATTAGCGTGAATGATTAACGTGCGACCTGGAAGTATAAAGGGGCGCCTTGCACACATGACAAATCACCTTATCGTCTGAAGGGACTGTACGGTAGGCAAGCCCCGAGGCATGGCAGGGAGACGTATTGTCTCGTTCCCTGTTCTCAGGGAACATAGGTTACAGTCGTAACCTGAGACGTTCCCTTTCGAAGGGAACTCAACAATACGTCAACGACGTTATGGGGAACGATATACCAACTCCGCCATGCTAAGGGGAGTGCATGCCAAGTGGCAGTGACAACTGTCAGAACCAGCAACTTCAAATGAAACGCTAGAACCACTCACCCTCAGGTCACACTGGGCTGTCAGTGACAGCATTCCCTACGGTCATAGCCCAAGCTACAGCCTCACAGAAAAACCTTCATAAACATGGTTAAATAAAAAGGTCTACCTGGGCCGGCTCCGGGCCTGGAACCACAGCTTCCGATTAGAAGGGGTCCCTTCTAGGGAATGTGGCTAGGGAACCCAAAGGAACCCCAGCCAGTCACTATTCAGGGGAACGTACTCACCCCGAAATGCCACCAGGACGGCCTGACCTGGCGTCAGTACATAGACACTAGTCTGGCCAAATCCTGTCTGTCTGAAGACAGAGCCTCTGGACAACAAAGCCTTAAGAAAGGCATCCAACCCGAGGGACTGCGAAGCTGGCAGTGAACCACTCGGCCCGGATCTCAGAGACGGGATATCCCGGAGAGTATGACTCAGCATAGTGCTTTCCAACCCTTGCTAGCGAGGGGAGTTTCTCTACTCGATCCACGGATCAACCCAGTGTCTGTGTTTCAAAACACTGAGGAGGCCTGTGAAGGCCTAAGGGCTGATCTAACTGGGAGGCCTCACGAGAGGCCTACGACCGTCTGACCAGACTCAGGAAGCCGCATGCTCATAGAGACCCTCGGTGAGGGGAGCACAGGTCTGCCTGGTAGGCAAACCAGGCTGTAGGCAGAAAAAGTTCCAGGAGGGAACCAATAGCAGAGAATGAACACTTTAGCGAGCCAGGGCGCAAGCTCGCCTTCAGCAGCTGCCTATTAAGGCTAGCTGAAACTGATAGCAAGAGACCACTAGCTTCATAAACCCAGCACCACTAGGGAACGTTACAGGGAGGCCCGGAGAGGCCTACTACCTGATAGCCAACGTAAGTGGGAATTCACCTTTAGAGAGGCCCGTGAGGCCTACTACCTGATAACCACAGTAAGTGGGGTGCTCACCTTCAGGGAGGCCCAGAGAGGCCTACTACCTGATAACCACAGTATGTGGGGTGCTCACCTTCAGAGAGGCCAAGAGAGGCCTACTACCTGATAACCACAGTACGTGGGAACTCACCTTCAGGGAGGCCCGGTGAGGCCTGCTACCTTACAACCAGAGTATGTGGGGAGCTCACCTTCAGGGAGGCCTGGTGAGGCCTACTACCTGACCGTACTCATTCAAGGAGGCCTGGAGGAGCCTACTACCTGATAGTCACAGCATGTGGGAACTCACCTTCAGGGAGGCCTGGTGAGGCCTACTACCTGACACCCAAAATATTTGGGCGCTCACATTCAGGGAGGCCCAGAGCGGCCTACTACCTGATAACCACTGTTAGCTTTGAGCCCTGAGTCCGGGTGATAGTATAAGGTGGCCTGCTAAGGCCAGCCAGCTGGGGACTCGCCTATCAGGGAGGCCTGGTCGGGCCTACTAGCTAATAGCAAGTCATATTCTGCTATAAAGTACACTGTTGGGAACCATACTACACAAGCATAATTTACTAATGGGCTTCCAGTAGCGCTATAAGGTATGTCCCACAATGTTGGGACTCACCTCCGAGGAGGCCTGTTTAAGGCCTACTACCCATCAGTGAGTCAACTGCCCGAACCACCAAGGCCAACCACGTAAAGTGAGCTGGCCTACAGTGCCCTCTAGGGGGCTGTCCAATCAAGGAGGCCTGCTGAGGCCTACTACCTAATGGCGCAGCCTTCGTTGGCAGCAAAGCTGTTTACGCAGCGCCTACAGCATCCTGGTGCCTAATCACATTGCCCATGGCAGTGTACTCCGCAAAAAAGCTAGCACCCTTAAAACAAGGGGAGTACAACATACGCCACTCTGCCTCAACGGAGGCCCCATTAGTCAGGGGCCTACCATCTATGCATGGGCGTCAGCTCAGGGCAATGCTCTGGCTTCAGGGGAGCGTACTTCGACCAAAGAAGAAGTGAAGCTTACTTCATACTCGACCCGAGCCATAGTGGTGCGAGGTAGGATAAACAGAACTGGGAGTGAAGTGCTCAGACCTACCCTGTATCACAGGGGGATACTCACACCTCACCCTGAGGTTACCAGGGTCCGGGCCTGCCAGCGGCTCTAGGGGTGACAGAAATTTATCTGTGCCCAACCTAGGGGAGTGGGGCTTGAATGAAAGCCATCCACCTACAACCTAGCGCTCGAGCAGTAGCTCAGCGAGGTGAGTGAAGCCTAAACTGGCGGCCTAAATCCGTAGGCCAGTTCTGCATGGCAGGGTCGGGCAGGAAACCCAGTCTTCTTCGTGAAGCGAAAGACGGCCTAACCCTGCTCAATAAAGACATATATACCACGGAGGCCTGTTTGAGGCCTACCATGTCCTTACAAACCATCCTCTGCACCATGCTGCATTACTCTAGTCACCCCAGAATGCAGAGAAGGGGGCGGGCCTTGGCCTAACGACTCCCATGGGAGGAGGCCGTTTATACAGGGATGCTAGAAACCTACATTCACAAAGTGAAGGTTCAGAGGAAGCAATGCTAAATTTTAGCAGAGCACTTCTATTATCCCTGGCACAGCCTAGGCCAGCTACAGAGGCGGCCCTGGTGAGGGCCAGCCTGCAGGCATAGATCTATCTGAGGGCTCGGAGGAGCCACAGCCTTACTAAAGAATATAGTCTGTATTATTCCATACAAAGGGCTGCATGATCGCTCAGCCTAATGAAAACCCAAACAGAGCTCAAGGGGCGAAATACTCAGGAAGAAGTCAAACGGACCCGTGGGCCGGACATAAGATCTATCTGAAGCTCTAGCGTCAGTCAACACTCTAAGTAAAAAATTCTAAGAGAGAGACCAACTACTCTACCCTGAGGTGGCTAACAGCCCGAAGGCTAACATAGTTATCGTTCTGGCCACCTAATGGGGAACTTCAGGGCCCTAATAATCCAGGAAACTTCTCTTACCTTATTACCTGATGACATAGCAAATGACATGACCCCATAGCTCTATACAGGGAACGAGGTCTGTAGAGAGATACATTTCGGAATTTTAATTCACAAAATTGACTCTTGAAAAGACCAGACAGGTCACCTGCGGCGTGCGGAGTGAAGACTCGCCAGATAGTTCTTTATGAACCTGGGGTCCACCACTTTACATGCCTGAAAGAGGCGTTTCTACTAACCAAGCCTAGGCGGGCCATCGGAACATCGTTCTTATCATAGGCCCAGCGCCAGGCCTGATGTAATGCACGTCTGGGGAGTCAGAAGAGAGGAGAGGGCTGGATTTCTCTTTTTAATGAAGCCCTCCGGGGAGATTATCCATCAGCGACGCTGTATGCGCTTGTGCTGGATAACCTCCCTCAGATCCCTCTTCTAGCGGGAGTCACGCCTTTCCTGCGCCCTGTTCCTCCACAGAGGGGGCGCACGAGAGGCGACACTGGCTCTCTGGCCCTGTCTATGGTCCTCAGACCGTGAAGGGCCAGGCCCTCCCGCCTGCCTGGGCGTGGAACCGGATCTCAGCGGTATGCAGGTTTTTTCCTAAAAGCAGCGGAGCGCGCCTTCGCCTCCCTGAACTTCCCAAGCCCCGCCTCCACGGAGGGGCCAAAGAGTTCAGAGGGCGAAACCGACGAATCGAGGAGAAAGGCCTTCTCTTTCTCCTCAACGTCGGCCAGGTTTAACCAAAGCTGTCTCTCCGTGGCCACCATCGCCGCCATCGACCGACTGATCGTGGCAGCAGTCTGTTTGGTGGCCCGGAGCGCAAAAACCGTGGTTCGGCGCGGCTCAGTAACCGCCCCAGGGGACATCCCTGCCCCCTGGTCGAGATCCTGCAGCAGGTCGGCCTGGTATGCCTGCAGCACCGCCATGGTGTGCAGGGAAGCACCAGCCTGAACTGCTGCCGTGTATGCTCTGCCATTCAAACGCGCTGTTGTCTCTAGCGGTTTGGATGGCAGAAATGGAGCTCTCAGTGTCGACGCCTGCCCAGACATGAGATAGTTCGCAAACGACTCGTCAAATGGGCGGCATCGACACATACCCATGCTCTGCGATCCCCTCAACATCAGCGAAATTAACCCGCTGATGTCAGTGAATACTGGCAGAGAATGGGCTCTTCCATGCCCTCTAGATCTCTGTGTGAAGATCAGGAAGGAATGGATTAGGCTCACCTGAGCTGGTGGTGTATGGCCGGGGAGAAACCGATCGCCGAGCCTACCACGAGCGGTCTCTCCTCTAGTGCGTTGCCATGGCAGCTACAGCCTGTTGGCGGCGCGCTCCACAACATCCACCAGACCTGCATACACGGGGCAGGGTGGCTGAGAGGGTTCAGGATCTACCTGATTATAAACCTCCTCAGCCATCTCCTGCTCGTCCTGAAGAGCAGCAAGAGCACCTGCTTCGCCCTCGTCAGCCGTCGAATCATCTGAGAGGTTTACAGCACTCTCAAGATGATCGACGAGCTCTATCTGGAAGCCCATGATGCAAGTCGCCGCTCTGCCTCGGCACGAGCGGGACCACGAGAACCAGACGTTGAACCCCCTTCACTCGAGAAGAGGGCCAGACGAGAGCGAGCGTTTTAAAAGAAAAACGCTCACAGTTCACACAGAGGATTCCCTCGAGAATCTCCCGTGCGCGCTCTTCTCCCAGGCAGGAAAAGCACACTCGTGTGCTGTACATTTAATTTTCTTACCGTTTCATTGAGTAGCGTTTTCAAACAGACAGTCCCTGAAGACGATGAGATGATTTGTCATGTGTGCAAGGCGCCCCTTTATACTTCCAGGTCGCACGTTAATCATTCACGCTAATGATTCACGAGCTGTCGCCGGTCAATATGATTGACGTGATTTGATAGTGATTTCAGACACCTGTCACGCCTGAGGCGTTCCCCATAACGTCGTTGACGTATTGTTGAGTTCCCTTCGAAAGGGAACCACATTATATTTAATTTGAGTTTTGATTTTTAACCTTTAATAATAATACCAGCTGACAGGGCTCTCTCTCTGTTTACAGCATTAGGTGAGATATATTTTTTTTTCTTGAGAAAAATTAACATGTATCTACTGTAGCTAATATTTATCCAAATTAATTGATATTAAATTGAAATCGTGAAATTTGTGTCAAGCAATAATAAAAACAGTAACATGTAACATGTTGTCACTAAACTTAACAAATTTCGCTTTAGTTACCAAATGTTTTGACAGTCACAATACACATCCTGCTTAAATGCCCCTGTTTGTCTGGACAGAATGTTTAAAATATGAATGAGCATACGTCTTATTTATTGTTCCATTTATTTTATACTATTGAGACAATAACAAGTTTGCAGTAATCCAAAGATGTCATTATTTCATTTTGTAAAAAATATTATTTTAATTTGAAAACACTGTGCATTTAGTTGTTGTTGCTAGTTTGAGTTGAGAAATACACATTTCAGCATTATCACTAATTATCACTGTAATCTGTGTAAATATTGACCTCAATAATTGCAGTATGATATTTTCCCCAAATCGTGCAGCCCTAATGTGTGGTAACCTTTGTCCAGTTTCTCATTCATGGATCTGATTGCTTTACAAATGAATGCATTGTTTATATGAGCCTGTACTGTATTGCACTCTTTGCAGGCCTGTTTGTTTGGTTAAGTTGCACTGCAGTGTATTGGTTGTTTGAACTGCTAACCCGTGTGTGAGATGCTAATGCCCAGATCTGTGTCATCACTCTAGTCTGGGAGCTGCTGTTACAACTGTTTACACAGACACTAAAAGCATCTGAGGTGATGACATGCCTTCTGTATGCTGAACTCACACTCTTGTGTTTCAGAGGCTCCTTTGGATAGTTTACGCTCCGTGGGACGTGTAGTAGTTTCAGGTAGAGGTTCATCCTATATCATA
This sequence comes from Gila orcuttii, assembly GCA_026230005.1. Classification (NCBI taxonomy): domain Eukaryota; kingdom Metazoa; phylum Chordata; class Actinopteri; order Cypriniformes; family Leuciscidae; genus Gila; species Gila orcuttii. The sequence continues at coordinate 4,550,477 of JAPDVR010000011.1, forward strand.
CCCTACATTAATGTTGGGAGATTCTGTTTACTCTGTTTAATTGCATTATGATGAAGACCGGGGTTAGTGCATAATTTATTTATTTTTTTTAATGCTTGTTTGCGCATATCAGTATTATATATTTTTTTATTAGGGCTGGGTATTGACACAATTTTCACGATTCGATTCGATATCAATTAATCTGGATATATATCATGTACATGGCAAATTTTCTCAAGGAAAAAAAAATGGAAAGACTCAAGAAGTTACAACATGTAGATTGCAATTCTGAATAGTTAGTTGATAAATTTATGTAGCTTATCTGTAGTTATCTTCTAGTCATTGATTAGCATATTCTGTCATGATAATCTATAAATCGTGTCCCCGGGGGCGGGGTTTATGTAAATTTTAGGGTTAGGGATGTCACTTATCCGGGAGGAATGTCTTTGCAGATTTTGTTTATGCTCAAACAGCAACATTACACACTAACTAAAGTTAGAAAAGTTAAATTATAATCAACCACCCCTTTAAGCGTAGGAGTTGATCTGAGGCGCAGTGATCTGTCACGCCACAATAAAGAGTGGCAAAATGGTATTTATTATTTGAATTCCATAAAAAATGGACAGCATTGAAAATCTGCCACTTTGTTTCATATCAAAAGTAACAAAGCTCAAAGATTATTGTGATTTACTGGATGGGATGTTTACTGGGCTGTAAATGTTTCGTTCATTTATCAACTGAAAACAGTTGATTTTTTTTTACCCAGCCCTAATTTTTATATACACATACACATTCAGTAGTTTGGGGTCAGTAAGATTTTTTAAAGAAGAGTCTTGTGTATTTATTTGAACAAAATATATTGTATAATAAGTAATATTGTATTATTTATTTAAAATAACCATTCACCAGTTTAATATATTTTACAATTAAATTTTTTTATCAAGAAACATTTCTGATTATTATCAATGTTGAAAACAGTGGAAACTGATACTTCTTTTCAGGATTCTTTGATTAATAGAAAGTTGTGCAAAGAATGCTCATTTTAGAATTGAAATATTTTGTAACATTACATTTCTTTACTGTAATTTTATCAATATAATGCATCCTTACTGAATAAAAGTATGCATTTCTTTAAAAAAAATCTTACTGACTCCAAACTTTTGAACATTTATGTAAAACTATATATATATATGAGAAAAATGCTTATTTTCTCAAGCAGCCTAATCCAAAACTTAATAAAGGATTTAATCTCCCAACATTATGAAGCTTCTCCATTGCGTTTCTAGTACTTGAGGAGAATCCCCCTGCAAATTCAATTCAAAGACATCTGTCGTGCTTCTGTCTGACTTATAAAGTTAATTAAGATTTATATTTTTCTGTTTTTAGGGCTATATTTTTTGCCAGATCAAGCACTGGTGAAAAACCCTGTTGAAAAAAAGTCATCGAACTGCAATGTTTTATGATTTCTACTAAGCATTTTTTTATTGTAAATACCATTATTACAATGTTTCCCATATTAAAATCTAAAAAAGATTACAGTACTACAACTAATGTTGAAATAACGATAAATGTACTGATAATGATTAAATCATTAACAAAGTTATGTTTCTAATAAGATACAACTTAAGGTCTATCAACTATATCTGTGACCTGCAAATACTTTATTGGTGTTTAAACAAATATGTTCACAGTAATACAGGTATAAACATTTAGAAATATACACCTATTGCACCTTTTCAAAGACAGCCATTAGATGTGTCAGCATGTCACAGATGCTGTCAGTAGAGCTTAAGCTGCCTTTGACCCAGAATATTCCTTCACACACGCCCTCGTGATGACAAGTATCTGACAGAAGCACTGTGATCTTTGTAAGGCTCCCTGCGCAGGGACTTCTGCTGTGAACTAACACTTGCTGCAGCTCCTGCAACACCTCTTCTATCGCAGACGAGCATCATGTGCATTCACCTGTCCCAGAAACCCTGAGCTCTGCTTCGACTCCTTCTTTCTAAGGTTATTTTACCAAAAGTGGTCTTGACTTGTTTTTTTCAGGGTTTCCGTTTGTTGGAAAGTAACAAACCTCTGTAATATCCTTCTGTTTTGAACTCGCAACATGATGACATCACATCACTGTTCTTCATGGGTTATGAAACATTATTACTTGGTTCAATGAACTATGCAGTATAATGTTGCTTGTCTGCAGCACTTGATCATGTGCTTGATGGCAGTCAGGCCTTTATAAATATGACTTTAGAAACATGTTTTTTAATCTTTTTTCATTTTATCAGCTTACGCAAGTTCAAAGATGTTTTTTAGTTCTGATTGCATGTCATACTTGTCATTCTGTTATGAAATATGAAAATGCTCTTTTTAATCTCACACAATAAATTCCAACACCAAATAATATTTTTCATGTATTTTTAATGATTCTCTGACTGTACGTAGTTGCATTTAAATGGGACCTATTATGCCTCTTTTTACAAGATGTAATCGAAGTCTTAGCCATTCCCAGGATGTGTCTGTGAAGTTTCAGCTTAAAATACACCACAGATCATTTATTATACCATGCCCAAAATGCCCCTTTTTGGGTGTCTCTTTAAAGGATTAGTTCACTCAAAAAGGAAAATTCTGTCATTTACTCACCTTCATGTTGTTCCAAAGCTGTACGAATTTATTTTTCTTTGTTGAACACAAAATAAGATATTTTGAAGAATATGGGTAAGTTTCTGTTCCCCACTGACTTCCATAGAAGGGAAAAAAATACCATGGAAGTCAATAGTGCCCCACCAATGTTGGGTGATTACATGATCCAGAATTTTTATTTTTGGGGGGAACTATCCCTTTAAATGCAAATGAGCTGCTGCTGCTCCCCCCCCCCCCCCCCCCCCTTTCCAGAAGAGGGCTGTGCCTTTACATCTCGTGCCTCGGCTCGGATACTCCGTCAACAACAAAACAGGAGAAACAGTATGGAGCCATTTCCACAGAACACACTTTTGCATTCCACTTCGCTCAACTTTATTTCTAGAGCACTGTTTAAGTGCTGTTAAAAAAAATACATACACCCGAAAATACATACAATTTGACACTTTGTTGTAATTTTCCATTATTTTCTATGTAAACGTGCACCACGGACCTTGTACCATTCACACACAAAGCGTCTTTTAATAACATAAGGTGTGGGCAATGTAAAACGCAAGGTGTCAAGATGCGTTTTTTAAAAGTTAAACTTCTTTTCACTTGAGTGCTGCGTTTTTAAAACGCTGTTTCCTGCGCGAGACACGAGTGCGACGGCCAAACACATCCGTCTAGTGCGTTTACATTAAAGCAATGGAAAAGTAGTGCAGTGGAATGGAAAAATACATCCTGTGTTCACTGATACAGCCAACATAACATAACATTTTTAGATTGTCACATAGCTGTGACATTCTTGTGTTTCTGTCACCAGTCATGGCGGGGTCTGTTATATTGTGACGTCACACTGTATAGAAACCACAACCGTCTCATTTTCAGAAAATATTTATAGGGAATATAACAAAAGGAGTGGGTGGATGTTTACCCTAGGGTGGTTGTGAACACACACTGCCGAGTGGTGACATACATTTGTTCAAACACCATGTAAAATTGAATTTTGCATAATAGGTCCCCTTTAAAGTTTATAAAGTGTTTGGCCAGAAACATACTTAATGCAAGTACGCAAATGTTTGACCAATGCTTTGCAAGTGCACATTCCTGGTGTAGTTACTTAATTCAGTTTTTATGTGACATCACACCCTTATAAGAATGGCCACCTGGAGGGCAAAACAAGGCTTTCCTTCATTCATTGCTCGCCAGTCATGTAAGTTCTAATGTAGTAAGAAATTAAAAGTCCAAATTCTAGAAATAAACACATTGACTTTAACCAGCTATCTTAAAACTATTGCTCTACTGAGGCTAAAATGCTATGCGTACTTGGATTGTGCAAACAAATCTTTGCATTTACGCTTTTGCCTTTTTGCTTCTTAGCTATTCAGAGTAAATGCATATAGCCAATACGGTTTAGCTGGAGATACATATTAAATTTTGTGTTAATATTGTTTTTTGTGCTACTAACTGTCAAAAATGTACCGCCTGTGTTGGTCTATACAGAGTAAGCAGCCTCTCACATTTCTCTCTGTTTAACTACAAGAGTAATCTCTCTCTTTCCTTAACAACAGATATTAATTTATGCCAAAATATTTCCATTCCTTCCTATTGGCACATTGGCATAAATGCTCTCTCTCTCTCTCTCTCTCTCTCTCTCTCTCTCTCTCTCTCTCTCTCTCTCTCTCTCTCTCTCTCTCTCTGTCTCTCTCTCTCTCTGTCTCTCTCTCTCTCTGTGTCTCTCTCTGTCTCTCTCTCTGTCTCTCTCTGTCTCTCTCTGTCTCTCTCTCTGTGTCTCTCTCTGTCTCTCTCTCTGTCTCTCTCTCTGTCTCTCTCTCTGTCTCTCTCTCTGTCTCTCTCTCTGTCTCTGTCTCTCTCTGTCTCTCTCTCTGTGTCTCTCTCTGTGTCTCTCTCTGTCTCTCTCTCTCTCTCTGTGTCTCTCTCTGTCTCTGTCTCTCTCTGTGTCTCTCTGTCTCTCTCTCTGTCTCTCTCTCTGTCTCTCTCTGTGTCTCTCTGTGTCTCTCTCTGTCTCTCTCTCTTTCTCTGTCTGTCTCTCTCTGTGTCTCTCTCTCTCTCTCTCTCTCTCTCTGTCTCTCTCTCTCTGTCTCTCTCTGTCTCTCTCTCTCTCTCTCTCTCTCTCTCTCTCTCTCTCTCTCTCTCTTGCAGGGTTATAAACTGTTGATTTATTGTATTTCTCTCTCTTTAGAGTACGACAAGCAGGGATTCGTTACCAAGCTCGACAGAAAACTGTGAGTAACACATTGAGTGTGTGGGTTCTACATGAGCATAAAGTTCTGTTCCAAAACCGAGTGAGTTTTCTACATTGGCAGCATTTCTACGCACACTCCTAACGAGAAAAGTTGCTAGTAAAATTATGCTGCTATTTAAAATAGCAACACATATTTTGCTAAAGCAATCCCAGAAAGTCTGCTCAATCAGAAAATCCATTGGTTTTACATATAATTCATTAAATACCAAAAAGCGATGATTTTTTTTTACACCCTATTACACCCAAAATTTGTATGAAATGTATTTTTATGCATCTTTTTTTTTTTTATCACAGCCACAGTTCAAATGTTTATATTTCAACAACGAATTGGAGTAGAAACATAATTGTTTACGCAATTAAAATTTTTATTTACAACTCAGTTTTTACTTGAGTGTTGATTTAATAAATACATTTGATTAATTAATTGATTATTAAACTTTAGTTTTGGTGGGAAAAAAGTGCTTCACTAGTTACCACATGTGGTAACTATAACATATGACGCTTACATGTTTCATATAATCATTTATGGAGTTCAGGTTACAAAGTAATGACAAGTAATACAAACCTATGTGTTTAACATACAGTTGAACTCATGAAGATGCGATATTTGTATGACACACATAATAGTTGTCTATAAAGAGTGTCCCAAAACGTTTCATTTCAGTTAGTTAGGATGTTGCCTTAGAAGGCAGCTGCCTATGTAGGGCAAGGCTGCTCACTAGGTTTTGTAACAGATCTGTAAAGTATACATGTATGTTTGAGTTCACTTTGGCCTGTATTGTCCAGCAATTTGTCTCTCTTAATAACTTGGCCTGTTGTTTATTTGAGCTTTACTTTGGAAGGATAATTAATGGCGCCCTAAAGCATTTTTAAAGAATGATGTCTTGGCTTTTATCCAGCCTTGTCTGATTTAACAGTCCTGATTGTGTCTGTATGGGAGGTCCGTTTACCCGAAATAAAACATGGCTCGACCTCTCTCATTACCATTAACGCCCACCTGTATAAATGGGACTGTCAACAGGTCATCTTTATGTGTCCAGCACTCTCAGTATTGATGTAAACTTACTAGAAAGTTTCCATTTGCCGGCCTGTGAGTTAGTGGGTTTATACTGGCGCTTATATAAAATAAACGACTCCTCAAACAGGTTGTCATGTTGCGAGCAGCCTTTATCGTTGTACATCCCCCTACAGCTGCTTTCCCTTCTCTCCAGACCACAAAGCATATAGTAAGATTCATCTAAGACCTTTGTTTTATGGATGGTAATATGACCAATATGAAGTTGATTCATTCCCAGGAAAATTCGTTTTCTCTGGAGCATTTTAAATTAATTCCCCAGATTTTTCTAGGAATTAAATGTTTTGTTCATTTAAATTGCAACCATCTATGGAGCTAAATCTGTATTGTGCATATTTTAGATTTCACAAAATTATGTGGTTTTGATAACTAGGACCAGTTAGGTTGTTTACACTACTGTTCCAAAGTTTGGGGTCGGTAAGATTTTTAATGTTTTTGGGAAAAAAATCAGCATTTATTTGATCAAAAATACAGTTAAAAACATTAATATTGTAAAGAATTATTAAAATGTAAAATAACTTTTACATTTTTCAGCATCATTCCTCCAGTGTCACATGATCCTTCAGAAATCATTATAATATGCTGATTTTAACGTTGTGCTGCTTCATATTTTTTGTGGAAACCGTGATCAGGATTCTTTAATGAATAGAAAGTCTTTACTGTCACTTTTGATCAATGTAATGCACCCCGGCTGAATAAAAACATTCATTTCTTTTTTCTTTTTTTTTTTTTTATCGTGAGGCCCTAAACTTTTGAATAGTACTAGTTAGTACTTGTTGGGAAATACAACCCTCCTGTCACTTTGGATATTTTGATGGCCACAAAAATATTTGGACACTTAAGTCATGCGTTTATTGTGATTAAAGATCACAAGTTTGTTAGATTTAAAGTGGCAAAGCATTGAATGTAATGTTGAAAATGAAGACAGTACTGTGGTTGTGAACCGTTAGAGGAACGTGTTCATAGTAAATGTGATGAACCACACATGTGCCAAAACCTCTGTGTGAACTTGTGAAGAACTGACCTCATACATCCACTACAAGACCGGTTGGTCCTGTGCAACATTTCGTTGCAATTGCCACTTCCTGTGACATTTGGTTATGCAATGACATTCACATTTTAAGAGTGACAGAGGGGTCCAAATGTTTTTGGGGCCACCGTATGCCTGATCCTAAAGGTTCAAGGATTTGCTGTTTTATCCTCTTATCTTGTCCTTTGCATTCAAGTTGTTCTTCTGTCGTTGGTTCACAGGCCCCTGGAGCTGCAGTATAAATATGGTAACCTCAGTAAAGGAGAGTGTAAACCGGGTTTTACAGAGGCCAAGATGACATTAATCTATCCAAAGTAAGCTGATCTCACCATACATTGTGAAATACAGGAACTTCACAATACCAGATATTATATTATATTATTATAAATGCGCATGCAGACACGCACCTCAGGGCTCGAAATTAACTTTTTTACTTGGTTGCACTGGTGCTCCCAACTTCAAAAAGTTAGGAGCACCAGCAAAAATTTAGGAGCACCCACCAAATTTCACGTTTAGCTCTGCCAGTAGAGTGTAACGACCGGCAGCGTTCTGGTGATTAAAAGCATTAATAATCGAACCTGATTTGTTTTCCACACACTTGTCCCTGCATTTTTTGTGCTTGGCACTCTCTCCTAGTTTAACCAAGCTCTTGCGCTTAAAATGTATTGGTTTTCGGTGGTGGCCGATGGACACTGTCATCCTTTCTTGCCCTGTTTTTTTTTTTGTTTTGTTTAAGCTGTGATTTTACCACTGTATTTCATAGCTTTGTGAGATAAAATCCTTCTTTGCTAAACCTAATAATTATTTTGGTATATCATTATCATCATATCAAAAACTAGTATAAAAAAGTAGCATTCAAAAGTTTATTTTAACTAATTTTCTACCATATACAATCGAATACAATTAGCAGCTAGCTAACAAAACTTGATTTGCACTTTTCTTCTGGTTTCACCTCACCTCAATTAATTAACCAATCATACCATTGATCAGCTCTACCAAACTTGGATGCCTTTTTTCCAGTAATAAACAAACATTGTTAAGTTGTTTTGATTGATACTGTGAAGCAGCTTTGATACAATCTGTATTGTGAAAAGCGCTATATAAATATATTTGACTTGAGTTGACTTTTTTTTTTTTGGTAAGTTTTCTTCACATTGTCATATAAATAACCTGAAAATACTGTAGTTTATTAAGGTTAAATCTTCCTAACCACTCTTACTAAAAATAAATGGGGTAAGCACACTTACATTCTCATTTTAAGAGGTGTTAGTAAATGTGGTTTGATTTGTTAACATTAGTTAATGCATTAGGCAAACTAACATGAACCATGAGCAATACATTTGTTACTGTATTTATTAATCTTTGTTAATCTTAGTTAATAAAAAAAATACAGCTGTTCATTGTTTGTTCATGTTACTTCAGTGCACATGTAGATTTACACAGTGCATTAGGCTAACTAATGTTAACAAATACATCTTTTGATTTCAATAAGGCTACTATTAATGATTCAATTAACATTAACTATTAATAAACTGCATTTCTACAGCATTTATTAATCTTTGTTAATGTTAACTAATGTAGTTAACTAGAGTTTAATAAATTGAACTTTATTGTAAAGTGTTACTGATTTGTGATTCAGACGTCTCGTGAGTTCAGTGTTGGTCAGATCAGTTGTTTTATGGAGGGAGGGAGAGCAAGACAGTTTGAAGACTGTGAGAGTGCGCGCGCGACCGGCTCTCTCTCTTTCTATGCTCGTTCTTTCAGTAATATGAGCCCTGTCTCAAGCGCAGCAGTCAGTCATCTATCACTCACCGATCAAATAAGGCTTTGGCGGTCGCCAAAAACAAAATCAATGCAGGGAAAACCTCGTTTAATCTTTTCTCTTATTCAGCCTTTTAAATTTCGCGCGGTAGACAGCTAATATTAACCAATCTAAAATCTGCTTTAAAGTTAAGAACGTAAGGATGAAGTTTGATTGGATGTAAACGTTGGATAGAATGATGGTCCGGCCACCGCGTATCAGCGCACATAAGGTAGCCTACACACTATGCAGTAATTTGCGAACGTTTTGTAGAGAAATAAAAACAGGTCGCACCACAACCATTATTTGCACTCGCACAAATACTCCCAAATATATTTTTAGGTCGCACAGATTAAATTTTAGGAGCATATGCGACCAAAATGGTCGTAATTTCGAGCCCTGCACCTCGTTCTTCTGCTATCAACAAAATAGTTTAGACTTAGATGAGTAACTTTGACATTAACTTCTGTAACATGAATGTGAAAAGAGTCCATTTGATTTCATGTTGACCTTTCTGAGAAATTGCAAGATTTCTTTACTGGTTCTGCACTGGCAATGTTGGTCAGTTACTGGTTATTGTTGCAGATAAACCATGAAATCATCTTGACAGAGGCCAAAACAATTCTTATACTGGTAACCAGCGATGCAATAGTCATAACTGGTTTAACCAGCTTTGCATGTTTTTCAGGAGTGAGAACAAAGTTTTTTTGTGCAAGACTTGTCCTTTCTTTTTATAAGCATTACTGCAATTGTGTTGTGTAGTTTGTTTTAAAGCCATTACACAGGGAGGCTGTTTTGCCTTGCAATGCTCTTGAGAGGAGCTCAGAGTGGCATAAATGAAATATTTCTTTCCCTTTTAAATAATTGAGTGTTTGAGAAGATTCCCCACAGTGAATGCTCTTTATGTGTTGATTTAAGGCATATTTCACTCCACAGAGCGCATCACTAGCATCAGGATCTTTTTTTGGGTGTGTTGTGCTCCTCTGGGCTCCCAGTGCGTGAGAGAGCTGCGCTTCTGATTCACACGACTGACACGCAAAGGTTTTGTTTTGCCGCAAGAACCTCTGAGATTAATATAAACCACAGTTTATGGATCATCAGAATCCTTCCAGGACTCTACACTCCTTTTGAGAGCATAAGAACTAAGTGTCAGAACCAGAAAGGAAATGTCTTCTACTGGTTTTGCAGTTCCTTCCTCTCTCTCTCCTGCTCATACAGTACGGACACACACTCACACAGAAAAGTGTTGTCAGCGCTGCTCTGGTGATTTGATCAGAAAAATAGTAAAGCTACATTTCTCACTAGCGAGGTGTTAACTGCGCTGTTCTTGAAGCGGGTAAACGTACAGTTTTTCTACTGCAGTCGAACACTTGAGAAACACACACACTCAGGTAATTAGTCTGCTATCAGTTCAGGTTTTGGAATTGGCAACAAAGGCGTGGGATGAGATGTGTAAGAAATTAGTCCTACAAACAAGAGCGTTTTACGGACAAAAGCCTGACAAATGTCTTGAAAAACTATATTTGAACAATGTCTTGAGATGTGGTAACCGGAGTATAAGCGGAGTAATTGACTCCGGTCTGTTGAATTATTAGAAAATAATTACTTGACCAACAATGAGCAATATGTTTGTTAGTGTTAATTAATCTTTGTTAACATTAGCTCATAAAAATACAACTGTACATTGTTAGTTCATGTTAACTCAGGTCCATTAACTAATATTAAGTATTAACAACTTTTGATTTTAATAATAGATTACTAAATGTTGAGATTAACAATGAAAAATACTTGTACATACTTATTAATCTTAATTAATGCTAAAGTAATGTTAAAAAATGGAACCTTGTTGTAAAGTGTTACCAAAATATTATTGTTAATAAATAATACTTTTAATAATAATAATCAATTCTGCCAAGTAATATAGTTCATTAGTATAACAGCTGTAGATCGTCAAGCAACACAACCGTTTCAATGGAACATTTTTATATATAAAGGAAAGGCTGAAGTTTCTTTTTTGTATCTGGTATGAAACATCAGTTTACTGTAATGGTTTCAGAAATTACCCAGTGAAATCCATGTGAAAATTTGCTTTACATCTGTTAAATAGAGCAGTTGTGAAAAATAGGGCTCAGGGCTGGATCACATGACTCTGAATCTTTGATGCTGAACCTAAGTGGAGTCAGATAGGAATACTAAATAGACCATGACGTCTTCAGTGTTTGTTGAGACACTAAACGTCTAGTTGGCCATGTAATTAGAATCTGATAATAGTAATAGCCAGGAACACACGTCTATGCAAGTTGCACCATCACAGCTACATTTGAGTTGGCAAATATTGTCATAAATTGTATGAATCCTTCACAGAAGAAAATGTTCAGAGGCCATTCATTCATAGTTTAGGGGACGCTTACTAGTTCTTATTTATCTTTAACTTTAGTATTTAAGAATTCAGCTTTGATATCTGATATCAGATGTTTCCTGTAAAGGCCCTTTGAAAAGTTACAAATATAAATAAAGTTAATAATTAACATGGGGTAAACAAATTAACATACATATAAAATGAAAGTGGATAGCAGCTCAGATCAGTTGTTCTTGTGAGAATTTGATGAGAAATGCTTGAGTTTGTATTGAGATCTCTGACTTTTGATTGCAGACTTTGTTAGCTTGACAGATCTGAGCACAATTTTTATTTTTTTTATTGTTATTGGCAACAATCCATAAGAAATGGCTCAAGCCTTTCACTCTCATTTGCAATATTTAGGAGCACATGTGCGAATAAAAGTCACTGCTGGTCCTTAAAAATTAAAAAAATTCAGTTTATGAATTTAAATGTCTTAAAAAGTGTTAAGGTTACACTTTATTTGGTAACACTTTATTTTATAGTGTCATTGTTACATATGTTACATTTAGTTACTCTAGTAATAACAGTAAATTATGCATGTGACCTTGTTACATTGTAATTACTTAAATAAGTACTGAGTAATATTAATTAACTACATGTACTTACAATAGGGTTAGGGTTTAATTAAGGGTTAGTTGCATGTAATTGTGCATAATTTACTGTTATTACTATATTAAGTACATATACTAACGTGTCACCACGTCACCTTAAAATAAAGTGTTACCAGTTTTAATCATCTTTAATGGTATGACAAACATCTTAATGATAATTTTAAGAAGTCTTAAATTTGGAGATGGAAAAACAGGAATTGCGATATGGCTTAATGTGATTATTAAACTTCAAAAGTATGATTTCATCCTAAATATGAAATATGCTGCATATTTCAAAGTAAAAAAATAGCACTTGTTGCATGTTCTACTACATGCTCGTGATCAAGGAGCACCGTACATTTTTACCAAGTGATTGCTTATGATTTACAGTTAATGGATTATGACAATGATTACTTTATGGTGTTTATATTGTAAAATGTTGCCTAAAATGTTGTAAATTTTGGTTGTAAGAGTACATATTTTATCTCCATCATCTTTTGTAATGAGCGGCATGCAATAGTAAAGCATATACATTTCAAAATAAGAGTCCATTTGAATCTCAAGCTTGGTTATAAATAAAAGTCCTGCAATTCGTTCTTTTTTTTTTCCTGTCCGTCACTGGAGGGAAAGACTCCTCAATGTTATTTAACACATTATTTAACATGTAGATTTGACTAGTATCGGCACAATAATCAGTTTATTAAAGTTTACATATACCTCAAAAAATATATATATATAAAATATTTTGCTTGTAAATGTCTCCTATCTCTTTAAGGACAAACACATTGTTTTCAACTTGGGGGAAAGTGTCAACGTCAAGCCCTGAAGAAACACTTTCTGTCTGCTTTGTTGTATGTTGTGAGCGGGTCAAGTCTACATCTGAATAAGTTGAAACACCTGCTGAAACCTTCATTTTCAACATTAGTTCTGTGAAAATATGGCCCATAAAAAATGTGCATTATTATGGGATGAATAGTTTAGGCGTCTTGTATGCAGTAATCCTGATACTCATGAAGGGTTCACTAACTTTTCTCAGAAGCGTACGCTTTGGAAGTTCGAGTCGGTGAGAAACAGCGGGAGTGTGTGTCACCTTCACTTAGGCGGCTGGGATGTGAAGAAGCGCAGAGTATTGTGGTCATGGGAACTGGAATACAGCGCAACACCTGTGTCATTAGTGCAGTACACCAGGGGTCGGGCAGCTGTGAACGACGTGACACAAGTGTTCAGGTGTTGTTTTGTCAGCCAGTGAAATGTTCAGCGTAGTTTGGGCTGTGGATAGCTCATCAGGTGGACGATGTTGACCATAATCTGGCCGTTTCTCCATGAAATACAGCTCAGGTGGTATTTGTGTCTGGAAAGTGAGATTAGCTGTATAAATGATTGTTTGTATAACATGTTAGGTGTTGGTGCTACACAGCACAGGTCTTGAGCTATTCTTAAAGGGATAGTTCACCCAAAAATGAAAATTCTGTCAGTAATTACTCTCCCTCATGTTGTTCAACCCCGTAAGACCTTCGTTCATCTTCGGAACACAAATTAAGATATTTTTGATTAAATCTGAGAGTTGGATCACTCCTCCATAGGCTTCTAAGGGATTTATCAAACGACGAGAATACTTTTGAGAAAAACAAACAAAAATAACGACTTTATTTCAACTATTCATTTCCTTCTCTGTGGGCCTCGAGACAGTTCACTAGTGTGATGGCGTAAGCTTCTGTTGTTGTACGTCACACGCATCACACACATGACCAGCGTCGGCCAATAGTGAGCCTCCGTGTGACGTACAACACAGAAGCGCTACGCTATTACACTAGTGAACTGACTCGAGGCCCACAGAGAAGGAAATTAATAGTTGAAATTGCGCACAAAAAGTATTCTCGTCGTTTGATAAACTTAAGATTGAGCCACTGTAGTCACTTGGACTATTTTAACGATGTTTTTAATAACTTTTCGCGGAACAAGTTTCAATCCCTTAGAAGCCTATGGAGGAGTGATCCAGCTCTCAGATTTCATCGAAAATATCTTAATTCGTGTTCTGAAGATGAACGAAGGTCTTACGGGGTTGAACAACATGAGGGAGAGTAATTACTGACAGAATTTACATTTTTGGGTGAACTATCCCTTTAAATAACCTGTATATTGTGTAGTTAACTACTTTTTCAAAAGTGTATCTTGACTGTAGTTTAACGTCTGTAGATGATGAGTATCTTGGCGAGCTCAGCTCCTTATAAGTCTCTGCTTGTTTTGAGAAAAGGTCAAGTTTAGGCTGGACTTCTTCAGACATTCCAGGGCTCATCTCTTACGAACTGATAAACACACGGGTAGCCAGTGGATTATGGGTTATGCGATCCGATTAATCCTATAATATTCCACCGGTTATCGGTATTGCACCCCTTTTCTCATGTGGGCTGTGGAGTGATTAGTGTGAGACTTGTGCTTGCTTTAACTTGTTTTCTCTCTCTTTGTCTTTTATTTGTTCTTTTAGGTTTTTAAAACCAGCTCCCATGTTCCTTGATCCGAATTTTAAGCGTCTATCAAAGATCAGCATTTACCCCCCTCCTTTTGGAGTGAGAACACAAGGTATTTCTTTCTTTGTTTAAATCAGTTTTTATGATAAGAGTTATGACAATGATCCTTGATTTATCAGGATGTCTTTTACACTCCAGCTGTTCATCGTCGTTCTGAACTTGAAGCCATTTATTATATTATGGTTTATTATACCACCTTCAGCATCATTACTCCTGTCTTCAGTGTCACATGATCCTTCAGAAATCGAATCAATTATTATCGATGCTCATTATTAATTATAGTTCTTTTTATCAATGTTAAAGGAATAAATTACATTTTAAAATATATTCAAAACCAAATAGAAATCAGTTGTAATAATATTTCACAATATTATTTATAAACAAATGCAGTCTTGGTGAGGATAAGAGACTTCTTTCAAAAGCATTAAAAGGTCTTAATTATTCCCAACTTTTGACTGGTAGTTTATGTTCAGTCAAGATTAATTCATATAGCTTTACAAACAAATGTCTGTATTTTCGTGTAGATTAACATTTCTCCATGGCTTACAAATGAGAAAAAATAAATATTAGGTAGATGTTAAACTAATGTCCACTATTCACCAGAGGCTCCTGTAGGTTTAAGGTGGAAGCCATTTTCTCATGGCATCTCTTCAATCACGTCTTCAGTGGTTCCTTACAGACGTTTAAACCAGAAACCTTTCCACTGGCCTTCATTCATCTCTGGCCTTGAGGGTTTGTGTGTAATCACCTTCCTGATTAAATCACAAATTTGCTCGTTAAGTGATGAGTTTTCCTCAGTTTAGCTGCTTTGGCAGATGTGTGGGATGTGAAGAACAAAACTGTCAGCGTCTCTGCATCCGACATTTCTCAATCCGTGCTTTTCAGCAGAAACACTTACGTGTGTGTGTGTGTGTGTGTGTGTGTGTGTGTGTGTGTGTGTGTGTGTGTGTGTGTGTGTGTGTGTGTGTGTGTGGGAATTACTGCTGTCTAATGTGATGTTGAGATGAATGCACTTAAAATACCGCTCATGCTTTTGAACAGACTCCTTAAACTTGTTGTGCTGCAGACATGAATAATACCTTAAATAGCATGGCTTTTTAAGGAAAGGTGTACTATTACATTTCCAAGTGATCTCGGCAGGCAGACTAATGAAATGATCTAAAAATGACACGGATCAGTAGGTTTTGTTGTTGTGGACTTGACATTCAAATCCTGTTCTATTATCTTTAGCATAAAGAGCTTGTTTCCCAGTGGAAAGCCTTTGGGTTTGACTAAAAATAGCACAATGGATTGTTCAGAAGATAAATGGCTTTTTAAACTTTGGGTTTTTCCTCATTCTTGAGTGTGTGATGTAGGATCTTTCCCAGGAGGCTACAGCATTGTTCATGTTAGCGTGAGACTGTGCTGCTTTAGGAATGTCCCTTTTAATGTAATCCAACATTCACACATAGATCTTCAACCCTACATAGCATGTACGACTAGATTAATATTGTCTTAAATAATACTACATAAACAAAGTATGCAAAAGGTGCTCAGGAAGAAGGGATGTGGAGGTATGATTAATATTGAATCATATTGTGCATCATTTTAATAAGTGGAAAAGATGTCTCAATGCGCTGTAGTTTTGGAAACAGCTCATCTCACCACAACACAAATTGAGTAATTTTCCGATAATTTTCAGCACGTATATGTCACAATATAGTTATTTCTATTGTTAGTTTAAGTTCTATTGTTCTCATTTGTAAGTAGCTTTGGATAAAAGCGTCTGCTAAATGAATAAATGCAAATTTCTCAGTGACGTACCGCACATCTGATTTTGCATGCAGTGAATTATCATTGTATTGATGCATTCAATGTTATTATTAATAAAATTATATATAAACCTATAATAGCCATTGAACATAAAGCCGAATGCATGTAGTGATTTTTATATAGGCTGTATAGACTAGTTATTTTTATTCTCACTAAATACCGGCAGGAATACATTTTATGAACTCCAATTTAATTGTTGTTTTAGCAATTTTTGTTTTGTGCGCAATTGTATTAATATTAGACTTATTAATTAATTTAATGAATTTCAGTAATGCACCATCTTTTATTTTTTGTACCGAAATGGAAATTAAAATATTAATTTAGCCAAAAACCTACACGGAAAATGAAAATACATTTGGTTATTCAATTGATTAAATAAACTTTATTTAAAAATTCAACAATCAAATAAAAGTTACACAAACTTTTAAAATGCAGTCTACAAAAGGCAGTTTTATATAAACATTTTAATATAATTGTTTCTACTCCAATTTGTTGGTTAATATAAACATTTAAACGATGGCTGTAATAACTTGTTTTCATGACAGACTTATTCAAATATGCATTAAATAAGGAACATAAATCTAACAGGTTAAGTCAAAATATAATGAATATGTACAGTGCTGCATATATTTAGCAAAATGCTTTTTTCTATAGTTGAATTTTTTTTTCTAGCTAACGCTCCAGTTTGTAGTCATTGAATGGCTTTTCTGTGGTAAATGTAACATTACATGACCATATTGTTTTCAAGCCGTTTTATTAACATCTTTCCGCGGTTGAAACACTTGAGCAGATACATGAGACATGATACATTTCAGTAAATTGTAATGTATCTTTTAACATTTCTTCTGTTTATTAATCTTTAATTAGTTCTGTAATAGAGGAGAGGAGATGATCGGTATACGTTTGAGACGCTGTGTCGCTTGATAAGAGCACCAAAGCTACATTTAGCCTATTGTTTGAATTACATATTAAACTTGAGACGGGCTTTGTTTTCACATTAAAAAGGAGAAAGCAAAGTTTTGTTCATTCATCAACCGAAAACAGCACAGACTAAAATATTGATCTTGAGAATCCATAATCATTATCAATCAAAATGAGAAATTGACACGTTTGTGGTTCATCCACGATGTGCACGAAATGGAATTCAGTCAAAGCGTGCCATCGGAGAAGCTCTAATTAAACCTCTCTGATTTCGGTTCTACAAAAACATTTCGGGCGAAAACAAAAAATGCTGTTTTGGCTGGTAATTTCGGTGCATCAAATGATATAGGCCTAAGCAAAATGTATACATTCACAGTAAAACTCGACTTAATGGCTTTTTAGGCTACATTTTGAGAAGAGCTTCAGGCAGTCAAGCTGACCGTTAGCAGAACTGGCCACTATGTTTGTGCAAAATAATAATAAGTGTCTCTGCAAAGACCAAGACCGCAAATTTTTATTTGAGCCATTTGTCTGCATCAGCTACGCACACATCTGCTATTAACAGTAACACATAGTGCTTCAAAGCCTGCTTTTTTTGTAATTTAGCACTATTTTCTATGATCTTCTGCTTCTGCTTTTTTGGGTTTCACTTAGATATTTTATGTTCATATTTAGTCAATTGAGTTCAGTTGTATAAAAGCAAATGGCTTCTGGTAAATAGGTGAATCTGCGACGTGGCCCATCATAGGATCCTTGAAAGTTATTTTTGTCTATTTGGCACAGCTCTTGATGCATTTTCTATAGTCTTTCTATCTAAATGAGTAAATATCTGTTATCTCTGTCCACAGAAAGGATCATCGATCATATTTTATCAGCTACCAATAGCTATTCGCTGGGTTCAGAACTAGACAGGTAATTAACATCCACATAAACACCAAAACATTCACTCCTTTTTTTTTCTCTTAAATGAACTGTCCACCAAATACATAATTTGTGTATTACATGATAAACAATATCTTATATATTAACACTTTCTGTTTTCATGCTTTCAACTTGTAATGCTGTAGAGTTGATCAGTTGCTATAATCATGTTTTGTATTTATCTCCTGCAGTCTTAGTTGTAAGAAGTGTATTATTATTGGCAATGGAGGCATTCTGTTCAATAAGTCCTTGGGCTCCAAAATCGATCAATATGATGTTGTTGTACGGTAAGTTATTTAAAAAAAAAAAATCTAATATGTAATTATTTTTTCCTCTCACTATTTGATATTTGGCATATTAACAGAAATCAGTTGTTGTTTCAGAAGGGTAACAAGTTAATACATTTGATGTATAATTATGAAAATTAGCATTAACATTAAGCATTAACATTTAATAATGTTCTCTGATGGATCACAAATTTGGATTTCATGTTGATGTTTGTCCTCATGGTTCAGACTGAACGAGGCTCCAGTCGCGGGGTTCGAGAAGGACGTGGGCTCGAAGACCACCATGCGCATCACCTACCCTGAAGGAGCCATCCAGAAACCAGAGCGCTACGAGAAGAGCTCGCTTTTCGTCTTCTCTGCCTTCAAACCCATGGACTTCAAATGGCTGCATCACATGGTGAACCAGGACAAGCTTGTAAGACATGCAAAAACTTCACCACTCATCCAGTACATGACCAACAAGCTCACAAACAAAATTGCATTCTCTAGTTTTCTTTTATTAAATGTATTTATCAAATATTGTGACTAATTTGGTTTATTTAAATCCGTATTCTCAGTTCCATTTATAACATGTTTAAGTCCATAATATTCCACAGTTTTTTCTTCAAAATAGCTCAGAAAATGCAAAAGAAAAAAAAAAAGAAGAAGAAGAAAGTATTCTGATAAAAAATCTGTCATGCATATTTTAAAAGATGATTATTAGATGTAGACCTGCAGTACATGTACCAGTAGGGGGCAGCACAGTGTGTGCTCTGTACAGTAATATTAAATATAAGTGACAGGGATTAAAAAACAAGATTTTGTTTTATTGCTGGCCTAGTTGTTGTTGGTTTTTTTTACTTGCCACACCAAAAAAGACTGAGCAATTTTTTATTTTTAGCTACATATTTTTAATCTTTTAACATAAAAAACGCTAAAACACATTTATGTTTTTTTTTTGTTCACAGTTATTTATTACAAATAAAAACATGCTGGAAATTATACAGCTATAATTTAACTATAAACATCAAATACTTTTGCTGTAACAAGGATAAAGTTTTTTTTGTAGGTTTCTACACATTCTTACTGATGCTTTCAAAACTAGTCATCTTTGCAGTTTTGCTCTGTATCTAGGCAGCTAGATAACATTATATTTTGTGACAAATCAGCAGAATTTGTCATAACAATGTTACAATGTATGGAATAGGGGATGGATTTACAAGATTGATAAGTGTAAAATTGCTGAATCTAAGTGGAAAGCAGACCACTCCTGAAACTCAAGTGTATCAGCACAAGTTCCTCTGAAACGGCATTGGCGTTGATGCGAGTAGAGGTGGATGAGACTTTGTGTTTCATGCAGCTGTGTGTGAGACGGCCAGTGTAGCGTTTCCTCAGGTGACTGACAGGAACTCAATGATGTGCTTAATTGTGTAATCTGGGCTGCAGAATGGGCACCTTGTCTCCTGGGTTTGGGTTCAGTCAAGCAGCTTTTTCTCTGCGTTATCTCCAGAATACTAATGAAAATGGCGCACACATCTGGTCTCTGTTCTGCTAGAGGACCTTCTCCCATGATGAAAGCTGACTCTAGTTCACTCAGCTCAAGGACATTTCCCCATTATTTGGATCCCCGGGTCACAGCGCTGTAATAAAAGTCACCAACGTCGTCAGGAGTTGCTTGTAATATTTCTGTTGCCACACTTTTAGCACTGGCTATTTTACAGTGAATCTCGCTGTATATGTCCACACACAGGTTGTGTGAGATCAGTTCTGTGTTTGACTGTATCCTGATAGGGTTGATGATGTGTCTTTAGAAAGTCTCCTTACAGCACCTTTTCCCATGGGCCGCAGCTTGACTTACTCTTTCTCTAAAAACACAGATAACATGCTTTCTATATCCTACTCCATTAGAATTCCCACCGCCAGCCAAAAAGCCATTAGGACTAAGAGAGAATTGTAGGTTCGGAGAAGAGCGAGAAATAAATCTCTTGAATATGGTACGTGAGTGTTCTTATGTGAAAGGGGTCCTGAAAAAGAGATAATATTATGGCATGAATGAAAGAAAAAAATCAAAAAGATCCTGAAGTCTTAAAGGGGTGATGAACTGAGAAATCAAATTTTCCTTGAGCTTTTGACATCTAAGAGGTCATCATATTATAAGAATATCCTGTAAATTTCAGAACTGAAAACGTCCTTGTTAGTCCAATAAATGCTTTTATTGACACCAGGCTCAGCAAACGACTCGTTTTTCAAAGTGGGGAACTATGACGTCAAAGAGGATAAAACACCACCCCCGCTGAAGAAGATCAACGCCTACTTCAACACGGCTACTTTAGCCCCGCCCACCGATTCGCGCATTACACGCATAGCTAAATAACATGGGCCTACCTCGTGATGACAAACCGGATCAAGCTACCGAGCAATAAACATGACATTTACAAAATATTGTGCAGTGCCTGGTTGTGGAAGAAGACAGTCGCTGCATAAGCTTCCTCTGGATTCCAATAGGAATGCTTGGTTAAACTTTATTTTGAATGACGTTCCAGCTGATGTGGGTAAAACATTGTCCGTTTGTTCGCTTCATTTCACTGAGGAGTGTTTTGTAAACAAGACACAGGTCGAGACTGGATTTGCAGACCGATTAAGATTAGAAAACGGTGCTGTGCCTTCTATATTGGATACGACAGGAATAGTGCAACACACTTATGTGAGTAAAATTTTTATTTAAAAAATAATAATAATCTGATAGGCTAGTATTGCATTGTTACAGATCGTTTGATATCTAATAATTATGTGTACATGTGTATCAGTCTAATCGTTACTGACGAGTGAGTTGAAACTCTTTATAATATGCAAAACTGTTATCCACTCACAGCAGTGGGCGTTTACTTCCAAGTCTTCAATGCGAGACGCCCATAAAAACCGAGCGTTTTTGAGCTAGGCTCAAAACTAGGGTAGAAAATAGCCTATTACTTATTCATTTTGATGTTTTTGAATGTAAAAACCAAGCGAACGTCATAAGTTGACCTCAGACAACAATATAAATTTTTTTAAAAAGCTAGTTCATGACCCCTTTAAAAAGTCTTGGTTGTCACGTGTAGAGAAAATGGTGGCATTCTGGCAGATATGAGAGATTTTAATAAGGCATCTCTGAGATAAAGATACAGCCTCTCATTACTTTTCCTTTTGTCAGGAAATGCACGCTTTTTTCTTACATCTTTCTGTAAGAATCTGTCATTAACTGATTTACTGTTGAAAGTTTGAGATCTATAAATATTTTAAAGCTTATTAAGTCCAAAGCCCAAGGCTGCTTTTATTTGATCAAAAATACAATAAAACAGTAATATTGTGGAAAATGATTAGTTCAAAATAATTTTTTTATTATTATTGTAATGTTTTTTAAAATGTAATTTATTCCTGTGATCAAAGCTGAATTTTCAGCATCATTACTCCAGTCTTCAGTGTCACACAATCCTATGGAAATCATTCTAATATGATGATTTGCTGCTCAAGAAACATTTCCGATTATTATCAATGTTGAAAACAGTGATACATTTTATACAGTTTATGAGGAAGATGTTTTAAGCTATAAAAAAAAAACGTTTAATGGTACAAAGACCTCTTCTGTCAAAAGATCCCAAAGAAGTTTGGGGTCAGTAAAATTTTTAAACAGTAGTGTACCACTACATTTAATATGTTTAAACGACTATTTTTACGGTGTAAATGCTGCTTCAGACTGCAGTGTAAAGACAGCTCAAGACTAAATATTCATCAATTATGCTTGTACACTTTAAATTTAGGAATATACTACAGTAACTATGATTTTTTGGTGGAAACTATTTACCATGTTACATTTTGGGGTATTTTGTGAAAAAAAACACTTTGTTTGTGTGAACTAGATTTTTATTGTACTTTAGTTTTGGCAAAATTGGTCTTTTACTCTTTAATTTGCATTAAAAAAGTCTTAAAAGGGTTTTACGTTTCATTCTCTTAAACATTCAGCTACTCTGATTGTTTCAAGATAGATTGTTTCATGCCATAGCGTGCGGTTTAAGTAGATCCATTACCTTTTACTGCCAAAACAGTGATTTACTGAACAAACTGAACAATAAATGAACCAATTTAAGTCGAATTTGAGTAATTTTGCATAATGATAAACAGACTTAAACCGAAAACTTCACGGCTAAGACCAGTGAAATGAATTCTTTAGATAACTGTTTTCAGTTTAAATGTCTCTTCCACTTTGAGAGCATTATCTGTCACTGACCCGTCCATGTGAAGCATTCGTTCTCGTCCTACTGCATGCTACAATCACGGCTCTAATTTACACATGAAATTGAGCGTAACGTGTTAATTCGGAGAAGTTTTGAAGTGTGCAGTCCGTCTTGTAAATATTCTTCCGTTCAAAACATTCAGTCAGGAATACTGATGAGGATAATTGAGGGGTCAGAGATGAAGTAGATGTTTTTTCATTCGTGTGTGTTTATTGGCTGTAATCTTAGCTTGTGTTTCTTTGACTTGAATCTTTGTTGATTTGGAATTAAATTGCAGCTGTCTTCTGAAAGCAAAAGAACGGCCAAGATATCTTGTCGTAAATGATGCATCAAAACAGCTAAATCATCGGTAGTCTTTGCGTGGCCTTGTTCAGACTAATGCCACCATATGTGAGACGTTAGCCCAGCCGAGGATCTGTGTGTCAGCTGTCCTAGTTGTGGACGGGTTGTAGTTGCTGTCCTTTTGCTTTTGTCTCCTCTTCAAACGCGGCCATACAGTAAAGTAAACATGAGCTGGTGGACGAGAGGTCAATAAACGAACTGCTGTTGTTTCCACTGTTAGTGCAATGAGTCACGACGAGCTGCTTTGGATGACACAAGAGAAGAGAAGGACCGTTGAAAGAACATTTCATGAGAAGAATAAAAAAGAGAGAAGAAAATACTGAATTTTACTACAATCATTTAATGTGACTCAAATTTAAGAACTTTTATAAAGAATATATTAGAGAACTTGATTTGACTCAGGAATAGAAGAGAAGGAATATTGCAAGAGATTAAAAAATTATTGAATTTGAAAACAAGATTCAAATTGACTAAGATGACTTGATGTGACTCCAATTTGAGGACATTCAAGACAGTTTGATAACTAGATAAATAGATTAGAGAAAATCTGCGATTTGATTTGACTCAAACATTTGAAGAACAAGATTGAAAACCGATTGCATTTGAAAAGGTACGATTTAATTTTACTAAGAGAGGACTGGACTCAAATTTGAGATAGTTCAAGAAGGTTTGAGAACATTTAAGAAAAATAGATTAAGAAGATTTGATTTGACTCGAACAGAACGAACATTTCAAGAACAATTTCATACGATTAAAAAAAATTGCATTTGAAAAGATACGATTTTATGTGACTTGGAGGACTTGACTCAAATTTGAGAACATTCAAGAAGGTTTGGGATTATTTGAGAACATTTAAGAAGAATAGATTAGAGAAATTGTGTGAAGATTTGATTTGACGCTAGAAGAGAAGGAACACTTTACAACGAGAACATTTGAGAAGATTTCAATCAACTCAAGAAGATTCAATGTGACTATAATATTTGATTCGACATGCATGATTTCTTTTCTGGGGACACATCCTAATTATAACTCTTTTTCTCCAAACCCTGGTGAGCTCATCTATTCTGTCATCCCGAAGCCTCACTAAACATGCTGCCTAGCAAGGCAGCTCACTAGGAAAAAGAGCTCATGTCTATGAATCATTAGATGCTTTGTATGATATGTTCGGCGTACACACTGAGACACAATAGTGTTTATGATTGTCAAGTGTCTTGAGAGTCTGGTGATTCAGACATGAGGAGACCGAGGGTTGGGGGGGGTCAATGTCAGGGTCAGCGACCTCTTCCACTCCTCAGACTCCTGCAGAAAGCCACAGTGGTTTATGAATGCCACAGTGTGTGTCAACCCACTGGAAACTGATGGACTCTGTGATAAAGAGAGTGCCAGAGCGACTGAGAGCGGCCATTGTAGTGTGTGAGCCGTAATGGCTTCCACGCCCCTCTGAAGAGCAGGCAAACACACGCCCACAGGTTACAGCCCAGCATCATCGCTCAAAAATGTGTCAGGAACTCTTTTAACCAAAGAAAGAGAAGTTTGGGGTTAAAAACTAAAGGGTTTGAGGATTAACCATCAGGGGAAGTATGTGAGTGTGTGTGTGTGGATAACATCGGATATGACCGAAAGTAATGACTTTGTTACATTGATTTAGCTCATGAGTCTTTTCCCGATTCATTTAAAAATGTATTTATTTGAGTAAATGAATCGATGTTTTCTTCTTAAACAGAAGTCAAATGTTCTGGATGTAATCAAGTTGTCATTCATTTTCTCAAGAGAGAAATTGAGGTTTAAAGTTTACAATGTTTTTTTTTTTTTTTTCATCAACCACATTGAAAAGACTAAAAGAGGCATGATGACAATTAAATTATTTTCAATGAAAGCATACTCTTGATAAATGTATTATTTATTGATTTTCTTGTTCACTATATTTATTCATTCATTCATTCATTTATTTAGTTAGTTAGTTAACCAGTTTTATTTTTTTGTTTGTTTGTTTGTGTTGTGATAATGACCAACTAACTATATATTTAACCTTTACATAAGATTCATAATTCATTTATTAAATTATTTATTGTTAACCAGTTACTATTACAGATTAAGTTTTTTGGTTCTTTTTGTTTGTTTGTTTTTTGATAATGACCAGCTAACTGTACATTTATCCCTTTCATAAGATGTATTTATTTAGTTCAGTACTGTAGATAACCAGTCATTATTACAGATTATGTTTTATTTATTTATTTAGAGACGGTGACTGGCTAACTGTACAATAAAACCTAAAATAACCTGTATTTTTATGCGTATAATGAATTACTAAATTGGGAAGAAATATATTTAAAATTTTTAAAGAAATATATTTGATCATTTACTGTGTTTATTGCAACATTGTGTGCTAAACACTTATCTTTTTTAAACTCCATTTAATTTTTTTTTATGTTTTATTTTTTTTTTTGTACAAATGTAAGAAATATTCAGGAACTAAGTTTGCTGAAAAAGTTATAATTTATATATACACACTCCTGGGCAAAAAATAGCCTTCCCTACTGTATATGAATAATAAAAGTAAAAAAGAACAGCATTTATCCTATATATATATATATATATATATGTATATGTGTGTGTGTGTGTGTGTGTACCCCAGGGATCGGTACTAGGTCCAGTACTTTTTCTTCTTTATGTGAATGATATATTAAATGTTTCTAAGTTACTAAAATGTATTTTGTTTGCGGATGATACTACTTTTTTTTAATGCTGGCAAAAATATAAATGAGGTATTACAAGTTGTAGAGTACGAATTTGGGAAAATTATAAGATGGTTTAACGCCAATAAATAGTCTTTAAATATCAGTAAGACAAAATTTATGATTTTTGGTTGTATAAATGTGGATTTAAATGCAGCATTGACAGTACAAGGAGTACAGATTGCAAGGACTCATGAATTTAAGTTTTTAGGTGTTGTTATTGATGAACAGTTGACATGGAAATTCCATATTGACTATGTTAAATCTAGGGTATCCCAAATTATAGATGTGTTACATAAAGTAAAAGAATCTGTTAATAAATGTGCTTTAATTTTGTTATATAATTCATTGATTGTTCCACATCTGACCTATTGCATTGAGGCATGGGGAAGTGCAAACAAGACTTATATAGAACCTGTCTTTAAATTACAAAAACGTGTCATTCGCGTTGTAAATGGAAGCGAATATATGGCCCACACAAATTCAATATTTATAAAGTTAAAAACTTTAAAATTTAATGACTTATTAGAATATAGTCTTCTAAAAATAATGTATAAAGCTCATTTGAAAATATTACCTGAAAAATTGCAAAAATAGATTAATCAAGAGAGTTAGTAAATTTAATTTAAGAGGAACTGAAGTCTTTCAGAAACCTGAGTTTAGAACAAAATTAAAGGAAAGATGTGTCTCAATGCAGGGTGTCAGTCTGTGGAACAATCTAAATAGTGAAATTAAAACTTCAATATCATTTTTTGTTTTTAAGAAGAGTGTAAAAGCATTACTAATAGAAAAATATAATGCATCTATTTAGTAGGAAAATGTGATAATTGATTTATGACCTTGCATAGGTGCTGCAAAGTAGATGTGTGTTGTAAGTGTACCTCCTTGGAATTGTAATTTGATTTGTGTTGATAAGGGGCAGATATTATAAGTTTATCTTCTTTTTGCTCCTTTTCATTTCTTTTCAAAAGAATGAAATAAATATATGAATGAATGAATATATATATATATATATATATATATATACACACACACACACACACACATCAAAATCATATCTCATAATTTTGAATTCGACCACTAGCTCACACTAGGTCTGTAGATTCAGCAGTGCAGAAAACACTGAGGTCAGATTAGTTTTCCGTTTGTTGCTACGGCAGTGTTGAGTGACCGTGTGTGTGATACAGCACAATAAGCCATTTGGACGGCACTATCAGGCGGACACACATCACCAGAGTTCAGAGTTCGTGATCATTAGTCAGCTGGTTTTTTTTTTACCCGCAGGTCTGTTTCCAGCAGCTCGGTGACAGGTATCAGAGAAACTCTGCGTACAAAGGCCTGGTGCAGTGTAGGAGGAGGATCCTGCCACGGGTGATTGATACAGGGTCTTCTTTACCTTTGTGGCTTTGTTTGCGCTTCTTGTTTTTCATGGGGCTTTTAAATGGCCCCTCTCCTCTCCACGGTGCAGGGTATTGTGTTCACCTCTCTCTGCCTGAGCCACGTCACATTTTCCACCTGTGTGTTCATCTCTCTCGCCCTGTGAGTCTCAACAACACATTGCCACTGGACGCTTGAGCGCTCGCTGAATGTTTGCCACTTTATCTCGAATTTTACTGTGGTAGGGTAGAAAAACAGATTTTTACCTGCACCTGCTTTCTGCATTCTTAGTAATGCTGGTCAGACTTTTACATCATGACTTATTACTGTAGTGCTGAATTTTAAATGTTTTTTTAAGAAATGAATGCAGTGTTTGGAACAAACTGCTTTGAAATGGCATTGATTGTGAACACACTACAAATCAAAAGGTTTGGAGTCAGTACGTTTTCATTTAATTCAGCAAGGATGCAATGTATGTGTGAGAGCAAAGACATTTATAATGTTACAAAAGATTTTTATTTTTAAAGAAATGCTGTTGTTTTGAACTTTCTATTTATCAAAGAATACAGATTTTTTTTATTACCGTTTATTATTAAGCAGCACAAGTGTTTCGACATTGAAATTATTTTTATGATTTCTGAAGGATCATGTGACTGAAGACTGGAATAATGATGCTGAAATTTCAGCTTTGGTCACTCTTGGAAAATAGTTATTTTAACTTAGTTTTTACTGTATTTTTGATCAAATAAATGCAGCCTTGGTGGGCAGAACAGACTTTCAAAACCATTTAAAACATCTGACCAACTCCAAACTTTTGAATGGTAGTGTAGAAATGAATCACAAAAGCTTTATAAATACAATGGCTTCCTTCAATATCTTTTACATAGCAATTGCCATGAAGTTGTCATGAATTGATTGAATCAGTTGATTGGTGTGGATGCTTGTAAGGGAGGAGTTTGTGCACATCTTAAATGAGGCTGATGGCATCACACATACTCACCTATCGGCCGCCGAGTCTCACATGGTTTGTGTTACACCAGAAAACCACAAGTAAGGCTCTCTGGGTCAAAGCACTTGTTGTTTTTGTTCAGTTTTGTGACCCTCTATAAAGCCCGTCCCTTCCTTGAAAAGAAAACACAAGCTTTGTGCAGGACGTAATTACACGGCGTGTGTATTTGTGACTTTCAGGATTGTGATGCCGTTTGATGGAGTTGTTACTCCAGAATGTCAAGCGTAGTTACGGCTTCGAACAGTCACTCTCACCCAGGTGCGTCCGTTCGGTCCTTGTTATTGGTTGCAGGTGAAATGGGCGTCCCACGAGGAGAGCGAGAGGTCCGTGTTCGGGCACGCTCTTGGCTTCGAACGCAGCGTCACCCTTTTTATTCTTAATATCAAAGTGAGCGGATTATTTACTCAGCTGAGAGCGTTATTCAGCGGCTGCGAGTGACTGTTCTGTGTCAGTTTCCCTTAAGGCCTTTCTGCAGTTATAATAGCGTATTCACAGAGCAGTAGTCAAAGGAGTGTTTGAAAAGAAAATCTGCTTCTGCTCACCATCAGAGAAGTCACGCAGGTTTATTCATTGCGTTCGTGTCAAGTGTTCATTCAGTGATGTGTGTTGTGTTCTTGATGTCTTTCAGCGGAGTATGGAGGGATTCTGGAAGTCCGTGGCACGTAGCGTTCCCAGAGATCCAGAAGACATGCGGATCCTGAACCCGTATTTCATCCAGGAAGCGTCCTTCAGATTCATCGGTCTTCCACGTAACAAAGGCCTCATGGGAAAAGGGGTGAGGCACAAACACAATAATCATTAAAGCAGTCAATTCATGAGAAACCCAGCATTCATTGCTATTACAGTTAGGGCAATAGCAAGATAGGAATGAAAGCATAAGCTCACTAAAGGCACGCCACCTCCAAAACACATGAACGCGCTCCGCCAGAGCAGAGTCTGCAATATGTCACAAGAGAGGGCATTACGTTAAGGCCATGTTTACTCCTGGTATTAAGATGTGTTTTGGTCGATCGGATCACAAGTAGACGAGGGAGACAAATTCCCGTTTACACCTGGTGTTTTAATCCGTCTCTTTTGTCCACTTTCAAACACTTCTGTCCTGATTTCTTTGAGGGGAGGGTCTATGGGTGGGTTAATATATGTTTTTTTTTTTTTTTTTTTTTAGATCTTTCAATCTAATAGACAAAATAAGCTCATGCAATTTAAATATGAACGTGAAAGGAGACGACGGAAAAACATACGGAGAGCATCAGCTTTAGTTTCTGCTCTGACAGACACAAGATCAGCCGAACGCTGTGAGTGTGTGTTAGAAATCAGGAATGTGAAGAACATTGTGCTTGGTATGTGTTTCATCTTCAAACCAAACGTAAGACTTAAAATGAATTGAATGGCATTTAGCAACACAAATCATCTAGCATTTATTAATATGATATTCTAATATCAATCCAGCTTACTGCAACGTGCACCAAGTGTCTCATACCAACAGTGACGTTTTTAGTATGATTTTTTTTTTAACCAAGTAAAACCAGAGAAAGTAGTAATTCAGCACTCACTGAAAATAAATATATTTAAAAAATATAAACTTAAAATTTTAAATTTTAAGTGATCAAACGTAACTTTACAAAGTTCAGGGAAGAAGGAGGCGGACATTTAACAAAACTTTCATCGTAAGATAAACAGGCAACAAAGCGAAAGGACTTTACTCGTAACTTTACAAAGTTCAGGGAAGAAGGCGGCAGACATTTAACGTAACTTAAATCGTAAGATAAGCAACGAAACGAAAGGAGCAGCAGTGGTCAACTGCGGCATATAAGCATAATAAAAAAAGCAACATAATAAAAAGTCCAAGGCTCTCGGCCCCGCCTGATCCAGGGTCTGTTTATCCTCTGCTGTCATGGAGACGAGTGTTTGAGGGGCTCGAGCTGTGATGCGTTTCCTGTTATCAGCATGCAGGCGGAGTGTCTGGAGCAGGATTAGCCTAGAGAGTCTCACTGTGGTGATAAGACTTTCACCATGACACTCGTCTCCCCGATGGATGAGGTGGTGACTGGATCATCCTTCTCTGCTGATAAACACACACACACACACACACACACACACAGACACACATATCCTGCTCTCTCTGTGTCTCTGATAAAGTCAGTCACCCGCTGCATTATCTGCACTGAAGTGTGTGAGCAGTGCATTCAGTCCATCCATGGCTGTTCAGTGTTGCACATCCATCTTCAGTCATGCATTTAATCTCACAATTAACGTGTATAGTAATGAATAAAAACTTCATTGTTTCATCATTAATATAAATGACTACTTGATGTTTTTCCTGTTTACTTGGACATTTTGCAGCTGAATTATTTCACTCTGATGCATTACTTTTGCACAAACAATATAGTTGCAAGTTATCCACCTTATTTTGCAACATGTAAGGAAGTTATTTTTTGTGAATGCACAAGCCTTTTGATTCATTAGCCTCTATAGGTAAATAACTAGAAGAATAATGCTTTAACAATTACGACAATACATTAAGACATTCAATTTACAAATGGATGTGAAGTATTTTTATTTGTGCAATTCTTTTGAGTGAAATTGGTTCATAAATTGTGTCATTTAGAAAATAGGTTCTCTGAAACATTCACTCATACACTCACTTACGCATTCATTCTCTTACTTAATCTGATTTGATAATTTTTAATGCCAGGTCAGTCTCAAAAACCTCTATTTATCTTAATGTCTTTTAACTTGAGACATTTTCTATAAAGGTATTTTTGCCTACATACACAAGTACATGTATGACTACTGAGTACTTTATATGCTGTCACTAAATACTAATCAACTTGTAATACTAAAAGTGTTTTATTTTCTTCAGAATATTCCTACACTGGGGACTGTTGCAATCACAATGGCCCTCCATAACTGCGACGAGGTGGCGGTGGCCGGATTCGGATATGACATGGATTCACCTCGTGCACCTCTGCACTATTACGAGAAGCTAAAGATGTCTGCTATCAAAGAGGTAACGGCACCATACTGACCTGATCTTAATGATTGCTCGGTTCCAAAACTAGCCGCTTTACTACTCGTATTAAAAAGCAATATTTGTAATTGATATTTACGAAAAAGTTTACATTTCAACTCTATTGGGAAAAGCAGTGAATTCCTCTTTTTTTTTATCTTAGTCACTTCCAGAGGCATTTTTACCTTGAACCCTGGTGAATTTCTGACACCTGTCTTGTCATAGGTAACAAAAATGATACTATTTTTGGTATCTAAGAAGAGTAGAGTAATGTGTCTGGTCGATGGTCTTTGGGAATATCCCGTCCGTTTAGTCACATCCACAAACAGGTCACATGACCTCACGGCTGCCGCTGCTCTCTGTTCCTGGAAAATGCAGAAACCCGAGAGGTTAGAGTAATGAGCCAGCATTGGCAGGTCGGGCTGTGTGCGTGTTCTCTGCAGTTTCACTGTTGATTGATACTGTAGCTTGCCAAGCTATTTATAAAGTGGAGTAGTCAGATACTACAGGAAACTAACCAGCAATCAACAATAAGGATTTCTGCTAGTCCAGGCCTGTAGTTTTACTCGCCCCATCACAAAAGAATCATCAGTTTTTATTGATAGCAACATTTTTTTTTAGGGCCCGAGCACCGATGATGTGAGGACCCTATTGGAATTGCTCTGTTTAATATTTTATGTTTTTGCTAAAAAAAAATATATGTACAAAGTTCTGTCATGAAACCCTCGATGGCGCAGGCTGATAGGTCCGCAATCTGCTTTCAATCACATCATTCTCTATAGAGCACAGCTGATTGGTTCCTGCTGTATCAGTAGCCAATGACCTCACTGTTTAACCTTTAAATACTGGTCAGCATTTGCAGCGCACATTCAGAAACCCTCCACCTTCCCCAGCTCCACCTGTATAGATCTGCTATGGCTAATTCATGTATGCTATATATTGTACAGCAGCAGCATGTCTGCCTCACAACAGCTTGTCTTGTATGTATTGCCAGTAGCAAGTCTCGTACTTTCTTTGCATCAGCAATAACATCAACAGTAGCAGAAATAACATCAGCAGCGGAGCAGATCTTTTCAGATCTATTTGTGTTCGTTCAAAAATATCAACTTTGTCATGTCCATTACCATGCCAAACACTCATGATAGAAATATATTCAAATAAATGTTAATTAATCTTCACAAAATGTGGTTTATTTTTTACAAAAAAAAAAAAGATTAGCTGCAACATGCTGAAAATTATACAGCTGTATTGTAACTTATTCATTAACTCATAATAAATTCATGGACACTTTTGCCAGACAATGATGGCATATGATTGTTGGCCAGTTAGAAAACATTATACTGATGACAAATCAGCAGAATATTCTGTAAAATACATCACAGAAAACCAAATGTTTAAGTTTGCAAGACATGCATGTACAAGATTTCATTTTCAGTGGCATCGCAAGAAGCCAGAAGCAAAAAGAAAATATGTAGAAAATGCATTACGCTTTTTTTTTGCGAATACAATATTGGATTTTAAAGGGCCCCTATTATGGATTTTTGAAAATTACCTTTCATGTAGTGTGTAACACAGCTCTAAAAGAATGAAAACATCCTGCAAAGTTTTAAATCTGTATATAAAGTTGTTGTCTTTCAAAAGTAAGAGTCGACTCTGAGTCAATGAAATTAATCGTTTTTCAAACGAGTCATAAGCAGTTTCGTCGTGACGTCAAGACGAAACATTAGCATATTGCCCGCCCACTTATTACCGCCCACTTAATACTTAGTTTTGAGTTTTATATTGTGTATGTCTCCTGCTATCTGGCTAACTCACGTTATCACTGTCTTACTGAAATACTTCTGCTAATCAGCTGTGGGCCACTATTACCGTAAACTGTGTCTATTAATGCAGATTGTCTGTCGTTCTCACTACTTTGAGGAAAGATTTAAGCATGGAGCAAGATTTGTTTTACCAACGTTTGTTACATCAGTCATTCATGCTATAGCTCGGCTAATGTATACATTACATACATGCAGTTTCCACGTGTTCACCCCGCAATATATTGGAAAAACACTCTGTAAATAAATTAGTACAAGTAAAATAATCGGTTTGTTGATGGACATGCACTTGTTAATGCTGATGGGGAGGAATTACAGTTACAACGTCTCATAATGTACCTCAAACTGAGCAGTGCATCACTGAGAAACACTGAGTCCTGCTCGAGTCGTCCTTGAGATGGAAGTTCTGGTTGAATAACTTGTTCTTTCAATGTTTCATCATCGGCCTTGCGCTCGGATTGATATGGTAAAATCAACGTCTTTTTCGTTACTGTGTTTAGTTTACGGTGTAGGAAGCCTCAGGAATAGCAGAGCTGCGCGCTGTACGTGGTCGACCAATCACAACAGACTGAGCTGTCTGGCCAATCAGAGCAGAGTAGCTCGCGGAAAGGAGGGATTTAGAGAGATTGATTCATCTGACGAATCGTTTGAGAATCATTGAAAATGTGCTGATGTGCAAATGTATATTGAGGAAATTAAACCGTTTTTTGACCTTTAATGCATGTAAACCTGTTGTAGGAGACTCCGAAACAACATTAGGAAACTTTAAAATAGCGTAATAGAGGCATTTTAAGACGAAATAATGGAGTGAACTACTTATTCAACACACCCATGTTGTGTGAAACCAGCTCTATTGTCATTGTTGACTTGTATATTTTTTTTCATTGTGTATTTAGCATGTACATTTTATATCTTAACAAAAGTAAACACGTATAATTCAGCTTAAATTACCAATTTAAAATAAAAAATCTGCATAAATCAGTTGATGGCACCATATTTCATTGTGATTGTTGTGTAGTGTGGAATGACAGACTGTTGTTTTACATGT
Source organism: Gila orcuttii (assembly GCA_026230005.1). Taxonomy (NCBI): domain Eukaryota; kingdom Metazoa; phylum Chordata; class Actinopteri; order Cypriniformes; family Leuciscidae; genus Gila; species Gila orcuttii. The sequence continues at coordinate 4,584,298 of JAPDVR010000011.1, forward strand.
TTACTGGAGGTGGACCGTCCAAACTTCTTTTGTGGGTTATGAAAACAAAAGCAAAGCTGCATGTGCTGACGTCATGTCTCTATTGAGCGCAGCACGTGACAAACTCTTGATGACCGTTTACTCCATTGTGCTCTTTCTGTTTCTCTTTTTCTCTCACACACACCCAGTCATGGACACACAACATATCCAAAGAGAAGGAGTTTCTCCGGAAGCTGGTGATAGGGGGCGTTATTCAGGACCTGACCAATGGGATCTGACGTTACATCCCCATCACACAGCTGATAGATACTGTAGTATTATTCACGGTATCAAAGTGGTGACGGCCATCCCAGCTGATGGACTCTCACTAATGCGAGCCGGAGGAAGTGACCTCACATCATATGCTGGACGGTATCCATGGCAACCTCACCTCAATCATGGTAACGCTTGATTTTAAGATGCCTCGTAGACCCGAGTCCGTCCCTACACACTATAGCGCCCGACAAAGACTGGAAACGGGTTGCTTTCTCCTGTCTGTTACGCCACAGCAGCTGCTGTGAACTGGATTCAGTATTTATTTTAGACAGTATTTTAATCACCAATATTTTTTAAGCCAAGACAGCTTTAATGCTTTGATACTGTTCTCTTCAATCTCAGGCTATGCACATCAGCACAGTGCACAACTACACGCAACAAATGATTGTTACCTAATGATTTTCTGCTGCTCTTCTGATGTGTGCCATTTGAACAAATCAGTATCCACTTGTTTCCTGCACTTTCCACATGTATATCACTCTCCGTGTGTAACCAGTTCATGAGACCAGATTAAAGTATTGTCAATATTTATACATTCAGTCTGAAAAGGGCTTTTCATTTCAATTGTTGACTGTGTAGTAATCCATTTAGTGGGTGATGTATCAGTCACATTTCATGATTCTCGATACAAATAATGATACAACCTATACAATAAATATTTTAATAATTAAATTTAAAAGAATGGCATGTAGCCTTCAAGTTTTTCTAAATAAATTAATCTTATTACACATACTAGCGTGCAACAGACCGGGTCTGGAAGAAAAATCCACAGGGGAATTAATTTTTAGCAGACCTACTGTAAGCTTAAACCTATCAGCCTGCATTATTTCAACTTATTTTTTAAATAATCACATTTAACAGTGGAATTTCTGTTGAAAACTACAGTACCCATGATTCTGCACAGAAATCTCCACCAATCAGAGAATCGATACAAACAAATTGCACCAAGAACTCTTTAGTGCCGCCCACTCCCATTAAGCACTGAAAATGATGTGGGTATAAAGGAATTGTAGTTCTTTCCCTCATTTAAGCTGTTATGTTCTCAGTCTTGTACCTCTGGCTGGTTTGATTCATGGCTTATAACTCTAACAAAGACTTAAAATAGAAAATATATGAACAATGAATGAAAAAAAACCTTTGTAACCAAGGCTGCTGAAAAGTGGGCGGCACTGTTGCACTCAGTCATATTGAACATATTGAAAAGCCAAGCTCTGCCACTGATTGACTATCCAATGTTCTAAGAAAGTTATTTCGGAATGTTCAAAACATCCCGTTTTTTAAATGTTTAGAAAACGTTCCTTGGTTATGCAAACTTTAAGGGAACATTCCATTTGATCATTCTTCAAACATGATGGGAATGTTACTTTTGAAAGTTCTCTGAACATTCTGAAACAGGCAATAACATTTTAAAAAATTTAAGACGAACATCCAGCTAAAGCATTTCAGGTAAAACCGTTTCATTAATGATGTATTTAACGTTTTGAGAACATTTATTAAATGACTTGGAACAAACATTCTATTACTGTTACTGGAAGAACGTTTGTTCATTAGTTGCCAGAACGTTGTGAGAATGTTCCCTGTTAGCTGGGATATATATCTTGGCACGCTGCCTGTACTCGTGTTCATTCTACTGTTCCATGATTGGAAAACATCAGCACATGTTTATGGACCACTCACGGTTAGCATTTAAACTTCCACCTGATCAACCTGCTCTTTTCAAACAAACAGTTGTGTTTATGTGTTGGCGGAAGCTGCTTGTCTCATGACTCATGACTGATGTTTCAGGGTCCTTGTGCCTAAAGGTTAATGGAAGTATTGGGGAATTTTTTAAGGGTCCTTTCTTTCAGACGCCGTTCCTGGAAATCCCTCTGTTTGTTTTCCGAGGTCAGGATCGTTCCCGTCTCCCAACACCCATCCAGACAAATCTGAGAGCAGAATTCACCTCTTTCCTTTATTTGTGTCAGTCTTCCTCTGGCATGAAGTTCTGCTCAAGGCTATTGAGAATCATGTAGCGACACACAGAGTGAGATTATAGTTATTCATGTGTGGTTCATCAGATGTGTGTGTGTGTGTGTGTTCACCTGCTGGTGTTCTTCCTGTCAGGCTGTATTTAACTGAGGCTTTGAATCTGAAGACACTTTCAGCATGGCTGTATGACAAACATCCTAACTCCGAATCCTATCCTGTTTTAATAACCATAACTTCACTTCATAGAAGTAGGAGGTTAATGTAATACAGCCAGTTTTGATCCAGCAGTGACCAGCCTGTAGTTACAGAAGATTACTTTGGGTCAGTGGCAGAAATGAGCTTTTATATTTAGAGGCAGCATTTTGATTTTCAACGTATTTATTTGTATACACTTATTTTTCTTACACAAAAGGTCATTCTTTAATGTATTTTTTTTAATCCATTAACTTAAATTCAGTATATGAATAATTACATTATTAGAATTTATTAACTCTTATCCATAAAATTTAACCAACATCAGTGTTTTATGAATAATTTACATTACTGATCATAAGTTTGGTGTTGTCTAGATTTTTTTTTTTTTTTGAAAGAAGTCTCTTCTACTCACCAAGTCTGCATTTACTTGATAAAAAATACAGTAAAACAGTAACATTGTAAATATTATTACAGCTTAGAATAGCTGTTGTTATTAAATATTTTTTTACGTGAAAAGATTGTAAACTGTAATTTATTCATGTGATCAAAGCTGAATTTTCAGCATCATTACTCCAGTCTTCAGTGTCACATGATCCTTCAGAAATCAGTATAATATGATGATTTGATGCTCAAGAAACTTTTTTTTCAAAAAGAACAGCATTTATTTGAAATGGAAAACTTTTGATAATTGTAATGTGTCCTTGCTGTATAAATGTATTATTTTCTTATAAAAAATATATTTTTGCAAAACTTTTGAATGGTAGTTTTTGTCAAAAAATAAGAAAAACGTTTCATTCTAAAGCCATTTTTGCCCACATGTTTTGAAATTGAAGTGCATTACTGTGACTTGGTGGCATTTTCCTGCTGGTTTACTATAGGCTGTGTAGAACATGCAAAAAAAAAAAAAAAATGCAATCCTGGGTTAAAAGACTTTAAATAGCAAATTCAGAAGGAGTCTAGTGATTTACAACTTAGTCTTTGAAATGAAGCAACCCAAAGTACTCCCTAAAATCCTGAAACACTGTCCTTGAGATTTTTTCGAGGTTGTAACATTTTGATTGATACAGTGACCAGAGGACCGGATGCTTCATAGCTGAATGTTCACTGGAAAAAATCCTGTTAAATTTACAGTAAAGACCTGGCAGCTGTAGCCAGAAATCCACTGTAAAAACAGCACTTTTTAATGTTTGTTTGTGTTTTTAATGAACATTGTAAAGTGTTACCAGATGTTATTTTAATTGCCATGTTAACAGTGAAATCTGGAATGTAAATCTTTCGAACAGGCTTTTAAACATGGATTCTGCGGCTGTGGCGTTCAGGGAAGATGCCCCGCTCCTCGTGACCTTGACCTTCGACCTGTGTCACATCTGATGTGCTTGCAGTGCAGTAAATAACACACAGATTTAGAAAGTAGTGTGAGATCACAGACAGTTGAGCTATGGACACAACAGGCAGGTGTCTCCTATTTAAAGACAATCCTTGACATGGGGTTTCAGAGCTGAAGAAGTGAATAGAGGGCTGTTATTGGCTCGGACAGGTGTGTGTGTGTGTGTGTGTCCATGTAGGTGGGCCTTCGTGACACGGCTGCGATGGAGAGGTCACTTCCTGACAGCTTCACACTCCGCGGAGCAGAGTTGAGCAGGTTTTGGTTACACGTGTGTTTTACATGTGAAGTTTGACTGAAGGCCGGTGTGTGTGTCGTGTTTTTGAGCACTGTCTGTGAAGAATCGCTCAGCTTGGGCTTTATTCTTTCAGACAGGTCATCGACTCACACCCTCTCTTTTAAAACTCGACCAGAAAACACACCTACGGCAGCTTCCCGTGGGTCACATGCAGCATTTTAATGCATTTTAATGTATATATATATATATATATATATATATATATATATATATATACACACACACACACACATATTGACAGGACTAATACATGCATATATATTATATAGTACGTGTGTGTGTGTGTGTGTGTGTGTGTGTGTGTTGTGTGTGTGTGTGTGTGGAGAGAGAGAGAATTTTTGATGTTACTTTAATAGTGAATAGAAAATAAGTCAAACTTAATACAACATTTTCCAGATAAAGTTAAAAAATTTTTATTTTTTTTTTTGTAGATCATAATATAAAAATCTATAATATGAAACAAACGCCAGTAATTAAATTTAGGAATTAAAAAAAAAAATCTAGTTCTAGGTCTTCAGGGGGTCCTGGGTATCGAAAAGCTTGAAAAACCCCCTGTCTGTCTGTATTTAAAATATAACTCCTTTACTCAATCTTCATATCACTCTAGTTCCTGTAATTTCATTTCCAGTGCTCACGTCCTCAGATGCGTCTTAATGCAGTTTAACTGTCTCAGGATAAGCACCTCATCCACTGCCTCGTACCTCTGGATCTGATCAGGAAGATATGAGAAGATAAAGGTAGAGTTTGAGGCTCTTCTGGGAAGCCAAGCGTGTGTGTGTGTGTTTACCTCAGTGTCAAGCATCCTCTGCTACATTCTCTGGCTGGACGCACTAAATATAAACTCTAGCCTTGTTTGCTATATCGTGTTAGTTTACGTTTTGTCTTAAAGAGCTCAGCGTGTGCTGTTTTCCAACGTGAATATCTATTCCTTGAATATTTCTCTTTCTGCTGGTGGTTTACAGCCTGTATTTGGATGAAGGTTTTGTAGCGATATTACCCACGCATTTCATTCACAGCCTGTGATGAACTAGATGTTTTTGATTTGTGGTTTTATTAACATTATTAGTGGTGTTTGCTAAGAGACTTGCTCAATTTTTTTTACACAATACCATTCAAAAGTTTGCTTTTGAAAGGAGTCTTTTATGCTCACTGAGGCTGCATTTATTTGATCAGAAATACAGCAAAACAGTAATATTGTGAAATATTATTACAAATTAAAATAACTATAAAAATAATAATAATTTATTCCTGTGATCAAAGCTGAATTTTCAGCATCATTACTCCAGTCTTCAGTGTCACATGATCCTCCAGAAATCATTCTAATATGATAATTTACTGCTCAAGAAACTTTTTTTTTACCATTATTTGATTATCTTACTGTCTCAACTTTTGAATGGTATAGTGTACTTTGTTCAATCTAAGGTTACTAAAACTAAAACCATAAAAAAACATTTTCAAACTAACTAAATTAGTTTACTGACAAGGCAATATATATCGTTTAACCTGATATACTAAAATAACTGAAACTAAAATTAAAATAAAATCTATATAGACATCTATAGTGTTGTTGAGGAGAGGTGTGTGCTGAGGAGGTGTGTTGTTGAGGTGTGTGTTGTTGAGGAGGGGTGTGTGTTGTTGAGGTGTGTGTTGTTGAGGAGAGGTTTGTGTTGAGGAGAGGTGTGTGCTGTTGAGGAGAGGTGTGTGTTGTTGAGGAGAGGTGTGTGTTGTTGAGTAGAGGTGTGTGTTGTTGAGGAGAGGTGTGTTGTTGAGGAGAGGTGTGTGCTGTTGAGGAGAGGTGTGTGTTGTTGAGGAGAGGTGTGTTGTTGAGGAGAGGTGTGTTGTTGAGGAGAGGTTTGTGTTGTTGAGGAGAGGTGTGTTGTTGAGGAGAGGTGTGTGTTGTTGAGGAGAGGTGTGTGTTGTTGAGGAGAGGAGTGTGTTGTTGAGGAGAGGAGTGTGTTGTTGAGGAGAGGAGTGTGTTGTTGAGGAGAGGTGTGTGCTGTTGAGGAGAGGTGTGTGCTGTTGAGGAGAGGTGTGTTGTTGAGGAGAGGTGTGTTGTTGAGGAGAGGTGTGTTGTTGAGGAGAGGTGTGTGCTGTTGAGGAGAGGTGTGTGCTGTTGAGGAGAGGAGTGTGTTGTTGAGGAGAGGTGTGTTGTTGAGGAGAGGTGTGTGTTGTTGAGGAGAGGTGTGTTGTTGAGGAGAGGTGTGTTGTTGAGGAGAGGTGTGTGTTGTTGAGGAGAGGTGTGTTGTTGAGGAGAGGTGTGTTGTTGAGGAGAGGTGTGTGTTGTTGAGTAGAGGTGTGTGTTGTTGAGGAGAGGTGTGTTGTTGAGGAGAGGTGTGTGCTGTTGAGGAGAGGTGTGTGTTGTTGAGGAGAGGTGTGTTGTTGAGGAGAGGTGTGTTGTTGAGGAGAGGTGTGTGTTGTTGAGGAGAGGTGTGTTGTTGAGGAGAGGTGTGTGCTGTTGAGGAGAGGTGTGTGTTGTTGAGGAGAGGTGTGTTGTTGAGGAGAGGTGTGTTGTTGAGGAGAGGTGTGTTGTTGAGGTGAGGTGTGTGTTGTTGAGGTGAGGTGTGTGTTGTTGAGGAGAGGTGTGTGTTGTAGAGGAGAGGTGTGTGCTGTTGAGGAGAGGTGTGTGTTGTTGAGGAGAGGTGTGTGTTGTTGAGGAGAGGAGTGTGCTGTTGAGGAGAGGTGTGTGTTGTAGAGGAGAGGTGTGTGCTGTTGAGGAGAGGTGTGTGTTGTTGAGGAGAGGTGTGTGTTGTTGAGGAGAGGAGTGTGCTGTTGAGGAGAGGTGCGTGTTGTTGAGGAGAGGTGTGTGTTGTTGAGGAGAGGAGTGTGCTGTTGAGGAGAGGTGTGTGTTGTTGAGGAGAGGAGTGTGTTGTTGAGGAGAGGTGTGTGTTGTTGAGGAGAGGTGTGTGTTGTAGAGGAGAGGTGTGTGCTGTTGAGGAGAGGTGTGTGTTGTTGAGGAGAGGTGTGTGTTGTTGAGGAGAGGTGCGTGTTGTTGAGGAGAGGTGTGTGTTGTTGAGGTGAGGTGTGTGTTGTTGAGGAGAGGTGTGTGTTGTTGAGGAGAGGAGTGTGTTGTTGAGGAGAGGTGTGTGCTGTTGAGGAGAGGTGTGTGTTGTTGAGGAGAGGTGTGTGTTGTTGAGGAGAGGTGTGTGTTGTTGAGGAGAGGTGTGTGCTGTTGAGGAGAGGTGTGTGTTGTTGAGGAGAGGTGTGTGTTGTTGAGGAGAGGTGTGTGTTGTTGAGGAGAGGTGTGTGTTGTAGAGGAGAGGTGTGTGTTGTTGAGGAGAGGTGTGTGTTGTTGAGGAGAGGTGTGTGTTGTAGAGGAGAGGTGTGTGTTGTTGAGGAGAGGAGTGTGTTGTTGAGGAGAGGAGTGTGTTGTTGAGGAGAGGAGTGTGTTGTTGAGGAGAGGAGTGTGTTGTTGAGGAGAGGAGTGTGTTGTTGAGGAGAGGTGTGTGTTGTTGAGGAGAGGAGTGTGTTGTTGAGGAGAGGTGTGTGTTGTTGAGGAGAGGAGTGTGTTGTTGAGGAGAGGAGTGTGTTGTTGAGGAGAGGAGTGTGTTGTTGAGGAGAGGAGTGTGCTGTTGAGGAGAGGTGTGTGTTGTTGAGGAGAGGTGTGTGTTGTAGAGGAGAGGTGTGTGTTGTTGAGGAGAGGAGTGTGTTGTTGAGGAGAGGAGTGTGTTGTTGAGGAGAGGAGTGTGTTGTTGAGGAGAGGAGTGTGTTGTTGAGGAGAGGAGTGTGTTGTTGAGGAGAGGAGTGTGTTGTTGAGGAGAGGAGTGTGTTGTTGAGGAGAGGAGTGTGTTGTTGAGGAGAGGTGTGTGCTGTTGAGGAGAGGTGTGTGCTGTTGAGGAGAGGTGTGTGTTGTTGAGGAGAGGTGTGTGCTGTTGAGGAGAGGTGTGTGTTGTTGAGGAGAGGTGTGTGTTGTAGAGGAGAGGTGTGTGTTGTTGAGGAGAGGAGTGTGTTGTTGAGGAGAGGAGTGTGTTGTTGAGGAGAGGAGTGTGTTGTTGAGGAGAGGAGTGTGTTGTTGAGGAGAGGAGTGTGTTGTTGAGGAGAGGAGTGTGTTGTTGAGGAGAGGAGTGTGTTGTTGAGGAGAGGTGTGTTGTTGAGGAGAGGAGTGTGTTGTTGAGGAGAGGTGTGTGTTGTTGAGGAGAGGTGTGTGCTGTTGAGGAGAGGAGTGTGTTGTTGAGGAGAGGAGTGTGTTGTTGAGGAGAGGTGTGTGCTGTTGAGGAGAGGTGTGTGTTGTAGAGGAGAGGTGTGTGTTGTTGAGGAGAGGTGTGTGTTGTTGAGGAGAGGTGTGTGTTGTTGAGGAGAGGTGTGTGTTGTTGAGGAGAGGTGTGTGCTGTTGAGGAGAGGTGTGTGTTGTTGAGGAGAGGTGTGTGTTGTTGAGGAGAGGTGTGTGTTGTTGAGTAGAGGTGTGTGTTGTTGAGGAGAGGTGTGTTGTTGAGGAGAGGTGTGTGCTGTTGAGGAGAGGTGTGTGTTGTTGAGGAGAGGTGTGTTGTTGAGGAGAGGTGTGTTGTTGAGGAGAGGTGTGTGTTGTTGAGGAGAGGTGTGTTGTTGAGGAGAGGTGTGTGCTGTTGAGGAGAGGTGTGTGTTGTTGAGGAGAGGTGTGTTGTTGAGGAGAGGTGTGTTGTTGAGGTGAGGTGTGTGTTGTTGAGGTGAGGTGTGTGTTGTTGAGGAGAGGTGCGTGTTGTTGAGGAGAGGTGTGTGTTGTTGAGGTGAGGTGTGTGTTGTTGAGGAGAGGTGTGTGTTGTTGAGGAGAGGAGTGTGTTGTTGAGGAGAGGTGTGTGCTGTTGAGGAGAGGTGTGTGTTGTTGAGGAGAGGTGTGTGTTGTTGAGGAGAGGTGTGTGTTGTTGAGGAGAGGTGTGTGCTGTTGAGGAGAGGTGTGTGTTGTTGAGGAGAGGTGTGTGTTGTTGAGGAGAGGTGTGTGTTGTTGAGGAGAGGTGTGTGTTGTAGAGGAGAGGTGTGTGTTGTTGAGGAGAGGTGTGTGTTGTTGAGGAGAGGTGTGTGTTGTAGAGGAGAGGTGTGTGTTGTTGAGGAGAGGAGTGTGTTGTTGAGGAGAGGAGTGTGTTGTTGAGGAGAGGAGTGTGTTGTTGAGGAGAGGAGTGTGTTGTTGAGGAGAGGAGTGTGTTTTTGAGGAGAGGTGTGTGTTGTTGAGGAGAGGAGTGTGTTGTTGAGGAGAGGTGTGTGTTGTTGAGGAGAGGAGTGTGTTGTTGAGGAGAGGAGTGTGTTGTTGAGGAGAGGAGTGTGTTGTTGAGGAGAGGAGTGTGTTGTTGAGGAGAGGAGTGTGTTGTTGAGGAGAGGAGTGTGTTGTTGAGGAGAGGAGTGTGTTGTTGAGGAGAGGTGTGTGCTGTTGAGGAGAGGTGTGTGCTGTTGAGGAGAGGTGTGTGTTGTTGAGGAGAGGTGTGTGCTGTTGAGGAGAGGTGTGTGTTGTTGAGGAGAGGTGTGTGTTGTAGAGGAGAGGTGTGTGTTGTTGAGGAGAGGAGTGTGTTGTTGAGGAGAGGAGTGTGTTGTTGAGGAGAGGAGTGTGTTGTTGAGGAGAGGAGTGTGTTGTTGAGGAGAGGAGTGTGTTGTTGAGGAGAGGAGTGTGTTGTTGAGGAGAGGTGTGTTGTTGAGGAGAGGAGTGTGTTGTTGAGGAGAGGTGTGTGTTGTTGAGGAGAGGTGTGTGCTGTTGAGGAGAGGAGTGTGTTGTTGAGGAGAGGAGTGTGTTGTTGAGGAGAGGTGTGTGCTGTTGAGGAGAGGTGTGTGTTGTTGAGGAGAGGTGTGTGTTGTTGAGGAGAGGTGTGTGTTGTTGAGGAGAGGTGTGTGTTGTTGAGGAGAGGTGTGTGCTGTTGAGGAGAGGTGTGTGTTGTTGAGGAGAGGTGTGTGTTGTTGAGGAGAGGTGTGTGCTGTTGAGGAGAGGTGTGTGTTGTAGAGGAGAGGTGTGTGTTGTTGAGGAGAGGTGTGTGTTGTTGAGGAGAGGTGTGTGTTGTTGAGGAGAGGTGTGTGTTGTTGAGGAGAGGTGTGTGCTGTTGAGGAGAGGTGTGTGTTGTTGAGGAGAGGTGTGTGTTGTTGAGGAGAGGTGTGTGTTGTTGAGGAGAGGTGTGTGCTGTTGAGGAGAAGTGTGTGCTGTTGAGGAGAGGTGTGTGCTGTTGAGGAGAGGTGTGTGTTGTTGAGGAGAGGTGTGTGCTGTTGAGGAGAGGTGTGTTGTTGAGGAGAAGTGTGTGTTGTTGAGGAGAGGTGTGTGTTGTTGAGTAGAGGTGTGTGTTGTTGAGGAGAAGTGTGTGCTGTTGAGGAGAGGTGTGTGTTGTTGAGGAGAGGTGTGTGTTGTTGAGGAGAGGAGTGTGTTGTTGAGTAGAGGTGTGTGTTGTTGAGGAGAAGTGTGTGTTGTTGAGGAGAGGTGTGTGTTGTTGAGGAGAAGTGTGTGTTGTTGAGGAGAGGTGTTTGTTGTTGAGTAGAGGTGTGTGTTGTTGAGGAGAAGTGTGTGTTGTTGAGTAGAGGTGTGTGTTGTTGAGGAGAGGTGTGTGTTGTTGAGGAGAGGTGTGTGTTGTTGAGGAGAAGTGTGTGTTGTTGAGGAGAGGTGTGTGCTGTTGAGGAGGGGTGTGTGTTGTTGAGGAGGGGTGTGTGTTGTTGAGGAGAGGTGTGTGTTGTTGAGGAGAGGTGCGTGTTGTTGAGGAGAGGTGTGTGTTGTTGAGGAGAGGAGTGTGTTTTTGAGGAGAGGTGCGTGTTGTTGAGGAGAGGTGTGTGTTGTTGAGGAGAGGAGTGTGCTGTTGAGGAGAGGTGTGTGTTGTTGAGGTGAGGTGTGTGCTGTTGAGGAGAGGTGTGTGTTGTTGAGGAGAGGTGTGTGTTGTTGAGGAGAGGTGTGTGTTTTGAGAAACGCAGCCCAGAACACAGACAAAAAGTTCTATTTGTTGGCTTACTATATAGCAAGGCTTAGATTTCACAGCTTTACCTGAACCACAGGAGTCTGATCCTGAAGCCCTGGACCGAAGTGACCACCCAGTTCTCTTCCTCATCCAGAGTCCAGGAGGTCACGAGTGATGATCGCAGACCAGTTCCTCACAATAGACATCAGAGCCCATCTCAGTGGGACATCAGGACACACATGAAGGAGAGAGGGACTCGGGGCAAAGGTCAGGCTCTGGGGTCACCAACATAGACAGTTTAGACACTGTCTTAAATGCCACCCTCAAGTGTAATTTTGCATTGTGATATCTTCCCACAGGTCCTGCGCATCATTGAGATGGGAACGGGAGCGGAGAGCTCTTTCCAGGTACTATAGACCTCCTCGAGCCACGGAAAAATGTTTTATTGGGGTTCTAGACTCAATTTTAAAGAACCCCTTAAAACTAGAAATGTTCTATACACTGGGTTAAAAACAACCATTTCTGGGTTATTTTACAACCCAGCGTTGGGTTAATACTGGACAGAACGCATGCTGGGTTATTTTGACCAAGCGCATTGGGTTTTATACATTGATTAACCCATTTGCTGCATGGGTTGTCTTTTGACAGTGCTGGGTCAGTCAACCTGATATTGAAGGTTTTTCATTTTAAATAATAATAATAATAAAAAAATAGGACAGGAGCAGTTCATATACAATTTTTTTTTATTCAATGGCAAGTCAGTCTCTAACAAACATAAAATACTCAACAAAAAAACAAACATTTAGTAAACGTTTTAGGACGTGACAAGTGCAGCCAATGGGAATCTGTGGAAAGAAAACTGATATCAGTTGGCTGTTCCAGTTCATTAAATGACAATCTTATCATAATAATAATATGATAATTATATATTGAAGTTTGAAAAGTTACATGAAAAAATAGTTGACAAATGTATCCAGTTTTAAATGGTTTGGCACAGACTTCCCAACATTGGGTTACATTGACCCAGCGCTGGGTAGGTATGTGAGGGGTTCATCATTTGTATTTACGTTAAAAATGACCCAGCAGCTGGTTAAAAATATTACACATAACCCAACAGGCTGAACCTAGCATTTTTATTGTGTATAAGAAAAAAAAAAAAGACTGCAAAATACTTTCATGTTTAATGGGTTTAACTAAATCCATGAAATGATCCCATGATGGGAGCCACTAAAAGTTTCTATAGCGGAACCCTTTAAGGTTCCATTTAGAACCTTCTCTTCTAAGAGTGCAGTGTGCGTTAGATTGATGGCGCTGATCAACAAATGCATTTTCATACTGGCTCAGACGCTGCATATTTCATAGGTTATTTATTTCCCCAGCCATTTATTAATGTAAATTATTCTTTCACTGCCCTGATTAAATATCAGGTCACAAGAGTAAAAAGAGTGTAAAATTCTGGCTCCTAATGTTGGCACACTTTGTCAAAATATACCCAATCTAAGGACTTTCTTGTGGAAAAACAGCACGCTTTTTGTTTTAATTAGTTTGATGTTATCCAGACTAGAGTTTTTTTTAGGAGAACTTTGTGTAGCCGGAATAGTGAAAACATGCAGTCTGGCTTCCTGAGTGAACTCCATCACATCTGTCTGAGCGCAGGTCAGCTTGGGCTCCGTGATCACACTACGGGGACACAGTTTCCCTCACACTGGAAGATGTTACAAGCAAAGTGCTTTGTTTTCGCAGCTGAAGAACGTATCCCCGAATATATATCACTTTGACTGAAGCCGACTGGAGTAAATGAGTATCGAAATAAAACCGTATTCGTCATTAGTCGGTTTTCACAACCTGCTTTATTGTTAGAGACAGCGCTTGGGAAAAAATGCAGTGTGAAATGTACTTTGCTGCGTTTTAGCGGCTGCTTTTCATTCAAAGCGACTTGAGTTACTGCGTTTGATTAACGCTTAAGTTATTCAATTCTATTCACATTTATTTGTATAGCGCTTCAATACACATCATTTCAAAGCAGCTTTACAGAAAATGCATGAGTCCACATTACAATTTATGCCTTAACTAACAAAGTATAAATGTCTTCGCATTACATATCAAACAAACCAAGTTACATTTATTTAAAAGTCAACGATAGCGCCAAACTCTTCATGCAAACCATTTCTAGAAAAGAAGTTTGTTAGCTTGACTGTTCAACATGTACATTTGTATGTATTGATTCTGTGCAAACTTGAAGAGAAATGACTTCATACATTCACTAAAAATCATAATAAAAGCAAATATTATAAAGAAAGGTGAAGATCCTGCAACACAAATGACATACTTTGTCATTATGAAAACATGTTTACATTAGTTTAACTCATCAAAATTAGTTAAGCAATTTTCTCATTTTTAATGATGTACAAGATTCAACTCAATTCAAGCTTTTTTGAAGTCAGTTTAATGTAATTTAAGTTGAAATGACTTAAACATCCAAGTTGATTGTACTTCAAATTTTAAGGCAGCAATATATACAGTATTATACTATTATTATACAATTAAATATATATATATTATAAACAAGTTTGATAATTTACATAATATACACACTGAATAATACAATAAACCAACAAAATTAGAGAGGAAATATAATACACGAGTGAATTAAAGATTGATGACAATTTACATAATAAGCACTGTGAAAACTACTGCACATGTCTGTAACCATAACAAAAAGTGCAGGTGTGTGTGTGTGTGTGTGTGTGTGTGTGTGTGGGTGGGGTTTGAGGGCAGGGTTTGTTGCTTTAGTCCGAGCAGGTGGGCTCTTTCTTGTTTGCTTAAAGCTGAGGGTGTGTGTGTGTGTGTTTGTGGTGAGGGGAGATCGAAATGTCCCCACAAAGATGGCAATATCCAAATTCCTTGTCCTTGTGGGGACATGTTTTGTTCCCTATGAGGAAAACAGCCTATAAATCATACAGAAGACTGTTTTTTGAAAATGTAAAAATGCAGAAAGTGTGTGTGTGTGTGTGTGTGTGTGTGTGTGTGTGTGTGTGTGTGTGTGTGTGTGTGTGTGTGTGTGTGTGGTGCGCAGGACACAATGTGTCCATCTTAAGAATGTGTCTGTCTTGTCTCTAGAATTCTGACAGTCTCCTAGTTTGAAATTGTTTGGCGACGATGTTCTTCTGGCAATAATAGTTGTGCCGGATCAGTCATGGAGATCTGGACACATCTAAAACGTGTTAGATTCCCTATAGCAACCTCTCAGAAGACAATAACAACCAGGATCATCCTGGCATCATGGTGGGAGTTTTACATGGGCAGACAGCACACATTTAATTCTTGTTATTTTATAGCAAAGACTTTATCCAAAGCAGTTTATTATGCATTTGTACTAAAAGGACATTTGCCCAGATTAGAGTTTAAGTTTCTTTGTGCCAGCTTTAGTAGTTCATAAATCACCTCTTCCACGATTTGAACCTGCAACCTTTTAGCCGCCCAGATCTGTAACCACTAAGTTTCCAGCCTGACACAGGTTTTCCAATGAGACATCAGGTCAAGCTCCACCTGCACTGCCCGAGGAAGGCATTTTAATCCTCTTTCTCTGTCTGTTTCAGATGGCATGGGCTTTTGCTTCACACACACACACACACACACACACACTGTCTGAGAGCAGCTCAAAATCCGGCGCAGAAGAGCTTGAGCTGCGGCCAATCTTGATAAACTCAGCCGTACTGAAATCCCGCCTCTGTATTGTGGGAAAGTGTGTTGTTTGCTAACCTGTCAGTTATTCTATTAGTCAGAAATCTGGTGTTGATATCTAGCGTGCTGATTTCTGTTAGAGCCGTGAAGTGACGCTATCACATGCAAGAACGCAGTTTCTGAGCCAGAAAGTCGCACAGAGTTTGGTATTTAACCTTAAAATCAAAATGTCTCATTATTGTTTATTTCATATATCAATGATTTTAATTTTCTCTTGGTCCTTAAATAGAGCACTGCTCCTTGGCTGCTTATCTTACATGCCAAATTGAAACACATTATTTATTTATTGAAAATTAATGGAGGTGAAACCTAAGAGCTTTATGCAATCTTAATCCTTATAGGTCTGTTAAAGGCTATAACTATTACATACACTAATTACTATTACTTGTTAATTTTATTATATATTTTTAATGAATTTCCCCTTGTTTGTAAAGCACTTTGAGCTACAATCTGGTGTGATTCAGTATTAATGGTTAGCTAAAGCAAGCATCACCAGTATTTCACATATTTGTGGTAAGTGCTTTGAACAAAAAGAAAGCAAAGTTTCATTTCATTTTCTGTTTTTTATGTGTAAGTCTATTTTGTCCTTATTTGCCACATTTCAATAAATGTGGCACATAAGGACAAAATAGACGTACAAATATAAAAAATAGAAAATGGGTCCAGGATTTTATATCAGAATTGTGGGTTTCACTATAAATAACCTTTTGTGCGATGGAAAGTTTCCATTGGTTCCTAACCATAAATGCCATTAAACAATCTTGATTTTTAAGACTGTACTGGGAAACTCACATTTTCTTTTGAAATTTTAAAAATTTATATTATCTTATCAAGTAAACTCGTAGAATAGAGTAAAGTAGGGTATTTGATAGTGGAGGCTGTGGTGAGAGAAATGCTGAACAATGCAGTGTATCTCTCGAGGAGCAGGTGAGCGCGCGCGTTACCTGATCTTTCCTCTTTCCCTCCATTACAAATCAAAATCAACGAAGAGAGAGTTCTCCAGTGCAAGAGATGGACTTCCGACGTAGGCAGCCAATCGACCAATCAGAACGCTCTCATTATAATCTGCGGCGCGCGACGCGCTCGCCTGCGCTACAGCTTCGTGGATTATCGCTGGAGTTTGTCGCGTCGCTCGCTTGTAGAGTATCATGTGATAGGGGCTGGAATTTGACACCTCAGGGGTTGAAAACTCTCATGTGTTTATGGGACTTGATTTTGGCACTGGCTCCTGCGTGTAGAGTAGAGAGCGTCGCTCGTGAGGAACTGTCCTGTCCTGGACCTGGACGCGTACGATCTTGCGTTTAAGACGCGTCTGTGTCAGTCAACACTACCCTAGTTTCTGGTCGCTCTGGACAGTTTTATGTGAAAAACGTGGATGTTCAGAATTATGCATCATCACTACAAGGAGAGGTCGAGAGGAAACATTTTAAGGAATACTTTTTCATTATCTGTGGATTATTTTCACTTGTCAGTTTCTTAAATTATTTCACTCAAGTCCATGACAGGAGAGGTCGATCAGGACAGAAACGGTAGGTTTATATATTTATTCTCTTCTTAACATCTTTTTATTTAATTTGAATCATCTTATAGTAGAGCATATTGATATAAAATTCGCATCTTGGAACAATTTTATTAGCATGACTACATTTATATTATATTTACATTAATTCTATTTAAATCACAATTGGTCTATATTTATATTATATAAATTTATTTAGGCAGAATCTTTCTTAGACTACTTGTGGCCCTTATCAGAGAAAATTCATGTCATTTGGCCTTTTTCCGACATATATTTACTTATATGATAATCTAATAAACTCACTTATGTAATTTCTTGCTTTTGTGTTGCTGATCCCAAAAAGTAGGCTATAAGATTCAGAAATCATTTTTATCACAGAATATTCGATTTAATTTTTTTTTTTAATTTTTCACTGTAAGTAGGCTATAACGTGTAACTTAAAAAAAAATAGCAGGAGTCAAATTTAACAATTTTCTCTTTCCCTTTAATATTTCGTTTTTAAAACCATATCAATACATCAGTTATTCTTGGATCTGTTGAAAGGTGGTTGATTCCTGAAAATTAAAGCAAAATAAAAGCTGCTTAACTACTCAATCTCATACTAACATGTTGAAAATGTACCTCAAAATCCTTCATTAAGTGTATTCCTTTGCTTATTTGGCAAGCTTCTTCTCTGCGGACTGATCTGATGATTGATTATGGGACTGACAGTAAAAGAGCTGTTTTCCTGTCCGGAAGGGATGAAATCCGGGAGAATCCCAGGACTGTTTTCTCATCTTTGGGGTCTTATGGCCAGTCTTATATTTGACTATGAAGATCTTCTTCCTAGCTATACTGTAATTACAAATTCTCTGTTGTAAAATCTATATGAATGTGATGTCACTTCTGGTCCAGGTGCATTGATTGTTTTCCATTTCATATTTCTGGAACAAATGAACACCAAACCCTCCTTGTAAGTATCCTATCTTTTTAAAAGATTTTGATAGGAATGCGCAGAGATTCGTACACACAACCAGTCCCATATTTAGCTTCCTACAGTATATTCCACACATCTGGATGAGTGTTTGTTGAGCAGGTAATATAGCATTTTTCAGTATCAGATCGCAAACACTTCCAAATTGACTTCAGGCTACTCCCTGGTATCCTGTAATCCTCGGATCAAACTAATTCATTTATTTGTATGTTGCCAAGGTTTTATGTGACTAAGGCAATTCCTTTCTCTCGGGTTATTTGTTATGTCATGGATTGAGATTGAGTAGCAGTACAGTAAATGTAGAAGATGTACAGTATCATGATGTGCTTTATACACTGATCGAGTTTTGTGGAACCCCTGTATTATCATCGGTGGGTCTCTTTAGTTTATGACCTGCCATGTATTCATGAGGAAATGTCTTTAGCGTGCTCCGTTGATAAATTGGGTGTGCTTACACTTAACGCTCAAGTGCCTGAATCACACTGCTTTAAGAGACACTAATGCAAGCACCCAGCCCTTTCAGTTTTACTGTCTGCTGAAAGCTGTAATACCGTCTAATCACTTCTAAACTTCTGTTTTTGGAGAATTGCTCACCAGCAATGGAGTTTCCACCTAGACACTGTTTACTTTAATACTGTGTTAGTGGCTCATATAGTGGGTCTCAACTGCTTTTGCTCCAGGAACCAGATTTGACATGTTTTGTTTTGTTTTTTTGTTAAAAAAGTAACCGAGATGTCCTTAAAATCCAATACTGAGTTATAATAATTAATTAATATAGTTAATTATTTTTATAACTTTCATAAAATAGCTTTAAAATTTTTTTTAAATCGTTAATATAATATAAAATAATTCAAATATATATAATTATAATTTATATATAAATTTATAATAAATTATTTAAAATTTGTCTATATTAATAATGTGCTAAATGCAGAGTTTGATTGGACAACTAAAGAAACTGAGACACAAAAAATTTAGTTTAGATTTTCAGTTTGCTAACCCTCGATGAACAGTTTCCCATCATTAGGAATTTTTGGATGTATTTTTAATGAATTAATTTAGATTTGATTTTATGAATTAAGCAGCTTTTAAACATACTTTATCACCAGTAAAATTTAAATAACCCATTAAACATGAAAGTATTATTTAAGACATTTCACCTTTAGAACCTTTCTAGCATAAAGTTTTTTTTTTTAAATGGAGTCAAGATACCTAGAGTTCTATATAGAACCTCACTGAACTTTTTTTTCTAAGAGTGATACAATTATATGGTTAAATGCATTTGACTTTAGTTTCACATTTTGCACCCATAGATTTTTCCATGTAAACTGTTGGTGTTTGAATAGCTCAGGTGTGTTTTCAGTGTCCATTTCATTCTGATGAAGCGACTACATGGCAAGTGTAGGTTTCATGACTCTGAGAGCATGGAAACGGGGCAGAACAAGAGTGTCCGGCGATCACACGGCACACAGGAGTGTTAGTAAGAGTTATGGGCCGCAGTCACCGTGTGGCAGTCCACCGCTGGATAATTTATTACAGGCTCCACTAATGAACAGCATAGTTGTGCAATAATGAGAAACACCTTATCCAGGGTTAGAGCAGGGCAGAGGGACACTAGAGCCCACGGAGATTCTGACATGCAGTTCAATACTAGCTTTGTGTAGCCAAGTTTTTAATATAAAGTCTGGTGCACGATAAACAGATTGTTTCGGACAAAAAGAGACCGTCTGACTGATGGTTACATTTGTTTAGGTTTATGCGGGGGGGGGGGGGGGGGTAATAGACCATGATGGAGAAATTAACAAGTAATTGCACAGCAGAAAACAAAAATAGAAAACACCAAAAGAAAATGTTTATAGACATAAATTGTCCATCTAAAATTTTGCTCATTATCAATTTACAGTTGCTACTAATTCGCCTTGAACAAAACCCATTAGGATTGTATGCTACTAACCTGGAAAATGTTGGCAGTTTGGTGATTAATTCATCCTCAAAACCTTGTAAACATGACTTGGTTTCCAGGAGGACTTACAAACGAAACCTGCGTGTCCTTCAGTTCCTCCCAGAAGTCAGATAAAGCAAAGCTAGAGCTTTTCCAGGTTTGTGTGTGATGCAACAGACACTAATGTGAAGAGACCAATGTGAACGTAAAAGCATTAAACACTCCTAGTGCATTCTGACTGGGATTTTTCCCAAATAAAATGCATCAAATTTTTTTTGAAGCATCCTCATTATTATTATTTTTTTAATTGGTTGTCAGTATGAATATACAATTTATTCTTAACTGCTTTGAATTTGCTTTCTCAGTCATTTATTTATTTCTAAAAAAAAATATATATCCATCCTTATATCCTCATCCTTCGAATGAGACGTTGAACCGAGGTCCTGACTCTCTGTGGTCATTAAAAATCCCATGGCACTTCTCGTAAAGAGTAGGGGTGTATCCCTAATGTGTACACATCCCTTATGTGTATCGCATCATCCAAGTGGATGCTCACACTGGCGGTGTTGAGGAGAGATCCCCTGATATGATTGTAAAGCGCTTTGGGTGTACAATAGTAGGCATATGAAAGCGCTATATAAATGCCTCATTCATTCATATAAATGCCTCATCCAAATGAAACTGCAGTTATTGTTTGTTTTGGACAACAATAAAAACAGACTTGCTTTCTCCTGAGAAAAATACCTCAATTATCTCACATGTAGGGTTTCAGACAGGAACTCAGATTTTAACTTAATACCAGTCATAATACTTATCAAATTCTACCAAGACCAAATTATCTGAGCTGCGTACACAATATTAATAATATTTTTTTACATACTCTATAAATCAACTATTGACTCATTTAGTCTATTTTTATGTATGTATTTCTCCTAATTTGAAGAAATAAAAAATGGATACTTTCATTAAAGTCTGCATTAATTCATTGTTATCTATATAGTTATTTTCTCCGCACTTAAAGTTACAAAAATAAAGTGGGTGACCAGTCGAGAGCTGAGTGAAACGGGTTCTCGAACAAGAACAAATGTGGGCGGGGCTTGATTTTGTCTGTGGAGAATTAATTGATTGGATGGTTGTGGTTTGCTATTGGTGGATCTCATGTGAGTGACAGGTTGCCCCGCCCACATCATCAGAGAAGAGAAGAGATGATGCAAGAGGGAGAGGAAGATATTCTGATTCAAGATTACGAGGAACAATAATGTTGTGCACAGATAAATCAGTTATACCATAAAAAGCAAGATTTGTCGATTTTGATTTAATGGTGACTTTAATGAGTACTGAACTATAAAAAGAGCAACATTTTATTGCAATAAAAAGTTCCTCTGGGTAAGGCTTTGAGCCAATATGCTGTGGTTTGTGAGTAGCATTGAACAGTGCCACAGTTTGTGCTTGTGTGCAGGATAGTCTGAGACTGAAGGAGTGAAAATGCATTGGCTTCAGTCAGCAAACTTAGCCATGTGGAATGTTGTGTATGTCATCTGGGTAAATAAATACAAACACTTGTCAGAATATATCTCTTTCTCCCCTTCTCTGTCTGTCCTGTCACTTCAGTTGAGCTCTCAATATCAGTCTTCATTATTCCCAATAACACACGTTACCCACCCCGGTTTTCTCCTTTGGCTCCTATTTCTCCAACTGACAGCTTGGACCCCACAGAGAATGAACACACACTGCTGAAAAGTGTATCTGATTTGTTTCACACACATGCTGGATTTTATTATTTGCAATATGTTATTGATTCATCATGTGAGCGAGCAGGTTCATTTATCTTAATGGAGCGGACAGATGTGTATATCTGTATACACCACAGAGAAACAAGGAGATGAGAGCTAGTGTGTGTGTGTGTGTGTGCGTGTGTGTGTGTGTGTGTGTGTGTGGACATCTGGTTCTCCACTGTCACGCTCACACAGAAGTTTCTCAGTAGAGAATCCAAACAGACGCCTCTTCATTTACAGAAACTGAAACGTGTTTAAATTCTGTCAAAACTGTCCTTCCAGAGCAGCTCATCTCTCTTAGTTCACAGACGGGCTTGTATAAAATGTATACATCTCTGATCATCTCTCTTTCTGTCTTATTCACAATAGTAGATACTTCTGAAGACAGTTGACGCCGTGATGCAAGGCCATTGCTATGCATTACTAGGTCATTCTGGGTGGTTGCTAGGGTGTTCAGGGCAGTTGCTAGGTGGTTGGTGCAAGTGAAAAGAGTTCATCCTCAAGTTTTTCTCTATGCCTTGGGTCTCTTCTCCAAGCCACAGTAAGTCTGTGAGATTTTCTTGTGGCGTTTGTAATGTTTATTTTAAGACGAAATTGACACATATCGATTTTTTTTAAAGAAAAAAAAACACTGCCCTTTAACAAATGCACAATTTGAAAGTTTCTTTCATGTCTGAAGCACAAACAGTGCAAGACGAGTTTTAGAAAGAAGTCTCTTCTGCTCACCAAGGTTGAATTTATTTGATCAGAAATACAGTAAAAACAGTGATATTGTGAAATATTATTTCAACTACTTTCTATTTCGGTATATTTTAAAATTTAATTTATTCCTGTGATCAAAGCTGAATTTTCAGCATCATTACTCCAGTCTTCAGTGTCACATGATCCTTTAGAAATCAGTATAATATGATGATTTGGTTCTCAAGAAACATTTCTGATTATTATCAATGTTGGAAACAATAATAATAATTTATATAATTAATAATAATTAATAATTTTTTCAGGATTCTACAGAAAGTTCAAAACAACAGCATTCAAATGAAATATTTTGTATCTTTTGTAACATTATAAATGTCTTCACTGTAACCTTTTGATCAATTTAATGTATCCTTGCGGAATAAAAGTATTAATATCTTTGCAAAGAAAAAAAAGTGTATTTGTTCAAGATTTGCCTTTGGTTTTACATGTTACAAAATGAACACACTTGCTCCTTTACTTGAATGTCATGTGACATGTTTAGTGGCTAATTTTTGGTGCGTTCCATTTGTCCTCGGAAGTGGGAAATTCCTAGTTCCGAGTTTGAACTTTTAATGAAGTCAAGTCAGAGTTGCTATACGCTCTATGCACGAACGCTGCTGACGTATTTCCGGTAGGATCTCAGCCAGCGTCTTTACTTCCGCATAGCACGTTCTATAGCGAAGTGTATAGCGGCAAAACTTTAATAAAATTAATTTTCTCAGAAACAGAGACAACGATTTTAGAAACTGATTCGCTAGTCGGATTTCGCAAGATATGAGAGAATACTCACCCTCAAAGTTGTCGATGTAGGTCGAAATATATAATTTAAAGCCCTTCTCTTTCTTACTCTTATGTGTGACAGCTAACTGCCTCACAGTGTTGTTAACATCATTCACGTTAACCGCAGGAAGTTTTTGTAAACAGCGAGTGTAATTTGCCATTATCTCCACCTAATGCAAAACCAGCTTCTGACGCAGCACCGGATGTAACTGAGCGGGCTGAGACAAAACGCGGAAGCGATCGTGCCGTAGTAAAACAGTAGTAATATATTGTTTATTAGCACTTCTGTTCATCTGTCTCAATAGACTCAGTGGTGCACACAGTTCTATCCAAACTCTAATTGTGGACATGATACAAAATACTGCTTTTTATGTGTTTGTATTCTAAAAGAGCAAGCACAACAAAGGTTTGCCATCTTAGTTTTCTGACCTGTGTACTGAATGTAGTCGACTCAGGTGTGATGTCATTTCCAGCATCGAACATTCGTCCTCATGAATGCAGCATTATTGTTCCAGTCATTTCTATTGGAGGAATCTGATTGGTTGTCTCGTGCAGCTCAGTGTAACTGTTTGAAACCAGACACTATCATATCAGTTTCACAATCTGTCTTTATACATGTTCTGTTTGATGTATGCCAGGAGGATGTTGACTTAGGTTTCTTATCGTTTGATTTTCATGACATATTTTTTTTAATACTCCTGTGTCATCACCATTTAGCCACATCAAAACCCTTATTGGTTTACTGCATGTTTTGACAACCGTCCGCAGTGATGAATGATGTGCTTTCTTAATTTGAAGTTAAAGGAAGTTGCTCAACGGTGAATCATCTCAAACTTATTTACATCTTTTGATCGGGTGTAGGCGTGTGTGTTTGTGATTTGCTGCTTTGTCACAAATGTTTAGTTGTTGACCTTTCTTTTCTCTCCTCGGGTCATGAATTTTAAGATAGATAGATAGATAGATAGATAGATAGATAGATAGATAGATAGATAGATAGATAGATAGATAAATGGATACACACACACACACACACACACACACACACACATACATACATACATACATACATACTATACACACACATATGAACATAACTACATTACATGCATACATACGTTACGTACATATACACATACATACATACATAAATACATTTATATACATACATGCACACACACATGCATAAATACATTACATACAGTACATACATACCTATGACCTTAGACCTAACCAGTGGCCCCCAGAAACTATTTGGACTCTGACTTGACACTTAAAAAGGTCTGAATGTCAATGCATTTGATGATAAAGGGTAAAAACAAGTGTCTGCATCAAATACTGCAGGACGAATGCCACTTTTCTTCATAGTTTCCCTGCAGTCTTTAAATCAGCTGGTGTTTTTTGTGATTATTAGTGGATGTATGAAGTCATTCCTCAGCAGGCGGAGAGAATCACAATAAATATAGACATGTTCATGCTTCACAAACTCAGTGACACAATACTGTTTGTCTTCATTTTTTAAGTACTAGATCTATTTTTTTTATCATTTAAATCCTTTAAAACATTGGCTCAAACGGTGGCGTGACATTGGACAGGATTATCTATCATTATTTTTGCAGTTCTGTTTAATGACATTAGTGTGCAGACATTACACACTTCAGCTTTAATTGTTGTATATGCTTGTAGTTTATAATTGAAGAGCTGCAGTGAGTGCTTTATATCTTCTTCGTCACTCATTGAACCTGCGAAACTATGCAGACTGTGTCAGTGCACACAACAGCTTGCAGCCTTCGGGTTATTGATAGTGCAGAGTGCTGTAAAACAGATATTTAAGGCTGCAGATAAAACATCTCTCTAGGTCAGCTCTGAATTGTGTTGCTACTTTCATCACATTCTGTTGTTTAATCATTTAATAGCAGCCACTTTTAAATGTGTGCAGTTTCAGTGCAGCACGAGAGAGCAATTCACTGTCTGCATGTTTATACTTGTTGTCAAGGAAACGCTCTAAGCGATGTGATTAATGATGCTATAATGTGAATTTAGGCGGAATGCATGCAGACTTAGCGCCGCACATTCAAGTGGTTTCCACGGCATTGCCAGGGTAGTAGCTAAGGTGATGCTAGACAGTTGCTAAGGTGGTCTGTGTGGTTGCTAGGTGAAAATTGTCCTATCGCTTAGTTAAGGAGTTTTCAGGAATCCCAAGGGCGTCAGCGTAGAGCGTCTGCAGAACATTTCAGGGAAAAGAAAGTGTAAAAAATGTTTATTGCGTGTATAAGCAGATTAATAATTATTTACATACAATATTTTAGTTTTTTTACTTTAGTAAAATGACTTAATAAATGTCTTTATTGTACACACTATTTAAAAAAATGAATATATATACAGTATATGGGTAACACTTCATTTTAAGGTGACAGTTACACGTTACTACATGTAGTTACTATAGTCATAACAGTAAATTACGCATAATTACATGCAAATAATCATAACCGTAACCCTATTGTATATGTTAAGTAATATTACTTAGTACTTAAAATACTTAGTAGAGTAAGTACAATTTAACTATGTCACCTTAAAGGGTTATGCTTTATTTTAGTTGTCATTGTTACAGTATAATTATATATTAAAGAACTGAGTAATATTAATTAACTACATGTGCTTACTATTGGGTAATAGTTAGGATTAGGGTTTGGTTGAGGGTTATTTGCATGTAATTATGCATAATTTACTGTTATTACTATGGTAAGTACATGTAACATATGTAATAAGGACACTAAAATAAAGTGTTACCAAAATATTTTTTAAAGTTGTCCTTTGCAAAGGGATCGACATATTTGATCATCATTTTTTAAAAAGTAAAAAAAAATTCCTGAATAAGTAGAAAAGTAATTTCTAAAGTCTCCACATTAGGCTATATAATTTGATGAATGTCCAGAGAAATTAGCATCTATACATCTATTTATAATATAATCTGATTGATATTATTTTTGCCTCTAAACAAGTGTATCTATGCCTTTAGCAGAGGACAATTTAACAATAGAAAATGGCTAAATAACTTTAATTTTGTTTAAAAATTTTTTAGATTTTTTTAGGGGATTTTATGGTACTAAATTACATTCATGCTGTAGATATAATCTATTTGGGCCTGAAAGCTAAATTTCAGTTTAGCTTGGAGGTAAAGCTAAACTTTACTCAAATTTCAGTTTAGCTTCCATCTTGATTTATGAAAGTTAAACTGCCATAAATCTTGAATGTTTTGTAGCACAGACTTAAGTTTGGTCTCTTTTTAAAGACGACATTTGGCAGACATTTTTTTAAACGAAGGTTAAATTTAAAAAAAAGTTAAAACTAACAACAATTATTGTTAAATTTGAAATTTTTATATGAAATATATATTTTCCAAAACACGTTTTGCGCTAAAACTGTGATAAAATCAAAGCCATCAATCTAAACAAGCCGTGTTCCCAATTTTAGGTTGATATCTCCAAAAATTAGCTTTCATTAAGATTTTGTTTGGGCGCACGCAGTGCCAAACGTTTCCAATAGATGAAATCAGTCTTCCATTTTTGACCGCGAACAATACAAGTATATTGATTTATCATTCATTCATCATCATCATGTCTGTCAAATATGCTGCTGTTTTTGGATAGCTCTTACACAGCTCATTTCTGTACAAGGAGTGTTTACAGTGATCCTCCACCAATGAAATAATGTTCAGAAATGCAGAGTTGAACATAATGAGAGAATGTTGGCTGTAAAGAACTGTTTTTTTAAGAATTACTTCTTTAGTGCCGGTGTATTTTCATGCATATATATATATGAAAAAAATCTTTTCTTTTGCTTTCTAGATGGCAAAGGGTGGAGAAGTCCGGAGAATTGCATGGCCGCACGTGCCCGATGTCACCTGAGAAACTGGAAGGTGAGCATTCCTCAAATCATGAAATATGTAATAAATAATAAATAAACACACACTTTGGATGCTGTCTGACATAACATCTCAATCCCTGTTTGGTCTTGCTGTACTATTACCAAGCGTGTCAGTTTGGAGTTGTTTATGTGTCAAACGCGGTCCATTTTCACTCCAGCTTATCGGATCTTTTCAGCCAGACACTCCACAGACACTCATTCATTAAAGTCACCTGAAATATTTACTCGTCGGGATCCACGGCGGTGTTGGGTGTTACTTAAGTAATTGAAGAGTCTGAAGTGTTGGCTGTGTTAGATCATTGGTCTGCTGTTCTTCGGGTTTGGGGGTGGGAAGCGTATCCATGTGAATAAGCCGATCGGACATCACGGATCAGTTTACTCGGGGCCTATATAACACAGAGGAGTAATGGACAGGTTGCGAAGGTTATTTCTTCTTTTTGTACGTGTAATTGGCTTTCTTTCAGTTCATACATGCCGTGCCAATTTTTATGCTGACTTCATTTGTTGTTCCTGTAGGTGATGCTGCTGGTGTTTGTATGTTTTCTGGGTCTGGTTGATGGACATTTCCTGCAGAAGGAGACAGAAGAACCCCGTCCTAGCAAGCTAAGAACCTCTTCAAACCGTCCAGAACGTCCCGGCCTGCAGAAAGACCTCGATGAGAGGCAAAGAAGAGCACCATGGGCCGGACTGCATGGTCAGTACACTATAGACAGTGTGTGGGAAACCGGGGCTAGTTGTCACGCTTTCTACTTAAAAGAATTAGCTCACTTAAAAATGTTAATTCTGTAATCATTTACTCACCCTCAAGTTGTTTCAAACCTGTATGAGTTTCTTTCTTCTGCTGAACACAAAGGAAGATATTTTGAAGAATGTTTGTAACCAAACAGTTGGACACATTGATTTTTTTTCCTACTATGATAGTCAATGTAACTGTGACTATCTTCAAAATATCTTCCTTTGTGTTCAGCAGAAGAAAGAAACTCATACAGGTTTGAAACAACTTGAGGGTGAGTAAATGATCACAGAATTTACATTTTTAAGTGAACTATTATATATTATATATATATATATATATATATATATATATATATATATATATATATATATATATATATATATATATATATATATATTAAGTGGTAATCTTGCCCTTGGGCGAAAATATACAATGTGTCTCCAACATCAGATTTTTCTTTTCAGATGTTACAAATATATGATAAGACTGATAAATGCAAAAAGTCACATTATTTTTATTTACATTTATGCATTTAGCCGATGCTTTGAGCCACAGATACTTATATTGTTATAGCGACTTATTATTAACTTTTTCCCCACTGGCGGTTTTGAAATAGTTTTCAGGCATTGCCAGAATTTTTTAGCATTTTCACAAAAGTTTCATGGCCCCCAGAATATTTTGTTGTATGAATATCTGAACATGCAATATATCAAAAGAAAGAACAGAATCTCTGCTTTTAAACAAAAAGCATTTTATATATATATATATATATATATATATATATATATATATATATATATATATATATATATATTTATAAGCATGTTTTATTCTAGATTCATGCATTCCTTTTTTTTTAATCAACACTATAATGTGGCTAAATATAATTAAAAAAAGCTAAATTTTGAGCAAAAATTTTGTCAAAGACTGGATCAGATTCAGAATCGATGATCAAAACACAGATGTAGTAGATTGTCTTTTAAACCAAAGACAGAATACAAATATCCTAATTTAGGACCATTTTAAAGGACTGTTAGAAAAAACAAACACAAGTAATGAACAGATATGACTTTTGTGACATCCTCTTCATTTTAACTATTTTAATTTACAAGCCTCATCCACCTTTGACGTTGTTGCAAAGCCTGTTATTAATATTGGAGACTTTTGCTCCATACCCGCAGTAAAATTAAGCCATCAACTACACTTGGCGATAGATGTGAGCAATTTCAAAATTATACGTTGTCACAAAGTGTGTAGGCTGTTTCTCTAAAGCTCGTGGATGTTGCACTGAACATAGATCAATCTTAATAAAGGTTTCATTTTACTTCCAACATTGTCTCAGATGCTTCTCTTAAAATTCCTTAGGAGAAATAGAAATAGTCACGAATGAGTCAATAGTTGGCATGCAGTAATTGTGTAGACCTATACAATGAATGTGGATAGCAGATCATTCAGCATTTGATGAAAAATGTTTGTGTGAGATCTCTGACTTTTCATTCCAGACTTTGAGCACTAAAACAAAACTCTTAAGTTATCGCTGGCAAGGAAAAACAACTGAGATTTCTTTTGTGCCTTTTCTGTCGTCTCGATTAGTTCAGTCTTAGAAGACCTGTTCTGTTTCATGTCTTCTCAGGCTTCTTACTGAGTTACTATTGCATTGTCTGTCTAACCTGTCAGAGGTTTGAATCCTTTGGGAAGTCTGGTTTACACTTTCTGTTGTCTGTAACACTTGGGTCAATCTCACGAAACCTGATCACACTTCATCCCAAATTCAAATTCAAAAGAAAAAATAACGTTTTGCTTAAACTCCTTGTTTATTTTACTGCATTGTGATTTATAGATGAATAAATATAAAAAATAGTTTCATATTTTGAACACAATAAGAAGTTAAACATCCAGACTTTGCATTACAGTAATGAGAATTTGGAGATGAAATGTGCTTAAATGTGGTGATAATAATGTCACAATGGTTAATATCTTTGTGGTCATAATTAGTCTTCATTTTCTTTATTTCAAAATATGATTTCTTCTTTTATTTTGAGTTAAATGTGACCTGGAAATGTTTATGTACACTGAAACACTTTATTTCGATGGACCACTTTTGAGATTCTACTAACTATGAGTTACTTGCAACTACACATCAACTTATTCTACTAACCCGCACCCGGACCTTACAGTCTAATGCTTTAATGAGAGTTAGCTGACATGTTGTTGCAAAATTACTTATAGTTAATAGAATGTCAAAAGTAGACCATTGAAATGAAGTGTAACCATGTACACCTTTCCTGCATTTCTACAGAAAATCTTTGATGTTCTCCTAATCCTGTGATTCTGTGTTATGCCACAGTGACGGCTCACACCTTGCTTAACTTTAACTGTCACCGTCCCACAGGTGGGACATTTGCCATTATATATTTAAAATAATAATATCTTAGTAAAAACCTAAAGTAATATTGACAAACTACATATAATTTGAAAGCTTACAATCTATAGTTTTCATATTTGGTGGCTTTTTTCTAAAATAAATTACAGAGGAGCAGTAATTTAGCAATTTCCAACAAGAATATTTCATATTCATTAGGAGTGTTTATTTTGAAATGGCAATAAACATGAAAAATCATGAAAGATTGGTAGAAACCTCAGTTTGTTTTCATGCCAAGAGTTCAAAAGATAACACCTATTAAATTTTATGAGAAAAAAAGGTCTGAAAATGTTTTAAATATAAAGAAAAATATTATGGATTCTCGATTTGTGATGCGGCTGCTGCGAGCTATAACGCACATATGTGCTCTTTTTATGCATTTATTAGAGGTTGAATTCAAATCAGATACTGCCAAACCACCCATACTACTTCTGATAAGATGTCTACTTCATAAATCGTATGAAAATTATGGAAATACATGGTTCAATCAGATCACTCAAAACATATATGAAAATGGAGGCGCCCTTATATGGGCAGTAAGGAAGCTTGGCTTTCCATCCAGTAAAAAAGTTTGGTACTGCGCCCAAATAAAATCTTACTGAAAGCTAATTTTTTGAGATATCAACCTAAAATTTGGAACACAACTTGTTCAGATTTTTGGCTTTCATTTTCTTGCAGTTTTAGAGTAAAATATATTTATATTATATATAAAATATAAATAATTATATTTTTACAGTGCACAACTTATATAACTTTTTTCTCTTTCACTTTCATAATTTCTACACTTCTACAATAGTCTGGAAAATGTCATCTTTAAAACAAGACCGACCATAGGTCTATATTCCAAAGCATTCTTGAATTACAACCATTTAAGTTCGGATAGTGATTTTTATGTCTATGTGAAAAAAAGGGCGGCGGGGGGAAAGGCTGGTGACAGTTAAAGGCTTAAAGGCGAATTCCTTGCAAATGATTGTATTTTTGTTCGTTTTCTTATGTTCAGTGAAAATAAAATATCTGCGCACATAATAATGCAGAAACACGAGTGGAATGCAAACTTACCGTGAGTGTCTCTTGTGAGGACATGCACTTCGCATACAAACCTAAATGAGATTTTTCTTTAATGAGCTCTAAGATCTTCTGACGTTTGATGCTGACATGTCCATACTAACATGAAGACATTGTTTTGTGCAATATGATAAACATGATCAACATTGGTTGAGCCACAAGTTGACATGTTGGGCAAACAAACTGAGCAATGTTTTTATAGGGTTACAGTGTTTACACTCAGGAAATCAACCGTGATATTGTCCATTTCACAGCCACTGAATTAGACCTTATTCTCCAACACCCAGCTCTCAGTGGATGCCGACTGGACACTAAAATAGACAAAAAAAAGATAAAATTGTCTCTTCTGCTCACCAAGATTTTATTTATTTGATCAAAAATACAGTAAAACAGTAATATTGTGTAATATTATTACAATTTAAAATAACTGTTTTCTATGTGAATATATATATATATATAAATATGTATATATATTCAAATTGAATTAATTTCTGTGATTAAAGCTGAATTTTCAGCATCACTACTCCAGTCTTCAGTGTCTCATGATCTTTCAGAAATCATTCAATATGCTGATTTGAAGAAACATTTCTTTTCTTTCTTTTTTTTCACAATTTAGCGCATATTACACATACAGCCCAACAACATCACATGATGTTGAAGAAACATTTCTGATTATTATCAATGTTGAAAACAGGATTCTTTTCAGGGTTCTTTGATGAATAGAAAGTTCAAAAGAACAGCATTTATTTAAAGCTGCAGTCCGTAACTTTTTTGGGTTAAAAATGATCCAAAATAAATGTTTGAGCAAGTACATAACCAGCCAGTGTTCAAAACTATCTTCTTGCCGTAGCTCGATTCAGAACGGTAAGCTTGTAATAATGTTTTTAACTCCAGTGGTATTGGTGGATTTCCACAGTAAATTCGAGCATGTCTTTGCGTCATTATGTCACATCTGTATACATAAAGAAGAGTCTCGGCTAGTAGGCTATATTGCATGTGAGGATGTTGGAGGTGGAGATTTATAGCCTTTTCTCACAGCACTTGATATAATTAAACTTATTAATTTGATGGCGGATCCAGAAAGGTTCAAACGACAATCACCAGTGACAACTGGAGACTCACCCGCTGTAAAATGCAAAAGACTTCGGAGTGGCTACAGAAAAAAAGAGACTGCAAACAGCCCATGCGAAAACAAGGATAATATCTGAAGGGCATTAAATGCAACCAGATGAGACACAGGGCCCACGACCGATCTAAATGATCCAGATTGAAATGTATTGCCCATTTTCAATGGGAAAGTGCCCAAGCAACAATCGCTTGGCAAGATTGCCTAGCAACATTGCTCAAAAAGTTGCCCTGTGTATCATCACCAAGATGTGTTTTGGTCGATCGGATCACAGACGGGGAGACACATTCCCGTTTACACCTGGTGTTTTAATCCGTCTCTTTTGTCCACTTTCAAACACTTTTGTCCTGATTTCTTCGAGGGGAGGGTTTATGGGTGGGTTAATGTATGGGGGGTTGATCTAATGGATAAAGTTAACTCAATTTACATATGAACGCCCGGAGATGACAGAAAAACATACGGAGAGCATCAGCTTTCGTTTCTGCTCTGACAGACACAAGACCAGCCGAACGCTGTGAGTGTGTGTTAGAAATCAGGAATGGAGAAAGAACATTGTGCTTGGTACGTTTTTCCTCTTCAAACCAAACTTGGCTCTTCATCCAACAAAGTTTAAATCCCGTCTGGCTAGAGCTCTTCCCATAATGTTTATGCATTAGATCAGTAGGCGGAGAGTAGACTTTTGTGGCTGTTTGAGCACATTATGATCATTTACACTACGAAAGCAATCCGGTCGAATGCGTTTTCAACTCCCTCTGGAAGTGGTTTAAAGTAGACAAGCTCAAAATATTTTAGATCCCGTTTACACCTGTATTTAGTGTCGTCCACTTGTGATTTGATCAACCAAAACATCTTAATACCAGGTGTAAACAGAACCTAAGAAAACCCCTACTGGAAGTATCAGTATCAATCAAGTAGTAGAGACATTTTCTGTGTGATTTACTTGGGATAAGAGAAAGTTTTATAATATCGCAAAAAATGACACACTTCACCTTTAAGAGGGAGGATTATTTCTTTATTGAGACACACAGATGTTGTACAGTATAAGTGTTTTCACACCCAGTACATTTGACATGTTTTCCCCATCTCATGCATGCGATAGAATAATCTCAGCACTCTCTCACTTATCAATTTTGTGTTCCACTTCGATAATCCAAAGCTCTTCTGTGCAGGTTTTGACACAGCAAATTGCTCCCTTTGAAGCTAATTACGGCAATCTTCGCCTGGAGAAAGTTTGAATCATATTCTAAGGTTCTCCCAACCTTTAAACAACTTTAAACAAAACTCTATAAACATGATGTGGCATGTCGTGGGATGTTTTCAATGCTGCATGCTGCAGTTGCATGAGTTACAGTACAACAATAGTCCAGAGCAGTGACAGTAACAGCCGGAGGAATCTCACACTGTATGGTGATCTCGCTGGAGAGACGTGCACCGTTACACAATCAGCTGTTGAGGTGTGAACCAGGGCAACTAGTGTTATCACCCTTTTAAATGCCAGTGTTACATTACAGTGGGCGGATATGCCTTGTGCTGCCAGGAATGGAGACTATTTTAATGCATCAGAGCCACGTGCCAGAAGCTGTATTCTCTGGAGAAATAGTTCACCTGAAAATCATTTACTCATGCCAGTGTCACTTCTATCTTCTGTTGAACACAAAAGATGTGTGTGTAAAAGAAAAGCCTAGCCACTGTGGTCCATATAATGAATGAGGACAGGTGCTGTCAAGTTGACAAAAAACACTCAAGTATCATGAAGGTATAATAAGTAGTCAATGCAAACTTAATGCATTTGCAAGTGTATTTGATAATAGAACAAGAGCAGAAATGAATTGAAAATATTGCTCTCCACTGTAGATGTAAAATCCATTATGTTACCATTAGATTAGGTTTTATGTAAATTACATCAAACATCATTGGCTCTTGTGTGTAGTGACCAAATATTACTTCCATTCAACTGGTTGAATGAATTATTCAATTACTCATTCATAAAGACCGTCACTTTTTTAGTTCCTGAATGAATCAGCATTTTTTTAAATGATTTGATTGAATGAATGATTCATGTCACCTGTTGTCACCTATTGCACTTAAAAAAAATCAGTGTTTAAGTTGAGAAAACTCAAAAAATTGAGTTGACCATTTTGAGTGAACTCAAACAAAATGGCCTGATATTTGACTTTATTTAATTCTTGATGTAATGGCAACTTTTTCTACATTTGATAAGTTAAATCAACCTGCAAAATGAAAGTTGCATAATTAATGATATTTTCAATGGTGCTTTTTTTTTTTCATTTTGGAACTGAGTAGACCCAATTTAGCAGCCAAATATTCTAATAATGTAATTTTGTGACACCCATGCCATGAAGAAACAAATA
This sequence comes from Gila orcuttii, assembly GCA_026230005.1. Taxonomy (NCBI): domain Eukaryota; kingdom Metazoa; phylum Chordata; class Actinopteri; order Cypriniformes; family Leuciscidae; genus Gila; species Gila orcuttii. The sequence goes on from JAPDVR010000011.1 coordinate 4,618,380, forward strand.
CATACGGGTTTGTAACAAAATAAGTAATGATGACCGAATCTTCGTTCTACTATCAGCTTGTGCTTTCTGTCTCCTTAGACCCGTCGCTGGCCGAAGAAGGTGAGGGTCATCGAGTCCGCTGGCAATCCTCCTCTACAAACTCCAGTTCACGGAAATCTCCTAAAAACCGCAAGGAACGTCGCAACCGCGCGCGAGGCCGGAGCAACCAGGACTGTCGTTTGGAGAAGAAGGAGATGAAGGTGCGTGATCTGGGCCTCGGTTACGACTCGGACGAGATCGTGATGTTTAAGTACTGCGTGGGGACATGCATGAGCGCCCGTAAGAACTACGACCTGGCCCTGAAAGTGCTCACGGATAACGGCAGCGTTTCAGCACGTAAAGTGAGCACTCACCCCTGCTGCAGACCGACACGCTTCGAGACCGTCTCTTTCATGGACGCCCAGACCAGCTGGCAAACCATCAAATGGCTCTCAGCAGCCAACTGTAGCTGTGTGGGATGAGAAGCCGAGGAAACACAGCCGGTAACGTCAATCCAAAGCTCCGGTGTAGAAAGAGAGGGAATCCCGGTGCAAGGAACCGGTGATGCACGGGCGCTTCAGCTGTGCAAACGCGGAGAATCTGCCGTCGTGAGCAGAGAAACCACATGAACCACAGGAATAAAGCACGTCCTGCAGGGTTAAGGGACAGAAAGCGTAGAGGTCTGTATCTCCTGACCCCGGAGAGAGAAAAACTCCCTGTGAAGCGGGTCCTCAGATACAGGGAATCTCTCCAGTTCCACATGGAAAGTTCGTGAAAAGTAACTTGAAGGCCTACATTTCACATTATCTGCCTCTGGGCGTTATGAGATTGAGTGGTAACACTTTAGAATACTGTTCCTTCATTAATGAATAAATAAATACACAGGAAAAAATGAGTAACGCACTATTAACGTTCTAGTATCTACTATTAACAAGAAACTCTGATTAACGAATTAGTAATAGCGCTCAGTTGAATAGTTCACTATTAGCTAATCAGTAATGCTATTTTTCACACCTCACTGAAGACTACTAAGAACTACTATATACAGGTTCAAAATTAATATTAATAATGCATAATGTATAATATAAGGTAATGGTAACCCATTACTTATATGCACTTTCTGTAAAGCTGCTTTGAAACAATATGTATTGTGAAAAGCGCTATACAAATAAATTTGAATTGAATTGAATAGTAATGACTCAAGTGTTACTACATCCTTATAAAGAAACTACTAATTATTTGGATCAGTATCTAAAGTGAAGATCATGGGAACACACTAGTAATGACTAAAGTGTTACCAAATCCATGGAATTACTATTCAAAATCTTACAAAAATCTCAAAACCTTACTATGACTTCAGTCAATATTAGGTAGTTATCATGTTTTTCACTTTAGATACCTGATCCAAATAATTAGTAGTTCCTTTAGAAGGATGTAGTAACACTTGAGTCATTACTAGTGGCTTACCATTACCTTTTATTATAATTTATGCATTGTTCATGTTAATTATGAACCTGAATATAGTAGCTCTCTGGGAGGAATGAAAAAATAGTAGTTATTGATTAGCTAATAGTGAACTACCACATTCGACTGATCGCTATTACTTACTAATTTGTTAATGTTTCTTGTTAGTTAATAGTTGTTACTAGAATGTTAACTGTGCGTTACTCTGACATTAATGAAAAAACAGTATTCGAAAGTATTCAGTATGTTTTAAGAATACCATGAAGGTTCATTTCGACAGAACTGAAGGTGCTTTAACTCACTTATCAGCTCAGCGTGTGTTTATTATACGCACACTTTCCTTAAGCCAAGAGCACACTGCAAGACTGAAGCTCGTCACCTTTTCATGTTTGCGAGTCGTTTATGATAACTTCCAAACATTGGTGCTGAACGCAGTTAACGTGCAGCAGTTCCCCGTTTTGCAGGCCGGGTCTGAATGCCAAGTCGTGGATTTCTGCGTGTGATATATGATGAAATTGTGCTCGATTACACAGCATGTCTGGTTATAACGCTCTCCTCCATCATCTGATCATCATTAGATGAATTACTGCTGCCATGATCGCTAGGAAATGTACACAAAGTATTTTCAACTCTTATAAACAAAACTCTGCATGCTTTCCATATGCAGTACAAGCTCAAGCGTTGAATTTTGTGCATAATGTTTTATTCTATAATAAGCTTGTTTTACATATAAATGAACCGTGCTTGCATTTATAAGAATGACGATGATCTAATTTACAATACTGTTCAAAAGTTTGGGATCAGTAAGAAATTTGTACTTTTATTCAGGAAGAACGCATTAAATTGATCAAAAGTTACAGTAAAGAAGCAAAAGATTTATTTTTCAAATATATGCCGTTCTTTTGAACTTTCTATTCATCAAAGAATCCTGAAGAATAAAATGTATCATGGTTTTCACAACATTTCAACAATGATAATAATCAGAAATGTTTCTTGAGCAGGAAATCATCATATTAGAATGATTTCTGAAGGATCATGTGACACTGAAGACTGGAGTAATGATGCTGGAAATTCAGCTTTGATCGCAGGAATAAATTGCATTTTAAAATAAATTCACGTAGAAAACTATGGAAACTAGTTGAGATAAATTGTCAGAATTGTGAGATTAAAAGTCGCAATAATTTTTTATTCAGTGGCAGAAACAAGCTTCCATAGAAAGCAATTATTTTAAATTGTAATAATATTTTACAATATCACTGTTTTACTGTAAAAAAATTTTTGCGCCACAAAAAAAATGGCGACAAACCCACCCCCCCCCCCCCCGACAATTGCAAGACAAATAATCAGAATTGTGAGATTAAAAGTCGCAACTACCTTTTTAATTTCTTATTCAGTGGTGAAAACAAGCTTCCATAGAAAGCAATTATTTAATTATGTAATAATATTTATATATATATATATATATTATTTACTGTATTTTTCATAAAAAAAATGCAGCCTTGCTGAGCAGAAGAGACTTCTTTCAAAAATATTTCAAAATCTTAGCGACCCCAAACGTTTGAACACTAGTGTAAACACTTACGCTGAAGCAGCACAGAGTTTCTGGATTGCGGTTGGTTAGTGAGTAAGATGCATGTTTTTGCAAGCAAAACTGTGTCGTGAATTCACCCCTGAGTGTTTGAGTTGCTCAGGTGTGTGTGTGACCGTCTTGTAATGTGCCCTTGGCGTTACACACTTGCACAAACACAACCAACCACACAGACAGCCTGATGCCACATTCACAAACCTCTTCAAGAAATACCTCTTTAATTTATAATAACTTTTTGCAATGCATTGATCAGCATTGTTATTTTTGTTTCACTGTTCGAGTGAATATCTCTTTTTCTGTGCATGTTCTATTATGGGCTGGATCTTTGTCAGGGTGGATGCCATTTTTGACTGGGTTCATGAGGTAGTTCTGTCTTCAGCTCTTGGGTCATGTCTAATTTTCACAACCCATGTTTTCCAGAGCTTTTTGTTCACTGAAAAGATTCTGATACACCACCATACAACCTTGTTCTCTTCAGAGCCAGTTCAATTAAATGATGCCCTGGCTCAGGTTCATCACACACACAACTATACCGGTTTACCAAATTGTATTTAAAATGAAACATTTCTCAATTTTGTTCAATGTTTTTGGGCATTGACTTATTGTATGCAAGGTGAATGATCTACCAAAGCAATAGATAGATAGATAGATGGATGGATGGATGGATGGATGGATGGATGGATAGATACATGGATGGATGGATGGATAGATACATAGATGGATGGATGGATAGATACATAGATGGATGGATGGATGGATAGATACATAGATGGATGGATGGATAGATACATAGATGGATGGATGGATGGATGGATAGATACATAGATGGATGGATGGATGGATAGATACATGGATGGATGGATGGATGGATGGATAGATACATAGATGGATGGATGGATGGATGGATGGATAGATACATAGATGGATGGATGGATGGATGGATAGATACATAGATGGATGGATGGATGGATAGATACATAGATGGATGGATGGATGGATGGATGGATGGATGGATGGATAGATACATGGATGGATGGATGGATGGATAGATACATGGATGGATGGATGGATGGATGGATAGATACATAGATGGATGGATGGATGGATAGATACATAGATGGATGGATGGATGGATGGATGGATGGATGGATAGATACATGGATGGATGGATGGATGGATAGATACATAGATGGATGGATGGATAGATACATAGATGGATGGATGGATGGATAGATACATAGATGGATGGATGGATAGATACATAGATGGATGGATGGATAGATACATAGATGGATGGATGGATGGTTACATAGATGGATGAATGGATGGATGGATAGATACATAGATGGATGGATGGATGGATGGATGGATAGATACATAGATGGATGGATGGATAGATACATAGATGGATGGATGGATGGATAGATACATAGATGGATGGATGGATAGATACATAGATGGATGGATGGATGAATGGATGGATGGATAGATGGAAGGATAGATGGATAGGTACATAGATGGATAGATGGATGGATGAATAGATACATAGATGGATGGATGGATAGATACATAGATGGATGGATGGATGGATGAATAGATACATAGATGGATGGATGGATAGATACATAGATGGATGGATGGATAGATACATAGATGGATGGATGGATAGATACATAGATGGATGGATGGATGGTTACATAGATGGATGAATGGATGGATGGATAGATACATAGATGGATGGATGGATGGATGGATGGATAGATACATAGATGAATTGATAGATGGATGGATGGTTACATAGATGGATGAATGGATGGATGGATAGATACATAGATGGATGGATGGATGGATAGATACATAGATGAATTGATAGATGGATGGATGGATGGATGGATGGATGGATAGAACGATGCACCTCTTTAATCGACAGTCACACGCTTCTATTCCACTTCTCACAGTTACTGTATAATATCATGGTTTACTTTAACTTTTACTTGTATATCACTTGTAATGTTCTCAAAGACACTATAACCTGTAAACTCATGAGTGAATCTCACGAAACCGTCAAGAACACGTCTGGATCATGTTTCACCTGGAATTCAACAGAAATACTATACAGGAATTTGTTTTCTGAAAATTTAGCCAGTTTTTAGGACCACTGAGATTTTTTGTTTGTTTACCGTGCAACATTATTTTCACGATATTTTTGTGAAAGTGCATCTTTCACAAAATTCACATTCTCAACTCTGTAATGTAAAAAACGAATGATATATAATTAAAATCATATTGTATTCATCATGGTTGTTATTATTATAACTGAAACTAAAACCATACAAATTTAAAATAAATAAAATATAAAAAGTTTTGAAATTTTTATTTCAGCTTTTGTTTCACTTCCGATTTTCATTCAGTTTACCTTGATGAACTAAAAATAAAACTGAAATAAAAGCTAATAAAACTATATAATCGAAACTAATAAAAATGACAAAAAAAAACCCCTAAAACTTTAACTGAAATGAAAATGAAAATATAAAAAATCAAATTCAAAATATGAATTAAAAACTACAATGGTAGGCTATCTCAATTATAATAAAATAACACCGGTATTCATACATAGTGGCAGTATTTATTGTACATGCTTTTTGATTGTAGGCCTATTAAAATCTAATCAATTTATTTTCGCATGATTTCTTTTCTTCTGTTTTCTGCTTGATTTTGCGGTTAAATGTGACCAGGACGTGTCGTCATGAGATTCACCCTTAAACTGAAAACATTTTATCACTATGGAAATTACAAAATCACAAACTCCATTATTGTTACTGCCTTTGAATGTAACAGGGATTTTATCAACTGTTTTGTATAAATATTATAAGAAAACCTCATACAATTGACATCAGTTTAACCTCCTTATGTTTTGTTAGATTACTGGCAGTGTTTTGGCCTTGTTTGTATCTGCATTTCTGTTTTTGACTCATAGATCATAGATCTAATAGATTATCCTCTATTTTTCCCAGCATTTGAAAGATGTCAGATTGGGCAAAGCTTTAATGTTCTTCACAATAATCTGAGACGTTTTGGTCAGTTTTGAGTTTTGTTCCTCTGAGATCTGAGGAAAACCCGTGTTTTACAGTCTTGAACTGCTCATCCTGTTTCCCAGCAGCGCAGTCAATTCTTTTCCTTAAGGATGACATCATTTTCCCTTTGGATGCTATGCATCCCCTGCTTTATTTAAGGGAAATTACAGCTATTGTTTGATGTATTTATTGTAGTTTTTTTTTTTTTTGTGTGTACATGTTATCATAATTATATTTGTATTATTTATAAAGTGTATATAGGCTACCTGGAATTTATTGCTCAGATTTTTATACAGATGATGCATTTAAAGAGAAATATACATTTTACCTTTGTGTCATACGCGTTTCATTTCGTGTTTTGCTTTGCACCAACAGATTCTCTCTGCTGGAACTTCTAATGGAACTTTGTTTTCCGCAGTCAGTGTCAGTTTGACCTCTGACCCCTGTATAATCAACGCGACTGCGCCATCTAGTGGACAGTCAGTGGAAGTTCAATACAAATCTGCTCAAAACATTCAGAGTAACCTAGCGGTTAGAAGCAGCGTTGGGAAGTTACTCTAAAAAGTAAATAAGTAGCTACTGATTACTTCTATCTATCAACAGTGTAATTAGATTACTGTTCTCTCTAAAAAGTATTGCTACACTTATTACTAATTAATAAAGAAGTCCCATATCAACCTTGATGAACAATACAATGATAGATATGAAACTGCTCTTTTTAATCTTTTTTAAAATAAATGATATGAAAAAATAATTAAATAATATGAAATTGCATAAATTATTCTTGAACTGACCAGGGAGAAGTTTACATTAAAATGTAGGCTATATTTTATCGTTAGACGTAAAAGTTTGATGTTAAATCCACTATTGTTTTATATATAATTGTTCTATAGTTTATACAATATTTAATGCCTTCAGAAGTAACTGAAATTAAATAACAAAAAAATATAGACTAATCCCTTACTTTACGTTTTTTTAAGGGAAAATTAATTAAATTACAGTATTTAAATATTTAGTAATGCATTACACACTGGTTAGAAGTTAGCAAGAATAGAATCTATAGATGCATTAAAATTAATCAAAGTAAAAATAAGCAATTCACCTACAATGCATAAGCCTACATTGATCAAAAATTGTTTTTACATATTATAAGCTGTTATCAACAACAACAAAAAAAAATTACTATTGAATCAAATACAATCACCAAGACATTATAACTCTATACATTTCCGTTTTGATGCAATTGGCATACTTACTCTACATATACATTTATATACACATTTATATTATAACTATTTATTTAAATTAACTGATTATATTAATATACATTTACATTTTCGTCCTCTTTCTCTTTCTGTCGCAGCCTAAAGGTGATGATACACAGGGCAACATTTTGAGCAATGTTGCTGGGCAATCTTGCCTTGCTTGGGCACTTTCCCATTGAGTCACAGCAGCATTTATTTTCGAAACGCATGTCAAGCTAAGTTTGTTCCTTCCCATTTGCCGTAGAGTGTGAAGTGTGCACAGTGCGCGGGACTCTCAAACATGCCAGTATTTAACAACAACAACGACGACGACTTTATTTTCAGTTCTAATTAATATGTCTGGGTTAAAATCTTATTAAATACGATACTCGTTGTAGTTTAAAACGATGGTCTGGGAATTTCGTTGAACGGATCAGTTATTTATTTAACTTAGTGCCTGAGGCGGATCACCTCAGAAAAAAAAAACTTGAGAAAAAGAAAATGCATATTTATTTGAATGTATTTATTTAAGTTGCATTAAATTCCTGATTCAGAATGGTAGGTTGCTATATTCATCTTTTAATTTGATGTCGATTCATGTATGTTTAGATACTGTGATCTTTTACATGTGTAGTGTATGTTCTTGTTCTGTTTGTTGTTATTGATTCGTGTTCCGATAATTCAGTTAAATCTACTTCTATTATTAATAACCGCAGAGGAGAAGTCTAGCACCCAGTCAGATGGCCAAAAGGAAACAAGGACCGGATTCAGATGATGAGGACTGGGAGCCTGACATCGTGAGTGGGACACAATTAAAGCTCTTGATTGAATGAGGATGTGATTGACTCTCTCTCTCTCTCTCTCTCTCTCTCTCTCTCTCTCTCTCTCTCTCTCTCACACACACACATACACACACACACACACAACACAATTATAAATTGTTCATAGAATTCTAAAATGTTGATTTATTTACCCTTTTAATGTATGCATGTATATGTGTGTATGTATGTTTGTGTGTGTGTTCTAGATTCACTGTAAACATTAGTAATGCTTTGGCAATACATTGTAACAATTGTCATGCCAATAAAGCACACTTTGAATTGAATTGAATTGACTGTTGTCACTCCCACAGGTGTCACAGAGTAAGAGAGGGTGTGTAGAAACATACATCTCTCCCTTCAGAAAACCCCTGACGCCGCTCACCAACACACCCGTCTGCGCAGATGGAAATGAGCATGTGAGTTATTTTTCTAATTAAAATTAAATGCAGAGAGACATTCACTTAGACTTGTTTGTATGCGAACACATTGAAAATCAAACAAATTAAAAACACTCCTTTCAAAATTGTAAAAAAAAAAAAAAAAAGACCTAAAATTGCAATAATTAAATGATTATTTGAATTTTTTTTGCAGGAAGCCTTCATTCGTAAGATCTTATCAAAGCCTTTCAAAGTTCCCATTCAAAATTATACAGGTAAGTCTGTCCTCATAGCTTTAGCTTATGTATTTTTTATCAAGTAATTAGTGTGTTAAGTGAGTTTAGAGGTTCAGAGGGTCTTGTGTTGCTCTGATCAGGCCCGTTGGGTCTGCGGGCTCTGGGACTGAAGCGGGCCGGTGTGAGGAAAGCTCTACACGACCCGTTTGAAGACGGAGCTCTGGTTCTGTACGAGCCGCCGGCCATCAGCGCTCATGAGCTCATCAAAGCAGACAAGTCAGTCAAATCTGTTGATTATCAATCATATCTTTATATCAGATTATCACTCTTATTTTGCAGCTCCTCACCAATGACATGATTGACTTTGTGATTAATTGTTTTGCAGGGAGAAGTTACCAGTGCATGTGGTTGTAGATCCAGTCCTCACTAAAGTGCTTCGGCCCCATCAGCGAGAGGTATGATTTGCTATATAGAAGAATATAGAGGTTCAGTGAGTGGGTTGTTGCAGAATAACCTTAGAAGGTCTAAAATATCAGTCATATATTTTCACTATAATTATAACCAGGGCTTGACATTAACACCTGACAAATGCGGGTGTATTTCAGCAGTCACTCTTACTGGCCACTTTGGTGGGTTGAATTTTATATATAATATTTTCAATTGTAGTCTTTTAAAAAGGCATCCGAAATAATAAACTAAGTGTAATTTTGTCAAAAATATAGATTTTTCTTAACGTATCGATGCTGAAATATCTGAAAAGCTTCCAATACTAATTTTCCACAGAATAGATACTTGATACAATCGGCACTTTCTCTCTCATCTCTCTGAGAGCGAGTGACACACAAACCCTCTTCCTCTCACTCACTCGTTTCATTTGCTCCGGATCAATATTGTTGCTGTTACAGGGCTTGAATCTTGCCGTGTTATTGGGCGTATTGCTCATAATTGTACTCATTCCCGCAGATTTTGTGCTCAGACCCAAAGTGTGTGAACATAAAGCCGCCTCTCAGCACTGAATTGAGTTCTGTTTCGCTGCTTATTGGGCTTAAATAGTCAAATACACACAAAATAATGTCAAAATGCCGGTGAGTGATAGCAGCTTAATATACCTGCTGACAAATTTTGAGATGATGATAATAAACATATATGTATGGCAGTTTTTCCCATTTGTATCGGAAAAATTGTGGCCAGTGGAAATGCTGAGTGGCTTGTAACTTTTGAAAACCACTAGCCACAGAGACTGGTATAGTTAATGTCAAGCCCTGATTATAAATCTTTATCCCATAGTTTTGGGAAAGACCTTTCAGATAATCCCTATAATTGTCTTCCGTAGGGTGTGAAGTTCCTGTGGGACTGTGTGACAGGAAGGCGGATTGAAAACTCGTACGGCTGTATAATGGCGGATGAGATGGGGCTGGGAAAGACTCTGCAGTGCATCACTCTCATGTGGACTTTACTTAAACAGAGTCCTGATTTCAAACCTGAGATCGACAAGGTCATCGTAGTGTCCCCTTCCAGCCTCGTGCGAAACTGGTACAATGAAGTGGGAAAATGGCTGGGTGGACGCGTGCAGCCTGTCGCTATCGATGGCGGCTCCAAAGAGGAGATCGATCGCAAACTTGGTATTCTTCTTCTCATTCTTTTGTTACAACGGGAGTTATTTATGGGCTTTAAAGGTGCCTTATGTCAAAAAATCAATTCATACTCCACATATTCCATACCAGATGGGGGCAGTATACCTCCAGAAAGTTGGCCTACTCTAGTCTGTTTTTTAGTTCCAGGTTGTTAATCTTCTAAAACCGTCAAATAGTCCGCTTTGTCCCGCCAAAGCCTATTTTGATCGCATTACGAGCAGAGAGAGAGAGAGAGAGAGAGAGAGAGAGAGCGAGCTCGGCCACGCGCGTGCACTCTCACGTCTACAAACAACACGAGCGCGGTCCTGCTCTCTCTCCCTCGCGCATATTAATCAAATTTACCTTTTTAGCACCTAAAAATTTGCACCTAAAACAAGAAAAAACTGTTTGCCAGTAAATTAAATTTCCTATGCACATTTATCATGTTTTATTTTATTTTTTTTACTGGAAAATGAGACAAAAATACTGATTAGAATTTTGTTTAGCTTGTTTCTTGTTATAAAATGTGTGTGTTTTTTAAATGTTTAATTTGGCTATTAAAAACCCCATATTGTCTGGTCACTGTTCTTCATCTTCTGTTTTGAATGACTCTGTTATTCAGTTTCACTACATGTTCATGTCATCGCATGTGTTCTTTCAGAGAACTTCATCTCCCAGCATGGCATAAGAGTGCCGACTCCAATTTTAATAATATCCTATGAAACATTTCGCCTCCACACTGAAGTCCTGCACAAAGGCAAAGTTGGGCTGGTTATCTGTGACGAGGTAAGTGTACAATAAAAATAAAAAAAGTACATATAAAACGATTCGTAGAAAGCCTAAAAATATTAGGGAATTTTTTATTTTTTATTTTCAGACCTTAAAAGGTAAGAGAAATTTATTTATATATATATATTTAAAAAAAATGTAAATCAAATATCACTTTTTTTTTATCATAGACTCTTTTCAACATTAATAATAATGTTTTTTGAGAACCAAGTCGGCATATTATTAGAATGATTAACATATTAACGTAGACAGCATTTATTTTATTTTGTAATATTTCATAATAATATTGTTTTTACTTTATTTTTGTTCAGATAAATGTAGCTTTGATAAGAATAAAAGCCTCTTCACACCAAGGCTGATAAATATAACGATAAAGATGTGGTTCTAAAAATCATTGTAAAAGAATAGCAGAGTGCACACCACAACTATAACAATATGGCACAGAGAAACGATGTCATTGGAATTACTGTTTCCTGCTGATGAACTATAGAAACCTTGAGACTTCTTTCTTTTTTTAATTATTATTAAAGAAAATCGTACTGACCCCAAACTTTTTGAATGTAGTGTATCATGGGGTTTCCATTCCGTATGACTGTACCCGTGTTGTTTGTTTAGGGTCACAGGCTGAAAAACTCCGACAATCAGACGTACCAGGCGCTGAACTCCATGAACGCTCAGAGGAGAGTGCTGATATCTGGAACTCCCATTCAGAACGACTTACTGGAATATTTCAGCTTGGTGCACTTCGTAAATACTGGTATCCTTGGTAAGAGACTTTTGATCATTCCAGTTGTACATGATCCTGTGGAGAACTTTACTCAATCAATATTTATCGTGTTTGCTTCAATAATCGTCCCTCTCTCTTCTGTGTGTGTGCTTCTTGAATCGTCTCTTCTCTCAGGCACAGCTCAGGAGTTTAAGAAACGATTTGAGATCCCAATCCTAAAGGGTCGTGACGCTGACGCCAGTGATAAAGACAGAGCTGCCGGAGAGGAGAAACTCCAGCAACTCATCAGCATTGTGAACAGGTGAGCATGAGAGAAATCACTCTCTAAATTTTAAAATTTTAAATTTTCAGACCTTAAAAGGTAAGAGAAATGAATAAAAAAAAAATGAAGTCATGGAAATTCTCAAGTGAATACCATTTAAAAAAAAAAAAAAAACTTTGATTCAGCAAAGTTGCTTTAAATTGATCAAAAGTGAAAGTAAACACATTTCTGATGTTACAAAATGTTCTATTTCAAATAAATGCTGTAGAAAAATATTTTTAAAAAATTATCATGTTTACACAAAAATAAACTCTTTTCAACATTAATAATAATGTTTCTTGAGAACCAAGTCAGCATATTATTAGAATGATTAATATATTAACGTAGACAGCATTTATTTTATTATTTCATAATGATATTGTTTTTACATTGTAAACAGGTGAGCATGAGAGAAAACACTCTATCACACCATTCAAATCATTTCAATTTAACATTGTGTTTGTTTTGTTAAGGTGTTTGATTCGAAGAACCTCAGATATTCTCTCCAAGTATCTGCCTGTGAAGATTGAACAAGTTGTCTGCTGCAAGTAAGAGATCAGTTGATAGTCATATTCCCTACTTTCTGTAATGGCAAGGCTCAAAATAACATGTATAACAATATCAAGTGTTTAATACAGGGATCAGTAACCTCATGCATGAGTGCCATCATTAGCACTTAAACAGTAAGTTTAACTTTATTTTGCCTTAAAGGAAGCATTAAAGAATAATAATTGTTTTTTTCAGTCTTACTCCTCTCCAGAAAGAGCTGTACAAGTTATTCCTGAAGCAGTCCAAACCTGTAGAGAGTCTGCAGACCGGCAAGATCACGGTGTCCTCTCTGTCGTCCATCACCTCGCTTAAGAAGCTCTGCAACCGTGAGTGTGGACCTCTTTACCTGTGACATAATCGGCCCTTTTTTCTTTTCTGACAAAGTTATTTTTACATTAAAACTGCAAAAAAATGTTTTTGGTCTCTCTGTTAGATCCTGCCTTGATTTATGAGAAGTGTCTGGCAGGAGAAGAGGGTTTTGATGGAGCATTAGACCTCTTCCCACAAACGTATTCAACTAAAGCAGTAGAACCACAGCTCTCAGGTCAGTTCTGGCTTGCACTGCCGTTCAAAAGTTGTTGTTGTTGTTTAAAAAAAAAAGTTACACTTAGAATGTTACAAAAAAGTTTCAAATAAATGCTGTTTTTTTAAACTTTGTTCAGAAAAAAAATAATACAAAAATCGGAATCAGCAACTGTTTACAACATTGATAATAATCAGAAATGTTTCTTGAGAAGTAAATCATCATATTAGAATGATTTCTGAAGGATCATGTGACACTGAAGACTGGAGTAATGATGCTGAAAATTATGATTTGATCAGGAATAAATTACGTTTTAAAATATATTTGGTAACACTTTACAATAAGGTTCATCACTTAACTACATTAGTTACTAACTAATAATGAACTGCATCGTATACAGCATTTATTAATCTTTGTTAATGTTCATTTCAACATTTTCTTATACTTTATTAAAATCTTATTAACATTAGTTAATGCACTGTGAACTAACATGAACAGCTGAATTTGTATTAACTAACATTAACAAAGATTAACAAATACAGTAATAAATGTATTGCTCATTGTTAGTTAACACATTAACTAATGTTACTAATGAACTTTATGTAAAGTGTTACCATATATTCGAATAGAATATTTCTGTTTATCAAATTAATGCAACCTTGTTAAACATATGACTTCAAAAAAGTCTTAATGACCCTAAACTTTGGTAATATTTAACGAGTGTCAGAAATAAAATTTTTAAATGTTGACAATATTTGTGCTCAGCAACTAATATTTGTGGCATTTCTTTTTTAACCTTCATAACTGCATTTTTCTGAACCATGTAAAATCAAATCCCTTTTATTTTTAACATCAATTTAAAATATTAATATTATTCTGAACCTATATAATTAAATCAATCAATATCAAATGTAAAATAACATGGTACAAGCCTTGCTAGGGTACATTTTAAATTGGCCAAAACCCATAATGTGTGGCATTTAAGCACTGATTTATTAATGTGTGACCGTGATCTATGACTGCCTTGTTTTCAGGGAAGATGCTGGTACTGGATTATATCCTGGCGATGACCAGAACAACAACAAGTGATAAAGTGGTTCTGGTCTCTAACTACACACAGACTTTGGACCTTTTTGAAAAGCTGTGTCGAACCCGAAGGTGAGGATTTCAGATAATATAAATCCGACATCAGTGTAGAGCGCAAGCGGCCTTGATCTGGAAGTATTTTCCCCATCTGCCTCCCTATAGATGTACACATTATCTACACTTTTTAGCCATGAACCAAAATATTACCATTCAGAATTATGATGGTTTAATTTGTTTTTCTTCATGAATAGATACCTTTACGTTAGACTGGATGGGACAATGTCCATCAAGAAGAGAGCAAAGGTTGTGGAGAGATTCAACACCCCCTCTGTAAGTCTGTTTCCATTTCATACTCGGTGTTCAACCTGTCATTTGAAGTCTAATTAGTGTTATTTTAGTAAGTTAGTACTATTACAGTTTATAAAAAAAATATGGTATGACCTCTTCTTAATATATATATATATACACATATATGTATGTGTGTGTGTGTGTATATATGTGTGTATATATATATATATATATATATTTTTTTTTAAGAAGAGGTCATACCATATTTTTTTTATAAACTATATATATATATATATATATATATATATATATATATATATATATAATGTTTTTTCTACATATACATGTATATCTATATATATGTGTGTGTGTATATTAGGGATGATTTTCAGGGCCGATACCGATTTTTACTGATCAAGTAGACCGATAACCGATATTTTAAAACCGATATATAGCCTATGTCTGGTGTAAAAATGTAAGTTAATGTCAAAATTAAGAATAACAAAGAGTTTTGACAAATACTTTCTTTAAATTATTTTAAACATATCTTTAAATCTGAGAACTGTTAATAATAACATTATTAGGGGTCGACCGATTATCGGCGCCGATATTGAGCATTTTTATGGTTATCGGTATCGGCCATTTTCAAAACCGATTTGCCGATAAAATAATTTAATTTTGAAATGCGCTATATTTGGCTCTGACGCAGCCACCTCTGTTGGAACTCACCACTCTGTAGACTAGACCAATGCAATGTCCCGCACATCTGATTTGTTTGGAGTCACGAGTCCGGCCAATCAATGCGGAAAGCTGAAGGCACTGAAAGTTGCTAACACTCACACCGACAGCACTCGCTGACTGGAACTGCTGCACTGATCACGCATCAGTTGTCTTGTCTCTCAAAGTTAAGGCAGCAGCAGACTTTACTGAAGTAGCAATAAATTACTACACTGAAGTTGCAAAACACCTCAGTATAGGGTCCTGTGATGTCCGCGATGCAGAAAACACGGACCGAATCGCGGAATCCAGTCATAAAAACGGAATTTACTGTATAAAGTGGAATGTCATGGAATTTGTCAACTTCTTGATGAATTAATAAAAAGCAGGTCAGTACAAATCAAATTTCAAACCGCAAAAAGACTATTTAAATATGAATCCTGCGTGTCTCTAAATGAATGGTGCAGACGCGTGATTTCATTTACCACACACACACACTGGAGCACGCGTGACGCTTGCGCTGTTTTCAGCCTCAGCCGCATCATTATATGAGGACATGATTGCATAAACATCTCCAGAACCGCTTAGTCACTTCATGAGCTTTTTAAAGCTTCAACTGAGAAAAGTTATCGTCATATCATAAACACACAGAAACTCAAAGATCTCCACGGCAACCCGTCAAAATAAAAGTTCGTTTTTTCATAGGGCCCTAAACATGTAATTTTTGTTAAACTGTAAATAAATTGAATAAGTTTGATGATTTAAATTAATTAGAAATGCTTTTTGATTACTAAAATTTAATTTAACCATTAAAATAGAGTCTTTAAGTTTTACAGAATGCTGCTGGGTGCTTCCTGCACATTTTTTTGTTATTATTAATAATAATAATAATGTTATTATTAACAGTTCTCAGATTTAAAGATATGTTTAAAATAATTTAAAGAAAGTATTTGTCAAAACTCTTTGTTATTCTTAATTTTGACATTAACTTACATTTTTACACCAGACATAGGCTATGTATCGGTTTTAAAATATCGGTTATCGGTCTACTTGATCTGTAATAATCGGTATCGGCATCGGCCCTGAAAATCACATATCGGTCGACCCCTAGTTGACGCTGGCGCCAGTGTCTATTGCCTGTGCGTCGGCTAGGTGCCTCCGTGTGCATGGTTCCTCCTCTGAGTAACCCCCACATGTGTATGTCCACTGTAAGCCTCCTTGAGCATGTGTCTTTCCCTCGGCAAGCCACCTCGCCACCCCTGGAGTTGAAAGTTGCCACCCCACGGGCTGGTCACTCCAGTGTTTCTCCATATGAAGCCCCTCCGGCCATGTGTGTATTCTTAACTCCTCCCTACGGGTAGGCGTGCTGCGGCATATTTCCTCTGAGATATGCTCCCCAGTGTACCTTGGTATTCCTGTGTCTAGTAGGACTCCTTCGTCCGTGCCAGTATCACGACAGGGGGTTCAGACTTTTGCAGGGCACTGGAAGACAGCTGTGAAGGTGGCGTGATTACACGGGGACCCCCATTCTCCGTCATCCGACGTAACTCGGAGTGACTACGAAAAGGAACGTCTCGGTTACGTATGTAACCCTCGTTCCCTGAGTAGGGAACGGAGACGTTACGTCTCCCTGCCACTTCCGCTGTACCGCTGGGTAGACGCCTGAGTTCAGTCTAGGCTCCTCAGCGAAGACATGATCTGCCTTTGCCGGCGTCTCTCCTTTTATACCCACGCGGTGGGGCGGAGATACGCTATGCAAATTCCACAGACCCATGGCATTTCATCGCCATTGGCTCGTTTTATAATACACGAAGATGATTGGCTTTCTAGGCGAAACCCCCATTCTCCGTCATCCGACGTAACGTCTCCGTTCCCTACTCAGGGAACGAGGGTTACATACGTAACCGAGACTTTTTAATGAGCTGTATGCCACAATCATCAGTATTAAAACAATAAAAGACCTGGAATATTTCAGTTGGTGTGCAATGAATCTAAAATATATGAAAGTTTAATTTTTATCATTACATTATGGAAAATAATTAACTTTATCACAATATGCAATTTTTTTGAGAAGGACCTGTGTATGTGTATATATATATATATATATATATATATATATAATTTTTTTTTTTTTTTTTTTCATTTTGTGCTTTTCTTTTTTTTAAATCACTATTTAGTTTTATTTTTATTTCAGCTTCAGTTTTTGATTTTTGGTATATTTTTAATTTTCAGTTAGAAATTGTAGTGCTTCAACTTAAAATAGAAATGTTGCCTTGTATGCTAACTGAAATAAGTTTGCTTTTCATCTAATATTTATAGTTTATTTTACTTTAATTCCTCTCTTTCAGAATCCAGAGTTCATCTTCATGCTGAGCAGCAAGGCTGGAGGCTGTGGGCTGAATCTGATTGGTGCAAATCGCCTGGTGATGTTCGACCCTGACTGGAATCCAGCCAATGACGAGCAGGCGATGGCCAGAGTGTGGCGAGATGGACAGAAGAAGACCTGCTTCATCTACAGACTGCTGTCGGTGAGTTGAGAGAGATGTTTTCCCAACTAAATGGCTAAAAAAAATATCTCTTGTACAAGATGCTCATCATTTAAAAGTGGATCATTAGCCAGCTTGTTTCTTTTCCCCTCTCTGTTAGACTGGAACGATAGAGGAAAAGATCTTACAGAGACAGGCTCATAAGAAAGCTTTGAGTAGTTGTGTAGTGGATGAGGAACAAGATGTGGAAAGACATTTCTCTCTTGGAGAGCTGCGAGAACTCTTCTCACTCAACGAGAAGACAGTCAGCGACACGCATGACAGGTAAAACACTACATTACTGCCGTTCTCACCTTTGTAAAAGTGTGGATTTAGCACCTACTAGCATAAAGAACAAATATAGACAGACCGTGCATAGAGATCGATTTAAGACTCAAACTCCGTTCGATACAAAAACATTCTTGATTTTAATGTTGTTCATATATTATAAAAAGGAGGATGCAATTTTCTTAAATATCTACACGAATGCAAATGTGGCATTGATTTTACCACAATTTTATATCTCTCTGTTGAACTTTTTTTTATTTTTTTATTTAAAACATTATTTATAAAGCTAATGCACTGATATAAAAAAATGCACTGGAAAATAAATTTAAGTGGGCCAACCAACCCTACACAATAGGGTGGTAAATGCCTCAGGAAGTATGTCACTCTAAAAAGTTTGGGAACCACTGCCACTACTAATTACTACTTTAAAATTGTAATTTGATTACATTACTGATTACTGCATGTAAAAAGTAATCTGATTACTAATTACTTTACTTTCAAGTTACTTTGAAAACCTTTTAAATCTACGAGAATACACTACAAAGTGATACTCAGTTCTTTCCGTAATTTAATATTGACTAAAAAATATTACAGAAATATGAAAACAGCAACTTGACTAAAAGATCCAATGCATTTCTAGAAAATTCTTAACATAAACCTGCCTAACAATGAAAACTCTAGTCTTTTTAAATGTCTACAGTATGTCTTATCTACAACATTCCTTGCTGCGTGTAACATGCACCATCGTGTATCATCACGTGTCATCGTGAGCAAGTCTCTAAATGACTGCGATTCCAGTCGACAAGGGCAGCATTTCCTCCACCACATACGCTGCTACAGCTTTCTTCACCTATCCAGAAGTTACCTTTCCTCCCGATCCTGAACAAAAATCCAATTTAGCTTGTTGCACCGCTCTCGTCTCGGGCCTGGGTAACGTTATCCTCCTTGGCGACGAGTTTGAATCTATTCTGTTCAAGTGCTTCAACAAATTGCTGGTTGAGTTAATAGCGGTGGAAAGTTCTTTAGAAATTTCACACAGTTTGCATTTAACAGTTATATTTTTGTTTTTACACTCAATGAAATCAAAATAAAGTTTATATTTCCACTTGAAGAAATAACTACACGCTCGTCTGCATCCATTTTAGAAGCACGCGTTCTCCGGTAAGTCATTCAAGTGCATGCTCATTAACTGACGCAGCCGCGCCAAATGTGATTAGAAATGCATTTTTACAATTTTTTCTTAATACATTTGTAACACAAGTAACTTAATTTTATTGACATCAGTAACCGTAATCAAATTACATGAATTTTAAATGTAATGAGTTAGATTACTGCGTTATCACGAAATGTAATTATAATACAGTAACGCGTAATTACTTTGTAACACGTAATACCCAACTCTGCTCATGACACATAGCTAGCACAGCTAAAAGTGTTCCTAATGTATTGGACCTTTTATTGAAATTAGCCTACTAAGACCCTTAAGAACTGTGTTTGAGTTGAGAGGTGCGACACAAAAGTAGTGTTTGCGAGGTGTTTTTGTAAATCCACTATGTGCCCCTAGGGTTGCAGAAACTGTATACTTTAACACCTAATACTGCATTGTTTTTTGACTAAATTAATTAATGGATGAGGGCATCTCAAAATGCATTTCTAATAAGATTATCAAAAGAGGCATTTGTATTTAAATCCCTTTGTGTGTGTCAGGTTTCGCTGTCGGCGCTGTATAAACAATCGTCAGGTGCGTCCTCCTCCAGATGATGCGGACTGCACCAGTGATCTGTCCAACTGGCAGCACTGTTCAGATAAAAGAGGCTTGAGGGACCCGGTGCTGCAGGCATCCTGGGACGCTGCCGTCTCCTTCGTCTTTCACCAGCGCTCGCATGAGGACCAGAGAGGAGTCGTCTGAGCATCATGAATACATCAGATCACACAGGCTGAACACTGCAACTGATATCAGCTGATCTGGGAACAGCTTTCTGCTGTTCAAGCGATAGTACACTGTAATTCAGTTCTCTTCCTTCTACTTTCTTTTTATTTATTCTGTGCATTTATAAACAAATTCAATGTTTGTCCCTATCAGCGTCATTAAACGTGAACTATATGCTTTATGCTGGTCGTTTCTTCATCACGTCTGCATGATTTTGTTCACCACACGGAAAAGCAAACGTCTTTCAAAAGGCAGCTGACGTGTTTGTCACATCACACTGATGTGATCTGCCATGGTGGACCTGGAGTCCCAGTCATCCGTTAATATGTTACAGTACGGGATGAGCTTTCGCAGGGCTTGACCTTTGACCTCAGGGTCACGATCCAGTGGATTAAAGCGCAGGTCTAGTGTCAGTTGCTGAACTGGCCGGCATGTTTCCAGCAGCTGTACAAACTCCAGAAGTTCGGCAGGAAGAATGAAGTTTGAGCTGTATGAAAGAACACATTATGGTTATTGTGTAAACAAACATGTATGGAAGATGCATGCAACAAAACCAGTATTACCTAAGGTCTAATTTTGTGATTTTGCTGGGACGGCATCCTGAGAATAAGTTGGCTATCTCTAGGACACCTGATGCTGGAAAAAGAAAAACAAGTTTGGTCATATTTTTCCCCCCCATTATTTCACAGATCACAAAATTGTTAACTTTTCTTAGACAATCTTGTTGCGCACACAAAGATGTATATTAGACTGGTCCTTCAGAAATCATTCTAATTTGCTGCTTAACATTTCCCATTATTAGCAATGTTGTAAACCGTTGTGCGACTTTAGATTTTTGTGGAAACTGATACATTTTTTCAGGATTCTTTGATGAATAGAATCTTTTGTAACATTCCAGATCTCTTAACTGTCACTTTTTATCAGTTTAAAGAATCCTTGCTGAATAAAAGCATTGGTTAACAATAATAGCACCACTACAGAGCGAGTTGAGTCTTACCCAGTCGGTTCTGGGCCAGCGTCAGGCTCTGGAGGGACGAGACCCCTTTCAGCGCTTCTACAAACGGCAGCAGAAAGTCCTTCTTTACGGTACACTTATCCAGCAGCCTACAGTCTTTCAAGGACAGCTCTGAGATTCAATCAACAGTACAAACATTAGGCATTCATTTCAAGACTCAGGCTAGCTTTTTTATGAAAGCAAGAAGTGCTGCACGATGTGGACCTTCAGTATCTCGTGCTCTTTGGGTGTAGGGATGCTTTCACTCATAAACGTAAACAATCCAAGTAATTAGTTTTTAGAAAAATATAAAAAGCCTTTATTCTTTCATGGCTTAGATTTCAACAGGTCATGGTCACATGGTTAAAATCTAAGCCATAAAATAATAAAGGCTTTTTATATTTTTCTAAAAACTAATTACTCGAGTGCCTTGGATTGTTTTTTCTTATGAGCTTTTTTTATGCATTATGCTGTACCTTCTAACACAGGATATTCCAAGAAATGAAGAATCTCCTGGTGATGATCAGCTAGGTTCACGTCTTCCAGGTTTAATACTTTGAGTAAAGGATTAGATTCTATGAGGGGAAAAAGAGACATGAATCATGTTAACATATGAATCAACTGTGTTTGTACGAAACAAAACTAGTTTGTAGCTAAATAGCATTTAGTCAGGAAAAACATTTTGTAATACAACACTGAAATGATTCTGTAGAGGCCAAAGTATAATTCATAGTAATGTGAATAAGAATTAATGTTAAATAGGTAAATAATTTCATTTAGAAGTTCATGTAATGGTTAAAAATGTTAAATAATACTTAAAAGGTTAAAAGCATACTATAATTCATGTGCTTGTAGATTTGGTAAAAACACTGTATATTATGTGACTCAGATATTGAGAGCTGTGGAACCGAACGGTTTTCTTACCTGCTAACTGTTAACTTATTGCTATTTCTATTAGGAATCTTTTATTTTATAAGCAATCAGAGTAATTGTATTATTCAGCTCACATTTTCTTTTGTAAATCGGAAACCAAGGAATAAAAACCGGAGATTCTCATCTTTTATTTCAACAACGTTTCTGAAGTGGATTTATTGAACTGTATAGCTGAGCTTACAATGGACACTGCAAATGGAACTAATTGCTAGGAATAATGTTAGATAGTTATTAGTGTAAGCCATTGCATTTCTCAATATTTCAAACCTTTACATTAGTAAGAAAACCTGCTTGACAGTGGACTACGATCCTTTGGAGAGGTTTGTGAAAAGTGGAACATGAATGAAAGTTCAACGAGGGACTGACGTTCTCAACTAGACTGATCACGCGCTGTGCTCGAGGCTGGTGAGTGCTAAATGGAGCGCTAACGGCCTCAATGAGTTTGTCGTTGTTGTTGCGTGACTGTTGTAAGTGAAATCTGTAAAAAACGGACTGATTATAAAAGCAATCATGATGGAGACAGGAACAGAAGCCATGGTAAGCTTAACTGAAGAAAAGCGAGGGGTTAAACCGACAAAAATAAGTTCCAGAAGAGCTATACTAGGACAACTTACTGTGAAAAAGAACGAATTGTATGCTTTAATGGATGATGATGCAAATGTGGAAATCATAGCAAAGGAATTGTTGGTCAAGTATGAAACACTGATAAAGGAATTCAGTAAAATAAATGCTGACGTCAAGGACATATTCTGCCAGCTTGAACGCGTAGAGAATTTGAACACAGATCAAACGGATTGGTTTGAGCCAAGAAATAATGAGCACAGAGAATATGTGCAAGAAGTGAATACATGGATACAGAATGCAATACTACGCAGAGAAGAGGCTAACAAGGTTAGTGATCAGATACATCCTGAAGATAGTGTGTCAGTCACATCCAGTAAGTCTAGAAAATCTAAGTCTGTTTCTGTTACTTCTGTAACATCGTCTGCTCGTGCTGAGCGCTTAACGGTTGAATTGGAGAGAGCTGCTCTGTTAGCCAAGTCAGCTACATTGAGAAAAAGACAGACTTTAGAGGAGCAAGAACTACAGCTCAAGGTTGAAAAAGAAGAGTTGGAGCTGCAAGCAGGGCTCGCTGCAACCGATGCACGATTAGCCGTGTTAAGAAAATATGAAAGTTCAGATGTGTCAAGTAGAACCAAAAGCATTAAAGTGGAAATATTGTCGTCTGCGTCAAGGAAATGTGATGTCAGCCACACTAAGAGAAGCGTATCTAGCTGTGGAACTTTGCATAACCACACTAGTGAAAGAGGCGCAGATGCGATGCGAGCTCCCGTCACTTCAGATAATTTGGTTACCGTCATGCAACGGCAAAACGATATCACTGAAAGCTTAATAAAGCAGCAAAGGCTATCTACATTGCCATCACCGAACATTCCAGTTTTCAAGGGAGATCCATTAGAATATCGTCTCTTCATGAGAGCTTTTGAGCACCGCATAGAAAGCAAGACTGAAAATAGCAAAGATCGGCTTTACTATCTAGAACAGCACACACATGGGCAGCCTAATGACTTAGTGCGTAGCTGTTTTCATATGGATCCAGATCAGGGTTACCCTGAAGCCAAGAAACTGCTAAAGGAACGCTTTGGTGATAAATATAAGATATCTATGGCATACCTTGATAAAGCTTTAAACTGGCCTGCCATTAAATCAGATGACAACAAGGCACTTGAAGCATACGCCCTCTTTATGACAAACTGCAATAATGCAATGTCGGATCTGGAGTACTTAGAAGAGATGGAAAATGCCGCTAACATGCGCACGATTATCTCAAAGCTCCCATACAGGCTGAGAGAGAAATTCAGGAGCGTCGCCATAGACATTCAGAAAAAACAAGCTCGGCGGATAAAGTTCAAAGATGTAGTGTCATTTGTCACCACTCAGGCTGAAATGGCAACACACCCTGTGTTTGGGGAAATCTCAGGACAAACAAAGCGCCAGACTGAAAGGTCAAGTGGAAAGAAAAACATCACAACGCTAGCAACTGAAGTAAAAGAACAGAAACTTGAGAAAGATGCTGCTGGTGCTGGAAACAAGAAAGCTCATGAGAAGGGAACAAGTATGGACAAAGCCTTCAAGAAACCTTGTATCTTCTGTCAGGGAGATCATACCATGGAACAGTGCAAGAAACTCCAAAGAAAGTTGCACAAAGAAAAGCTTGAATTTCTTAAGAGCAAAGGACTTTGTTTCAGTTGTTTTATAGGAGGTCACATGAGTAATGCCTGTGAAGAAAAGAAGAGCTGTCAGATATGTTCAGCTACACACCCTACGCTCTTACACATAAAGCAGAAATTTAAAGAATTATCAAAGGAAGAGGCTTCAAAAGAGGAGCAAAATGAGGAGTGTCCAAAGGAAGAGCAAATCGTTGTCAGTGGATTTGTGGATGCAGAAGAAGCATGCTCTCAGACAGGGGTCGGGGGTACAGGTAGTGTTCTCGCCATTGTTCCTGTGAAAGTAAAGGCAAAGAAAGGCAACAAGGTACTGACTTGTTATGCATTCATGGATCCAGGGAGTAACGCTTCCTTCTGTACTAACAAGCTGGCGAACGACCTTCATCTGCAAGGAAAAAATGTTAACATCCTACTCACTACTATGGGAGATCAAAAAACAGTCTCATGCAAAGCCGTATCAGACCTAGAAGTGAGTAGCCTAGAAGGTGACGACTTTATCGAGCTTACAGGTGTTTTCGCACAAAAGGATATCCCCGCAAGTAAAGAGAACATTCCAACCCAAGAAGAAGTGGATAGGTGGCCACATCTACAAGGTGTACGAATTCCATCGATCAACGCGGACATCTGTCTTCTGATTGGGACTGATGTGGCAAAGGCTTTGGAGCCAGAAGAGGTAATCCGCAGTGTCAAGGATGGACCGTATGCAGTACGCACAGCTTTGGGATGGACAGTAAACGGACCGCTGCGTGAGAACATCAGAAGCTGGACAAAGAATGGATACCCGCAGATCCAGATGAATCGGATCTCAGTGGCTCGACTCGAAGACTTATGGACTCAGCAATTCAAGTATGATTTTCCTGAGAATGCTCAAGGAGAGCAGTTAGAAATGTCTAAAGATGACCAACTGTTTATGGACAGAGTCTCTAAATCGGCAAAGCTGGTCAACGGCCACTACTCAGTTGGTCTGCCGTTGAAGAACAAAGATGTGAAAATGCCCAACAACAGGGCAATGACAGAGCAACGAGCGCTCAACATGAAAAAGAAGCTTCAGAGAAATCAGACGTTCAAAGATGACTATGTCAGCTTCATGAATGAGGTGATAAAGAAGGGCTACGCTGTAAAGGTCCCAGATGAAGAACTAAAAAGGAGTGATGGAAAGGTGTGGTTTATTCCGCATCACGGTGTCTACCACCCTAAGAAGCATAAAATGCGAGTGGTATTCGACTGTGGCGCTTCATATCAAGGAACCACACTCAATGAACAATTACTGCAAGGGCCTGACATGACAAGCAGTTTGGTTGGTGTCTTGACTAGATTCCGTCAAGAGCGAATCGCAGTCATGGCGGATGTGGAATCGATGTTCCACCAGGTCAAAGTTCCACCAGAAGATGCTGATCTCCTCAGGTTTTTGTGGTGGCCGGACGGCGACACCTCAAAAGAGTTGCAAGAGTACAGAATGGAGGTACACTTGTTTGGAGCCATCTCCTCACCAAGTTGCGCGAGTTATGCGTTGAGAAGGTGTGCTGAGGACAACAAAAACATGTTTGATGCAGCAGTAGTGGATACAGTCTTAAATAACTTCTATGTAGATGATTGTTTGAGATCAGTTGCTACTGAACAAGAAGCAGTCAGACTATTCCAAGACTTGAAGGCCATCTGTCAAACAGGAGGTTTTAGATTGACAAAATGGACGACGAACAATCGGAATGTGTTGTTAAGCATTCCACTTGAGGACCGGGCAACAGAAGTCAAAGATTTCGATCTTGACCAGGATTCACTCGCCATCAAGAGAGCTTTAGGAGTACAGTGGTGTATGCATGTTAATTTTTCACACGGGTGACAGAAGGA
The DNA here is from genome assembly GCA_026230005.1 of Gila orcuttii. Taxonomy (NCBI): domain Eukaryota; kingdom Metazoa; phylum Chordata; class Actinopteri; order Cypriniformes; family Leuciscidae; genus Gila; species Gila orcuttii. The sequence goes on from JAPDVR010000011.1 coordinate 4,644,541, forward strand.
AGTCGAGGTACCTGCTAATGTGTGAAAAAAGCGTGGAGACAGGTGTATTCCTGTGAGATGAAGGCTGGTGAGTTTGGGAGCCCACGTCAGCGCCGGAAGAAAACACTTGACTGTCATCGGACCAGTGGCTTTGACCGACAGCTTCTCCAGGCACAGCTCTGTGAATCACAGATATAAACACTAAATGATCAATCTCAAACTTTATTATATCATATCATTATTGATGAATGATAGACCAAATTAAATGCATATCTTCAGTTACTATCAGTTAAGAGTGATGACACTGTCAGTGTTATTTTAATATAATTGAGATCAGTTATTATTATTATCAGTTTTTATTTTACATTAAAGTTTTTTGTCCTTTTTAATAGTTTTTAAAAATATGTCTATATAGTACTCCCCCCCCCCTCTTTTTCCATTAGTTTGAATTATTTTAGTAAATCAAATTATACTAAATAAAAATGAGAAATTATGCCTTAGCAATTAAATGAAAACTTGTGAATATATATATATATATATATATATTTTTTTTATTATTATTATTTTTTTTTTTTATTATTATTTTAGTTAACATTTATTTAATTTCAAGTCCCAAAAGTTTATTTTCATGGTTTTAGTTTTAAATAATAACCCTGCACTGCTCAGTAAAATTCTACTGTCTGACAAAACAAAGCGTGATCATTTATTTTGTAAGAAATTCTAGGCAAAGAATTATATAAAAGCCTTTGATCAGATTTAGGCAGAAAAAAACTGCCTTTTCAATAGCAAATCATGTGTGGCCAAATCTGAGTGTTTTTTTGATTGTTGTTGTTGGTTTTTTTGGATTTCAAATTTCTTTCTTCTGCCATCCATGCCATTGATTTTATATAATATCTACTCCACCTCTAGGTCGTTGGCTAAAAGTTAACATCAGCTAGCGATGTTCAATCTATCTATGCATGAAAACTGGAGCATATCAACATCTGCAGAATTCATATGGATTAGTTTGACTCACCTTTGCTTTGAGTGAAAGGCGTGCGCTGCCTGCGTGTGTTTCTGTCAGCAGGAGGGCAGATCTCCAGAGAAAGGCTCAGTAGAGTCGGACACGCTCTCAGCACGCTGATCAAGTGTGTGTGACCGCAAACGTGACTTATACTGAGATCTGTGAGAGAGCAGCCGGGGTTCAGGAACAAGCGTCTGAGAGACTCCACCAACACTGACATCTCCTCCTCATGAATGAGCCCTGCACAGACAAACACAGAGCGACTGCTTTACTTCACACCATCCGGCATTCAGAGATGTCCATATTAGGGCCAGACTACGGCAAAAGAGAAAAGAAAAATATATATATATACATATACAGTGACAAAGCAGACATCACAACATTTATTTCCATCAAGATGTGCATCAATATTTGGTTAAAGGGATAGTTCACCCAAAAATGAAAATTCTGTCAGTAATTACTCTCCCTCATGTTGTTCAACCCCGTAAGACCTTCGTTCATCTTCAGAACACAAATTAAGATATTTTTGATTAAATCTGAGAGCTGGATCACTCCTCCATAGGCTTCTAAGGGATTGAAACTTGTTCCGCGAAAAGTTATTAAAGACATCGTTACAATAGTCCAAGTGACTACAGTGGCTAAATCTTAAGTTTATCAAGCGACGAGAATACTTTTTGTGCGCAAAAACAAACAAAAATAACGACTTTATTTCAACTATTCATTTCCTTCTCTGTGGGCCTCGAGTCAGTTCACTAGTGTAATAGCGTAGAGCTACGTCACACGGAGGCTCACTATTGGCCGACGCTGGTCATGTGTGTGATGCGTGTGACGTACAACACAGAAACAGGACTATTTTAATAACTTTTCGGGGAACAAGTGTCAATCCCTTAGAAGCCTATGGAAGAGTGATCCAGCTCTCAGATTTCATCAAAAATATCTTAATTCGTGTTCTGAAGATGAACAAAGGTCTTACGGGGTTGAACAACATGAGGGAGAGTAATTACTGACAGAATTTTCATTTTTGGGTGAACTATCCCTTTAAGATCTTGTAACGTCAATGCAAGAGTCCAGCTCTCTGTAAAGTCTCCTCCAGCACATCCCAAAGACTTTCAATGAGTTTAAGCTCTGGACTCAGAGGAGCATCAATTCATGTGTGAAAATGATTCATGTTTCCTCCCAAACATTCTTTCACAGTTTGATCCTGATGAATCTTGACTGGAATATGGCCATGATGTGTCTTCTTACATGGTTGTTTAAGAAATGAAAAGCTACACACTCCATCAATTAGGTTTAGAAGAACTTTGCCAAACATAGAACATGCTAGAAACATAATAATCACTGCAATAACTGGTGGTGGTTGAGGAGATTCCCCCTTCTACGTATAGCGCTTTGAGTGCCGAGAAAAGTAATGAATTATTATTAATTATTAATAATGAATCAATCATAGACTCTTAAGGATTTGCCTCTTTAAATCCAAACAGCAACCTTTTTTTTTTTTGCCTAGAAGTGTATTTAAAAGTTTGGGGAGAGTAGGATTATTAAATGCTTTTGAAAGAAGTCTCTTCTGCTCACCAAGGGTGCGTTTATTTGATCAAAAAAATTATTTGATCAAAAATACAACAAAAAAAAAAAAAAACAGTAAAAATTTTAATGAATTGTTTTCTATTTGAATATATTTTAAACTATAATTTATTTCTGTGATCAAAGCTGAATTTTCAGCATCATTACTCCAGTCTTCAGTATCACATGATCCTTCAGAAATCATTCTAATATGATGATTTACTTCTCAAGAAACATTTCTGATTATTATCCATGTTAAAAAAACAGTTATGCAGCTTAATATAGTATTTGTGGAAACCGTGATACATTTTCCCCAAGATTCTTAGATGAAAAGAAAGTTAAAAACAGCATTTATTTGAAATGGATATCTTTTGTAACATTATAAATGTCTTCACTGTCACTTTTGATAAAGTTTTTAAAAAACCTTAATGACCTCAAACATTTGAGCAGTAGTGCGTGTATAATATGTATATATTTCCACCTGACTAGTCTATATGTGTAGACGTTTAGGAAAAACTAGATATCATATTTAAGTATCAGCGTACTACTTACAGTCACTGTGAAGATGTAGTGTGTGAAGACACAACCATGTAGGCAGGATATGTGACACCGTGGTCAGGATTTCACATTTGGACACTTCAATATCCAGCGAGTGGATCTGAGCTTGAGGGCAGTGGTCAGCAGGGCTGCTAAAGGACGAAAACTCGCTGCACAAAACCTCTGGATTTTCCTCCACGTCTAAAGCGAGACGTTTGGCTGCGGGTTCCTCCAGCTCTCCATCATCTTCTACTGAACAATGGCCGTCAGCGTGGGGCGTCTCTGATGACACCGAGGACCCCTGAGGACCCCTGTGCCTGGACATGAGCCAGCGCAGAAAAGATGAATCTGGGTTTCTCAGAACCACTTCTCTGACAGACCCGTGGTCCAGGAGCCGGTGGAGGATAAACAACACGTCTTTCCGCCCGTGTTTGAATAGAGCATTGGCATCCAGTAATCTGAGGGACGTCACTCCCGTTTCAAGGGTGCTCAGGATGGGCCGCAGGTCACGGGACGCGAGCCTGCAGATGTTTTTGGTTGAGGTGTTTAGAGAGAGGACTCTGACGTGCTTCACGGTCATGGAGAGGATGGAGGAATTGCTGAGGTTGGAAAGGTACGGTCCTCCTCGTCTGACCTGGGTGAACATGACCATGTGAAAGAGCCTTTCCAAACATCGCTGCTTCCAGTCCTGAGTGATCGGTGCTGACTGGGAAAACAGAGAATCAGATTTCAGGTTTAGTGCACTTGCTCATAACATGGGTCTCATGGGGACCAAGGTTTTAATCAAATCAAATTATAAGGTCTATATAAGAAATTAGATTTTTTTTTTGGTAGCTTGCGCTAAAAATTCCAACAAATGGTAAATGGACTGCATTTATATAGCGCTTTAACAGACCCAATGGCCACCAAAGCGATTTACATATTGCCTCACATTCACCCATTCACTCACTCATTCATACACTGACGGCGGTTTCAGCCACAGTCGGGAGCAGCCGGGGTTATGTGTCTTGCTCATGGACACCTCGACACTTGGTCAGGTGGAACCGGGGATCAAACCACCAACCTTTCGGTTTGTAGACAACCTACATGAACCACTGAGCTACTGCCGTCCCACAAAACAACAACAACAACAAAAAATCATACACAAAAAATAAAATAAAATCTTTATTGGCCATGTAAGTTGCACTTATAAGGAATTTGACTTGCTAGTTTGCTCTAAAAACTAAAAACATACACAGAAAAATTGAATAAAAAGGTCCACATACAGATTTTGACTTTCAGTCAAAAATCCAGAATAAAATAAGATAAAAATAAAAGAACACACAAATAAAATAAAAGAATAAATAAATCAAAGGTTTATTGGCCATGTAAGTTTGCTCTAAATAATAATAATAAAATAATACACAATAAAATAAAATAAAAATGTCTACATGAGGAATTTGACTTTGTATTTTATTTTGTGTATTGTTTTATTTTTATTCTGGATTTGTAGAGCAAACTACAATGTTTATTGCCCATGTACATTGCACTTATGAGGAATTTGACTTGGTAGTTTGCTCTAAAAACTCAGAATACATATATATATATATATATATATATATATATATATATATATATATATATATATATATATATAAAATAAAATAAAGGTTTAATGGCCATGTAAGTTATACTTATAAGGAACTTGACATCACACATGATGTCAGCCAGGATTTAATTCAGCAGAGATGATCATATGAAGAACAAACCTTCGATCTCAAGCGCCAAGTCTGATCCAGATCTCTCCATATTGTTACCCAAATTACAGAGGTGGAGATTCCTGAAATGAGCATCAGGTTACTTTATTTCATTAACATGGCCTGTATTTGAACATTTTAATTCAAAGGAATCCATTTTCTACACCAGTATATATATATATATATATATATATATATATATATATATATATATATATATATGAAGAGAACACACTGGGATTCATCAGATGCTCTTCATTCATATGTATGCATGCATTTATGAATTATTGTACCTTTAGTGGCAGCAGCAGTTCCAATCCTGTCCAGATAGTAAATGTTTAGATGTGGCAGTAAGTCTTTCAGGAGAGAGACAGGCAGATCTAGATCAAGAAAAATAGAAACAATATTATAAATGTCAAACTGGTCACGTCCTTTAAATTACATATGAAGTCTTGCATTGAATATGGATTGACAAGTAAATAATTGTTGCTAATGCTATAAGTAAAACTCACTTAAAACCTTTCTTTCTAATAGATTAATGTTTTGAGCAACTTTCACGATGCACATGTGCACCAACGAACTTCCATCTGAAACTCCCATTTTTGCACAAAGATTTTTTTCTTACAACCGAGCGTGTGCTCGATACATTTCTACTGTTGTGCTTCCGTCATGTGTTTCGGAAATAAACATGTATTGGAAGGAATTATGGGACTGAAATCTGTTGTTCCTCCAGGGGGCGCTCGGCTGCTCACAAATCGGAATTTTTCATTAAACTGCATTTAATCTTAATCTTTTCCCCCGCGTATTTGTGATATTTGTACACTTCAAAGTATAATCTTTTAAATTAATACATTCAAATAATTAATAGCTGATATGCAAATGTAAAGTCGCTGCCATAATTATAATTTTTTTTAAATCTTTTTAGTAATCACACACGACTGCGATTGGGCCGAACTGCCTAGAGCTGAGAAAAGTAGCAATTTCCACGTGACAACATATTTTTTATATAGCTTACATACTGAATATTATTCTAACAATTAACATCTGAATTTTATCTTTATATCCCTCAAACTAAAAACTCCCAGTAAAGGCACGTTTGAGCTGCTAAGTCCCGCCAGTTAAAACAGCGCAATTTCATGCTAAATTCCATTCTAGTCGCTCAAATTCTATGCAAAGAACGCATCGACTCCTAACTTCCGGGCGCTGCTGTAGCCAATGAAACGCGCTGTATGAAACACGTGGTGCAGGTCCCGCCCAGTACAGCAGTCCAGCTCACGAAAGGTTCTTCAAAAGCAGTAAATCAGATTACATCAAACAAAAAAGTTGTTTTTTTTGTTCATTAAAATTGTCCCATTAAATATGTCCCTTTGATTAAGCATAGCACCCTTTCTATTTTATTCCTGTGTGAAAAGTTGCATCTTATTGTATTCTATATACTTTGCTATTGTTTTGCTAAATAAATTAGTAAGATTCTTCAAAAGCACAAGAAAGCATGTTAAGACATGACAAAGCAGAGCGTGTGACGCAGCATTATCTTAAATTTGCGAAATTACACATTCTGCAAGAACATTTAAGCACCAGCACATTATTATGAACACACTATGACTACACCAATACATTTATAATGTTCCTTGATGTTTATCTGTTTTCATTTTTATCAGGTCTACTGTATACTGTTGATGCTTTGCTGCTGCGCTTCTTACACACGAAACACATTTGTTCCCAACAACCAAGTTATGGCAATAAAGTAATGCATACAGCATTTGTCTTTTGTTCTTTATTGTTTTCTGTTATTTGACATTAGCAACAAACCCAAATTCTGTGTCAACATCACCGCTTTACTGATCTCAACAACAGAGGACACATTATTTCATATGAGAGACGAAAACAGAACAGTTATTAATACTTCAGTCCAAACTCGGCAATATGGAATCAGTTACAGGGAATTGTTGAATGTGGGTCAAAAATCACATTATATAAATAACCCGAGCACTGTATTTCTATAAGCAGACAACCATCTATAAACAGCTCCATTTATTTGACTGACTGGAAGACCTTGTGGGCCACCTGTAGAAAACAAGAACAGAACAACAAGTTATATCAAAAATTATGTTCACAAATTATTTTAAACAGTTCATTCAAGAGCAAAAATTCTGTCAGACAAAAGATGATTTTGAGAATTTTCTCACACACAAAATAGCAGCACACAGGTTATGTATGACAAACAAGAGTAAATAATGATAGATTTAGCATTTTTGGTAAAACCACTCCTTGAATGTAGGTGTGTGACTGTACTTTGCTTTGCCCAGCAGCGAAGTCAAAGACTCTTCCTAAAATGCTAAATACATCATCTAAACCTCTCTACCAATCATTAGCTATGTTTCCACACACAGTTGCGAATTTAAAGGGATAGTTCTCCCAAAAATGTTATTTTTTGTATTCATCCTCAAACCATCCTAGGTGTATATGACTTTCTTCTTTCAGGCGATTACAATCAAGAGTTATTTTTGAAAATAAATCCCGGCTCTTCCAAGCTTTATAATGATGATAACGAGATTTTGAAGCCCAAAAAGCACATTGATCCATCATAAAAGTAATGCATATGACTCTGGGGGGTTAATAAAGGCCTTCTTAAGTGAAGCCATGCGTTTTTGTAAGAAAAATATCCATATTTATAACTTTAGAAAATATAATAATCACTGGCTTCCTGTAACGGCCGTATGCGAGTCGACCTCTGACCCACCGCATGATGAGTGACCTTTGACCTGACGCATGACGTAGGAGTAGCGTAAGCTTTGACACCTCTCGCGGTTCAAACAAATAGAGCTGGGAACAAACTCAAGCTCCTCCCACATTTATCTTTAAAAATGTTCGATTCTCTATGCTCTGCGTCGGGTCAAAGGTCACTCTTCCGCCGGAACTACGGAAGCCAGTGATTCTAGTTTATAAAAGTTATAAATATGGATATTTTTCTTACAAAAACGTATCGCTTTGCGACTTTTATGATGGATTGATGCGCTTTTTTGGTCTTCACAATCTCAGGTATCAGTCATTCCCATTATAAAGCTTGAAAGAGCCAGGATATTTTTTAATATAACTCTGATTGTGTTTGGCTGAAAGAAGAAAGTCATATACACCTAGGATGGCTTGAGGGTGAGTAAATTATGGGATCATTTTCATTTTTGTGTGAACTAACCCTTTAAAATACGTGCAAAATTGGAGTATCACGTAAAACATTTACATCCTATGTGTTCAAGAGAACAAAATCATCACTTTCTGGGAAATCGGCGCAAAATATCAGTAAAGAAAATGGTTTCTGCAATCTTTTTTCCTCCATCATAAATGAGTTTGTCTCAGAGCGTCAGACGAAACACAATAAACGCTGTCATGTTCTCTTGCGTTCGGATGCTGGTGTTTGAGAACGCAATCTTGTGAGACGGAGGGAATTAAACCAAATCATTCTGATGACAGACTTTACAGGCGTTTCAGAGCCACCAAACCAACATTTATGCACATCTTGGCGTTTCCATCCAGCGTTTTTTTTTATGTGATATCCCAAAATGCACATAAAAATAGGAGGACGGAAGCATAGCTAAGGCATCTAACGGCCACGAGCACTCTTACACAGTGGTCACGAGCGTGCAGGAAGTCGAAGAGCTCCTCTGTACAGTCTTCTGTGGTCTCTGAGCGCGAGCCGACCCGGGACTCGCACGCCTCCAGCTGCTCGCGTGCGTGAACACAATGCTCCGACTGCGCACACTTCTCCCTCACGACCTCGAGAGGATCCTGCAGAGCACACGTCAAACAATATCCTTCAGCAAACTTGGTGCATGGACCAAACTGCTACAGGTGAAACTCGAAAAAATGTTATATCGTGCAACGGTTCATGCATTTCAGTAATTCAAATTAAAAGGTGAAACTAATATATTTAGTATATATAACTATATACATGATTATACTTTTCAGAGGGCCGACATTTCTGTATTTAAAATCCTTTTTTTATTCATTTCATTTAATATTCTAATTTTCTGAGATTTTGAATTTGGAGTTTTCATAAGCTGTAAGCCATAATCATCAAAATTATGCATGATATTATAATTTTTCGAGTTTCACCTGTATGTGTACTGTGCTAGACTAACTGAGAATTGTTACAGCACTTGTATTTGTTTCCCTCTTGTTGGTCTGATTGCTTCTATTGCTCTCCTCATTTGTAAGTCGCTTTGGATAAAAGCGTCTGCTAAAAGATTCAATGTAAATTGTGCATATCATCCAGACACAAGCCTAAAGGGTTGACTGATATAAGATAATGTTCTGTAACTTGCGACTTCAATATCCAAAGTGAATAGGATTTGGTATTAGGGCTGAACGATTATGGAAAATAATCTAATTGCGATTTTTTTTAACCAATATTGCGATTGCGATTTAATATGCGATTACTTTAAGTTCTTTACCTTCTGTATTAGTCGACAAAGACAAGCAATAAATCATTGTACAGTAGGGATGGGAATCTTTAGGCAGCTCATGATCCGATCAAATTTTTTTCTTATTAATTAATCTTAATAACACTTAAAAAATGTATTTAATTACATGTGTAAATACATACTTTAATATATATATATATTAAACACATTTAATTAAACCAATTACATGTTAAGAATTTTAAATGGGCTATAAAGTAATATAGCATCAAAATATAAAAGCTAGTAAATAAAGAGGAACAAAAAAAAACATTACAAGCAATAAACAAAGAGTGTTTTCAGTATTTAAAAGTAACTGTCTGAACGTTTTCCATTCAAGAGCTGGAGTGATTTCCCCCCTATACGATAAGCTGCATTCACACTAATGCACATATCTCTTTTGAAATTGTAAATGTGGTTTGTCCTGTGTGTTTAAGATATAACTGACCGTGTTTACATTAATTTCGCGTCATAAAAGCGATCAATGAGTCTCTCACAGCCGCATGCACGAGCGCTCTTCACAAAGCGCGCGCAAGTATTTTAAAATGAAAGCAGCTTTCTCAGTGATTTTCATATTTTTTATATATAAGCCAACTGCATTCCAAAAGACATAAATAATGCCTTTGTGGAGCATTTGTAAGGAAAATTCCGGCGGCCAAGACCGCGCACTGCAAGAGTAACATCAAAGCGGCAAAACCTGTGCAATGAAGCCCGCGACTGTCCTTGTAATTCGCTTAAACCCCGAACTTTATGAAAGCTTATTTTTCGGAAGGTTCGAGCGGTGTCGTGTGTGTGTGTGTGTGCGTATGCGTGAGAGAGAGAGAGAGAGAGAGAGAGAGAGAGAGAGAGAGAGAGAGAGAGAGAGAGAGAGAGAGAGAGAGAGAGAGAGAGAGAGAGAGAGAGAGAGAGAGAGAGAGAAATTAGAAGCAAGCAGAATACTGTTGTTTCTAAAGCACGCGCAGCGTCATCACGCATCTGTGTTTAAAAACTAAGCTCAGACTCGATTCTGAAATTCTCTGAATCGATCCAGAATTGTTGGGGAGAGAATAAATAACACAATATCACATACATAAAAAATAAACTGTTGACCTGTGTAATCGCAGCTTTTGCGGTTACAAAATCGCATTTCATCATATCGCGATATTATCGCAAATGCAATTAATCGTTCAGCCCTATTTGGTATGCAAGAACACATAGGATACATGTCAAATGTCTTTCAGTTACGATAGAGGGCGCTATAACCTCAACATCCTCAAAACTGCACAGCTGTGATCCAGGAAATTCACACACAATCAAAGGCATCCATAGGATCTACTTTTTCAAAGGTGAAGATTTTAGACATGTTTTCCACACACATTATCGTTTTATTTTGATTTGGGGGTGAAATTACCTGTACATAACTTGACCGTTTCCCAAATAATAATTTCACTATTTTAAATGAATAATTAAATTACTGTAAGTAATAGTAGTTTACTCATTTAAAGTGGCTTACAGTACACTCATTTACTGAGATAACCTGAGGTCTCGATCAAGGGCACAATAGAGAAAGTTTATGGAACTGACCCATTAACCACTTTAAAGCAATTGGTAAATATTTTTTAAATTCATATGGATGGATTTGGACATAATGTGGGAATATAATATTGGTTAGAAAATGTTGATATAATACATAAGAGAGAGACATACCACCATGTCCTCCTCCTCCTCTTCTTCCTCCTCCTGAACACAACAAAGTATAATAATAGGTAACATGTACGTTCATATAAATAGTATGAAAATAAAAGTAACACATAGGATACCTAGAATTAGTGTGTTTACACCTACAAGACTAAGGCAAAATCTCACGCAACAGTTTAGACAGCAGAAGCATGCAATAATAGTATATATGTACATAATAATCAACCTATAGATCAGTCTCGGCCACATAAACCAGAACATTTCGACATTAAGCGGCTCCTTTGCCCCCTAAATTACATTTAAACCGCTCAGCAAAACACTATATGCATATATACCTCCTCTGGCTCTCCGTTCATGATCATTTTGTCTTCGAAAACCATGATTTTAGCTCAGTTTTCCAGAAGTGACCCTCTGTGGACTGTAATAATCGCCGATGGAGGACAGCGTGACACTTTCCGGAAGTTGTAAATGCGTTCGTGCAAAGAGAGACGTCCACCTCTGCCAACTTCCGCTTCACCGCGTTCATGTCATGCAAACACCAATATTTGTGTATAATTGTGTATGCGACACTAATATTGAATAAAGTGTAGTTTTTAGCGAGAGACGTATGTAATATATGACATATTTCCACATTTATATACGACTAGCGTTGATCTGCGTTACATTGTAAATGCTTTGCTGCCATCTCTTGGCTTGGAGAATGAACGTCAGTTGAACCAAATCTATAATTAAAAGGTAGAATATTATTATCCAAAACTGAAGGGTTATCAGGTTTAGTGTATACAGCTCTTGTATTAGATGTTCCACAATCAGTCATAATAGAAGTGGATACTATATTGTTTAATTTCATAATTCCTAACAATTTGTTGTTATGGAATATTTTCCCTAAATTGATTTTTGAAAAGAGGAGAGGAGAGGTTTAGAATATTTTTTAGATGTAATTTTGATATAAATAAGGTTCTGGTAAAGCTGTCTTGTTGTCAATGTTTGTTTGTTTTATTATCATTATGGATGCTTATTTTTAAACAACTTTTCTCCACAACAAATATATTACGTTTATAAACAAGTCCTTATTCTACAGAAACTGGTATGATAATGGTATAATATTGGTGAGACAGTTAGTCTATTTAAGAATAATAGACATCTATTTAATTACTGTGAATTCCTTAATTATTATAAGATCCCTGTAATTGCTAAAGAGTTTGCAATAGTATTTCATGCTATTCGGTTGCCTTATTCAACTTTTATTAGGTCATATATCCTCCAAGTCTATCTCCCTGTAATCAGTTAAGTATTAACAGTGTGAAGATTAAAGATAAAACATTTTTTAATAACTTTTATACAAAAAACATTATGCAGAAAAAAATCTCGGCCTAAAAGCAAACCATTTTGGAATTCAATGTATAACCAGATTGAATGGAAAGAGGTCTAGAGTTCAGTTACTGTCTCACCAGTAAAGTTACATAAAGTTATTCATTTGATTTACCCAGTGAGACATGGAGACTACATGAGTCTTTTGTATAGAGGAAGAATCCATATCTGATATTTAAACTCACAAAATTAAAGATTCAGCTATCTGGTAAAGATATATTTTTATTGTATAAGAGTCAGAGTTTGGAGCAAAATTTGGTGATTAATTTAATAATTATGTAAGGAAAATACCATAAACAAAAATGGACAAATAATAAACCTGCATTGTATTTTTTAAAACTGAACTTATGTATGGGCTATATGTGAGCCCCTAAAATGAAAACGGATATTTCGAGTTTTAGATTCCTTTTCTCTTGGTAATTTCTTGTAAATTATCCCCTGTATAGTTATTTATATTTTATTTTATTAGCATTATGGTTAATGAATAGGCCTACATTGTGAAGTGTATACTATGTTAATGTTCTTGTTAATGCAATAAAAAAGTTAAATATAGACTGTGTAAATGCATGTTATGACACATTAATAATTATATGTATAATAATAATAATTATATGGCAAATTTTTAATAGGAAGGTTAAATCAGCATGGCCTAGTTAATATTCATGAGTTAAGAGATCTTCTTCTAGACATGGAGATAGAAAACTCTTGTAAAAAATAAAGGTGAAGAAAAAGGGACTTCTTAGCGAACAATTGAAATAATGGCAATTCCTTAATCTTTTTATTGGTAATAAACCTGTTTTACATGTAAATGCTACTAGCCATTGACTTCTATTCAAACGAACAGCCTTTCTCCCGGTCGGGATCTTTTATGCCATTTTGAGCGCAGTTTGTAGTCTCCCTCTTTAACGAAGGGCTCTGATATCCATTCGCACAGGAAGTGGGTTATGGTTAAAACAGAGAATGTCTAATATGGGGAGAGGTTTCACTCTCAGTAAACTTCCGGGTTCTGAACTGGTTGCAGTTCCACTCTGGTGGAACCTACATTCAAATCTGAGATTTCTCAACGGCAATCGGGTGAAAGAGACTAATTTAGCCGTCTAGCCCCATAGACTCCCATTAATTTTGCACTCGGACGATCGCCCCCAGTGGAACTCTGGTGGAACTACAACCAAAATTCGGTACAATAGGACATAATAGGGAGTGGCCAGGTAGACGGCTTTGGTTAAAAGCAGAGCCGTTGGGTGCTTCTCAATATCCCTCCTCGTCTCCTCTCTCCTCCGTCCTCCATCCTATGACCCGGAAACCGATCGAGCTCAGCCATCTTGTCTTGAAGGACATCTCTGCACCGCGAGGAGTCGAGGATCGAGGGGTGCCTCTCAATATCCCTCCTCGTCTCCTCGTTCCTCTGTCCTCCATCCTATGACCCGGAAACCGATCGAGCTCAGCCATCTTAAAGGACATCTCAATACTCTAATTGCACCTCGAGGATCGAGGAGTGAGGATGCTGCCAGAGAAGTCTACTATATTTAGCGAGTATTTAGACCCCTCTAGCGACACATTTTCAAAAAAGCGACTAGCGACAAATCAACGACTTTTTCTGGTGTTATTGGAGACTTTTGGAGACTCTCTGACGTGAAAGCACATATCTTTCTTACTCTTCTCAACGAGTAGCGGTTGCTGCCGTGGGTCCCACCCCCGTCCCAAAGCACTCACAGGCGGCCCAGTCCTCGCGCAGCAGCCCCTCCCAGCTGCAGTCAGAGCAGGAGATGTTCCCCGTACAGACTGCAAAAGAATCGCGCAAATGAGTCGCTATTTTTAGCGACTTTTCAAACGTCACTCACTCTAGTAGCTACGTCTACCCTGTTCAGTAATGGCTGAGAGGAGCAGCAGCACATTCATCTGTTGAGCGCACGGCCGCTGAGAGACGTGAATGAGCAGTGTTTTTCCACGGATTTATCACTTATCTGCTTTTCTTTTTTATTTTACTTAAATAATTTAGTTTCCTTCCTTTTCTTGTGCTTACGGTATTACTTGTAATAGGCTACTCACTATCACAGAGCTTTTGTTCATCCGGCTCCCAAACTCTCAATTCAAATAATTTTCCACATTGGCCTATAAAAAAAATTAGTCATTCACTAGGCCTATATCATAGCTACTCGTTCTATTGTCTGACAAGACATATATAGGAAACGAGAACAGCTTTATTTTACATTCGGCTACATTATATTATAATATATTAAATACAGTATGTGAGCTGAGCATCAATTTATAGAGAAAACACATTAGACAAGCAAAACGCAAATACGACGCGATGACGTCACGAATATGCTAATTGACGTATGACATCATCTAGCGACTTTTAGGGAAGGCGTTAGCTACTTTCCTTTGAAAATAGTTGGCAACACTGAGAAGCACCCGTTGATGGCTCTGGCTCTTGTAACTCCGGACGTTCATTTGTTGTCGACTCGTTAACACCTCTGGAGTTCTTAAAGACCCAGAGACAGACTATACGCACTGTCACAACCATAGACTGGTCACAACACACTGAGCAACAGTTATGGAGAGTTTTAATTTGCAAGAATTTACCTCAGATATGAATATTGACTGGACGCCGATGTTTGCAGCCACCGTTTGCGGTACAGGTGCGTTAATTCTCTTCTCGAAATGGAGAAATAACCAGAAGATTCAGAAGAAAATACTAAACGCACGGAAAAGACGTGATGAATCACTTCAACTGGCTGAACAAGCAGTGCAACAATTTAAAATAAAGGTAATACAAATCTAACATGCATAAATTATTAATGCTATATACATTATGTATAGAGTAAGTGTTTATGAATGAATATGCATGTCATGCAAGTCATGGTTCCCAGGGCCATTGAAATTATCATGTTGTTGTCACTATATTGTGTAAGTTGTCACAGTGGAACCTGACAGTGCTGAATTGAATTTTTTTGCAACGTTTATGTTACTGTAACAAAAATCCATTGTTTTTTCTATTATATAATAATTAATACGTTTAAAGCTAATTAAATACAATTAAATAATTTATTAAATTAAGTAATCAATCCATACAATTTAAATAAATTAATACAATTAAATCGAACTAAATGTGTCAACTCTTGGTTTATCTTCACTATATTGTTGACTTTTTTTTACCTATGTGTATGTGAGTGTGGTGTTATTGTGTTCATCTTAACAGATATAATATTACATAAATATTATGATGCTGGAAAACTTCCCCTATATATTTTTAACTAAATGTTTGGAAACCAACATAGAAAACCACCTCTAGAGAATATAAGCATTTGTGTACTGGACCTTTTCCTCAAGTTAGTGAGATCAAGCCATTGTGACAACTAGCCCCAGTCTCCCCTAGGTGAATATGTAAACATCTAATGTTTGTTTCTTGCATTCCAGAACCCAGACTTTGAGAGCAGTTCAATAGTATCTCTGTCTTTGTCGGAGCTCACTGGGAAACTCGAGGAAGGCTCCCTGCAGCCGGATGCTGTTCTACATGCTTTTATGGAAAAGGTTGTGATTGCGGCCATATTTTACCTGTCGATATGGGATTTATGAGTTTATTCCCAGCTTTAGAGGTTTAAAATAATTTTTTTATTGTAAATCGTTTTAAACATTGATCCATCTTTTACTATCTTTTCTAGATGCCATTTAATAATAGTTTTAATTTTTACTCACATTATAAATCTCATTAAATAAGTAAATAAATATGTCTCTTCTTCAAGAAAGAAAAGCTATGTTCTAATTTCTAAAAAAATATAAAACATTGCAGTTATGGGATTATGGCAAATACTTCATTTGAATTGATATGTGGGAAATCAAACAAACATTAGGCATGCTGAATTGATTAAGAAAAATAGCATGCAGCCCAACATAGTAATAATTAAAAGAAAAATGATAAGAGCGTTTATCCGTCTTATAAACGATACAAAACTTTTGCCTGGATCATATGAACAAAATGCCCATACAGGCTATTTTGAACAAATGTGCATAAATCACAGGCTATAAAGACGCTTGTAAATTACAGTCTCTATAAAAGAAAAGAACATAGCCAAATATGAACCTTCACTGTTTTGTAATTCATTTCAGATTCACTCTGCATTTAAATGCGTTTGTCTCTCCTGCAACTCTGCTGTGTATATGTGGCCGTTGGTTTTCTTAGCAGCATGAAAAATAAAACTTTTATTCAAATTATGAATAGATTATATACAGAAAGAGAGCAAAGAGTCGCAGCGCGATTGGCTACAATTCTCATCTCTGCAAATCACGTTGTAATTAGAAACCTTTGACGGTCTTCAGATTACAGAGAGTGTGAACACAAACCAGCACGGGACCGTTTGAAAGCAGCAGCCTATGAGTGGGTCCCGAATTGAGTTGAAATAGTCTGAGCTATTGGACCCGCAGTCCTCCGTGCCTATTGATTCCCGGCCCGCACCTGCACTGCAAATGACAACGTAAATATTAATCTACCCGTTTCATCAAACATTAGCGGTTGCCCGTGTGCAGGACTCTGTCTCTGCTGATTCTGCAGCCAATGAGATTTCTTGCTCAACGCAATAAAGTCGCAATTGTGTGTTATAAAGTCAGAATATTGTGTTATAAAGTCAGAATTGTGTGTTATAAAGTCAGAATTGCGTGATATAAAGTCGCAATTGTGTTATAAAGTCAGAATTGCATGATATAAAGTCGCAATTGTGTGTTATAAATTCTGAATTGAATGATATAAAGTCGCAATTGTGTGTTATAAATTCAGAATTGCATGATATAAAGTCGCAATTGTGTGTTATAAAGTCAGAATTGCATGATATAAAGTCGCAATTGTGTGTTATAAAGTCAGAATTGTGAGATATAAAGTCGCAATTGTGAGATATAAAGTCACAATTGTGTCTTATAAAGTCGCAATTGTGTGTTATAAAGTTGCAATTGTGAGTTATAAAGTCACAATTGTGTGTTATAAAGTCAGAATTGCATGATATAAAGTCGCAATTGTGTTTTATAAAGTCAGAATTGTGTGTTATAAAGTCAGAATTGCGTGATATAAAGTCGCAATTGTGTGTTATAAAGTCAGAATTGCATGATATAAAGTCGCAATTGTGTGTTATAAGGTCAGAATTGCATGATATAAAGTCGCAATTGTGTGTTATAAAGTTGCAATTGTGAGTTATAAAGTCGCAATTGTGTGTTATAAAGTTGCAATTGTGAGTTATAAAGTCAGAATTGTGAGATATAAAGTCGCAATTGTGTGTTATAAAGTCAGAATTGCGTGATATAAAGTCGCAATTGTGTGTTATAAAGTCAGAATTGTGAGATATAAAGTCGCAATTGTGTGTTATAAAGTCAGAATTGCGTGATATAAAGTTGCAATTGTGAGTTATAAAGTCAGAATTGTGAGATATAAAGTCGCAATTGTGTGTTATAAAGTCAGAATTGCATGATATAAAGTCGCAATTGTGTGTTATAAAGTTGCAATTGTGAGTTATAAAGTCGCAATTGTGTGTTATAAAGTTGCAATTGTGAGTTATAAAGTCAGAATTGTGAGATATAAAGTCGCAATTGTGTGTTATAAAGTCAGAATTGCGTGATATAAAGTCGCAATTGTGTGTTATAAAGTCAGAATTGTGAGATATAAACTCACAATTCTGAGGAAAAAAGTCATTATTTTTTCCTTAGAATTGGACTTTATAACTCACGAGTTTATATCTCACAATTTTGAGAAAAGATGTCAGAATTGCGAGATATAAACTCGCAATTGGGAGATAAAAAGTCATAATTATCTTTAAAAATGTTTTATTATGTGGCGGAAACAAGCTTCCATAAGAATATATATATATTTATTACTATATATATATTTTTTTTTACTTTGGGATGATAGAAAAAAGTGCAGAAAAGCAGCAGAAAAAATAGTGCAAACAATAAGCTATTATCAGTGCTTATTGTTGAGGTCTGTTTGAATTACTTCCTGCTCAGCTACTGTTCGGACGCTCTTGCTTACTGCTCCGCGCTTTGCTCTATCGCTTTTACATTTTTATATTTTATTTCCGTTTATCACCTAATTTTAACTTCAGCAAATCAACACAGTGCTCAAACGCTTGGATTACTACAAAAAAAAAAGAAGCAGATTCTTTTATTCGACCAGCCTCCCACTGAAAGCTTACATTCCGGGGAAGAGAAAACACAACTTCCATTAGGACATTCATAAGGATAAGAAAATGCCTCCTCTGGAATCTACTTGCTGCTCTAACTGCCACAGACTTTTACAAAGGATTGCAGTTCTTGAAACAAAGTTAATTGCGGGACCACCAAACCAGACGGAACACACAACAGAGCTTCATCATGGATGCCCTCAGCATACAGCCGGTGAGTCCCATGAATCTAGTGCTCCTCGACAGGCTATACTGAGTATAGAGAAACAAGCCGATCGACTTACAAATCGATGGCACAAACAGGGAGCGAGACCCAAAGGCACTCGAGACATCAGATTGTCACGAGCATCACATATTGCCGCAGTAGCATCCTCTACCCCAGATATGGCTATGACAAGGATTGCAAACACTGGTCTCCTACCACCGCCTATACATCTTGAGAACAGATTTGAAGTATTAATGAATGAGGAATCCCCAAATTGGATGAATGAACACAGATTGAATCAGCCAGTAGCTAACACTGATGCTAACTGGGGCTCAAGGTCAAGCAGACAGCGGCACTCAGCTCAGAGCGCACCCGGGCCCAGGACTCTGATAGTGGGCGACTCCATAATCAGAAACATTAGCAGCAGGGATACAACTACGTGCTGTCTTCCACAAGCAACAACTTCTGATGTAAACAGGGAACTTCAGAACATTCTTATGAAACATAAGACTGCAAATCGACTCATCATTCATGTGGGGAAAAATGATATTCATAAAGAGCAGTCGGAACTCCTTAAGAAGGATTTCAATGAACTTTTTGAAACACTTAAAAGACTGAAAGTTCAAACATTCATCAGTGGACCACTCCCAGCAAGAGGAACAAACAGGTTTTCACGGTTGCTTGGGCTTAATACATGGCTGCAAAAAACCTGCAATATAAAAGGAGTGAACTTCATTGACAACATCAATCTTTTCTGGAGTCAGAGGCAACTGTTTCAACAGAATGGCCGCCACCCAAACAAACTTGGTTCTAGAGTGCTAAAGGACAATATCTACTTCTCCCTCCGTCATCCTTCTGCAGTGTGTGCCAATCCACTCAACCTGAATGGCACACACACACCTGGATACAGTATGAATGACCACAGGACTTCACTTCAGCACCTGAATGGACATGCGGTTGACACATCACACAAGGACAATGATAACACCACTCAGCCATAACAACTTCTGCTCGCGGACACAATCTCAGCTGAGCCCTGCCCACAGAGCTCACCACAGACAGACTGTGACATACTAGCACTTCTCCAAGATTCAGCACCCAAGGACGACTTTCTGGAAAACGGCCAAGGAAACCAGGACAGCATATTACAGCCTCCGATAACACCAGAGCAACAGCCCTCACCGAACACGTTATCCCTCTCACCAGCATCTCCACTTCTGTGCTTCTCAGAGAAAATGGAACAACTGGTGTATGCTGGAACCAGACTATCCCACTCTTTTGCTGCGAGCCCCCAGATACCAACCAAAAAACGGCAGGCCCCACAACCACCAAAGCCTGCGGGCCCAGCTCGCCCTCCCCCTTCCCCTGTGAGAGCTCTTCGGCCTCTGCCACAGCGCCAGGGCCCACACCCCCCTCCATCTGCTCGAGGTGAACCAAAAACAACTGATACCAGCTCTCAGTGATATGTGTCGGGTCCCCGCTATGATAACAATAACTTTTTCAAATGTTTACAGAACAAGCGGGAACCCAGTGTGCCTGTATCTTTCGCTATTGCTGTTCGATTACATGATAGAAAGTCTAAGGCCTTCAAAAGCCGTACAGCAAACCCATCTAATCTGGTGCCTATTACACGACAAACTAAGATTGCTGTGGGGAGAAAAAGTAAGACTGTTAAGTTAGCACTTTTAAACATCCGCTCACTTAAAAATAAATCACTTCTAGTCAACGACTTAATAACCACATACAACCTGGATTTTATGTTGCTAAATGAAACTTGGCTAGAAGAAAGCTGCAGTGCAACAGTCCTCAATGAAACAGCCCCTCCTAACTTTACTTTTATGAGTGTCTGCAGAGCTGTCAGAAGAGGTGGAGGTTTAGCTGCTCTTTTTAAAGATGTCTATGGATGTAAGCAAATATCATTTGGGAATTACCCGTCTTTCGAATATCTGGGTATTGTGTTAAAAGGTGCTCCACGCATTTTACTTATCATTGTTTACAGGCCTCCAAAATACTCTCCAGCCTTTGCTGATGATTTTACAGAACTGTTGTCAACTATTTCCTCAGAGTTTGACTGTTTTATCATTGCTGGAGATTTTAACATTCACATAGATAATGCAGAAACCAATATGGCAAAAGAAATCAAAACTGTTTTAAAAACTTTTGATCTGACTCAGCATGTACATGGACCCACACATAATCATGGACACACTCTAGATTTACTTATCAGTAAGGGTCTAAACATTTCATCGATTGTTATTAAGGATGTAGCACTGTCTGATCATTTTTGTATTTTCTTTGATATATTGATCTCTCCTGCCATTGAAGCAAGATCTGTGTCTGTCAAGAAGAGATGCTTAAATGAGAACACTAGTGTACTGTTTATGAAGGCCATATCTTTAACACCAAGCATATCTGCTGACTCTGTTGATTCTCTCCTTGATTCTTTTAACTCAAAAGTTAAGAGCGTAATTGATGATATTGCTCCTGTGAAAGTCAGGAAGAATAGTGGTAGACAAAAAGCACCTTGGAGAAACTCAACAGCAGTGCAAAATATGAAAAGACAATGCAGAAAAGCAGAGCGCATGTGGCGGAAGACAAAACTTGTAGTCCATTATAACATCTACAAAGACAACATCCATGCTTTCAATAAGGAACTAGGCAAAGCTAGACAGACTTTCTTCTCGAATATTATAAACAGCAATATAAACAACACACGCACTCTTTTTGCTACTGTAGAGAGACTGACAAACCCCCCAAGCCAGATTCCCAGTGAAATGCTCTCAGAGAGCAAGTGTAGTGAGTTTGCTTCTTTCTTCTCTGAGAAAATCAATAATTTCAGAAAGGTGATCAGCTCATCCTTGAGTTGCGCTGGGGTCAGGCAGATCAGACCACAACCTGAGAAAGTAGTCACTATGTCTGATTTTGAAGAAATTGATGGCAACATTTTGGAAGAAACCGTACAGCACCTTAAAACATCAACCTGCACCCTTGACGCACTTCCCACATCTTTTTTCAAAAATGTGTTACACAGCTTAGAAGCAGATCTCCTAGAAGTGGTAAATGCCTCACTTCTCTCTGGGAGTTTTCCTAACTCCCTGAAAACTGCAGTTGTCAAGCCCCTCCTGAAAAAGAGCAATCTGGATAAGACCATATTAAACAACTATAGACCGATCTCAAATCTTCCTTTCATAGGCAAGATCATTGAAAAAGTTGTCTTCAATCAGCTGAACAAATTCTTAAGCTCAAATGGATACTTTGACAATTTTCAATCTGGTTTCCGACCGCACCACAGCACAGAGACAGCTCTCATAAAGATAGTAAACGATATTCGCTTAAATACTGATACAAGCAAATTATCAGTGCTGGTACTACTCGACCTCAGTGCTGCATTTGACACTGTCGATCACGACATACTTCTTGACAGGCTGGAAAACTGGATCGGGTTTTCTGGGATAGTCCTAAAATGGTTCAGGTCATACTTGGTAGGGAGAGGTTATTATGTGAGTATAGGAGACCATAAGTCTGAGTGGACATCCATGACATGCGGAGTCCCTCAAGGCTCAATTCTTGCGCCACTCCTATTCAACCTGTACATGCTCCCAATGAGCCAAATAATGAGAAAGAACCAAATCGCTTACCACAGCTATGCAGACGACACACAGATCTACTTAGCCCTATCGCCTAACGATTACAGCCCCATTAACTCTCTGTTCCAATGCATTGATGAAGTAAACAATTGGATGTCCCAAAACTTTCTTCAGTTAAACAAAGACAAAACTGAAGTCATTGCGTTTGGAAACAAAGATGAAGTTCTCAAGGTGAACGCATACCTTCAGTCTAGGGGTCAAACAACTAAAAATCAAGTCAGGAATCTGGGTGTGTCTCTAGAGTCAGACCTTAGTTTCAGTAGTCATGTCAAAGCAATAACTAAATCAGCATATTATCACCTGAAAAATATTGCAAGAATTAGATGCTTTGTTTCCAGTCAAGACTTAGAGAAACTTGTGCATGCTTTCATCACCAGCAGGGTGGATTATTGTAATGGACTTCTCACTGGCCTTCCCAAAAAGACCATAAGACAGTTGCAGCTCATACAGAACGCTGCTGCTAGGATTCTGAGCAGAACCAGAAAATATGAACACATCACACCAGTCCTCAGGTCTTTACACTGGCTGCCAGTTACATTTAGGATTGATTTTAAGGTATTATTACTGGTATATAAATCATTCAATGGCCTAGGACCTCAACACATTGCAGATATGCTCACTGAATATAAACCCAACAGATCACTCAGATCATTAGGATCACATCAGCTAGAAATACCAAGGGTTCACTCTAAGCATGGCGAGTCCGCTTTTAGCTATTATGCCAGCCGCAGCTGGAACCAGCTTCCAGAAGAGATCAGATGTGCTCCTACAGTAGTAACATTCAAATCCAGACTCAAAACACATCTGTTTAACTGTGCATTTACTGAATGAGCACTGTACCACTGTTCGTCCAACTGTTTGTACTGTTATGCTTTTTAATTATTCTGATTTCTTTTGATTATTTCTGTATTTTATCTTTTATTCTGAACTGTTTTAATTATTCTGATTTCTTTTGATTATTTCTGTATTTTATCTTTTATTCTAAACTGTTTTAATTATTCTGATTTCTTTTGATTATTTTAATTTCTTCTATGTAAAGCACTTTGAATTACCATTGTGTATGAAATGTGCTATATAAATAAACCTGCCCTGCCTTGCCTTGAATTAAACCACTTGGTATCCCAAACTGAGATGTGTAATGTCACACTTCAAAGGCTCTGGAGGTGAACAAGAATCTGAACTGCGGCACTGAGATCTTAATGGAGTCTGTGGCGCAACTGAAAGAAATCGACACTCAAAAGAAAGGTCTTCTGTATGGAGTGCCGATCAGCATTAAGGACAACGTTGGATATAAGGTAAATATAAGAGAACAAGGATTACGCAGGTGAAGAGAGGTGACTTCCTGTTTGTGGTGTACGTAACTTCCTGTTTGCGTGTGCAGGGTCATGATTCTTCATGTGGTGTTGTGGGTAAGTTGGATCAGCCTGCGGTCATGGACAGTGTGGTGGTTACAGTGCTAAAGAAACAGGGCGCCATCCCGTTCATCAAGACCAACATACCACAAGGCCTTCTCAGGTGAGTAAACCCTGCACATCATTCCTGTGGGAAAAAACTGGTGATGTCAGATGATTTGCAGGGCAAGACGAGTGTTACGTTCCTATTTAGTCTAGGGTTTGAAGGAACGTGTAACAGAATAAAATAAAAGGAACAAAAATGGTGTGATGTGTGGAGGCTGCAAGGTTCAGCTCCCAACCCCAATACTTTAACAAGAATAACCCAAGACAAACTCAAGAAGAATCAAGTGGTTTTATTCTTATGAGTGTAGGAGGATTTCAAAGCTTCAAGAGGGGGTAATGTAAAAATAACAAACATAAACCCTCTAACTATTACGGGGGAAACTATCTAGACTACACAAGAAAAGAAAAGAAAAATACAAATATAGCTGCGAGCAGCAATTGCGGGCCCAAGCCGGTGGCACCGCAATCCTGGTGCCTTTAGTTACCTAAAGGCACCGGGGTGGTGGTACCGCCAGCTTTGGCCCTTCATCGCTGCTCGCAGCTATATTTATATATAAATATATATATATATATAAAAAGCCGGTGGCCCCGCCTCCCTGGTGCCTTTAGGGTTATTGTGCACGACGTGCAAAAACGTAACCCCGCTTTGACTGTCGAAAAGAAGTGTGCTGAAGAGCTTGCATCAGTGTGGGCTCTGCAAAAGTGCGCATCGAGGGCACATATCAACCACAAAGTATGCGTGAGCAACCTTCTGAAAGGTCAGGTCTACATCCAGGTCTACATCTGCCGTGTGTTTACATTATAGTAGTGAAGTTTGAAGCAAATCAGGTAAAAATAAGAGGGTGATTTCAAAGTATTTTGATACACACTTCCTGCTGCCAGTTGGTGGTAATCGCTGCTCGTAGCTATACAGTATATATTTATATATATATATATATACATATATAAATACAATATATATAGATATAGATATATAGATAGATAGATATAGCGTAAAACTTCAAATAATAGCCCGGGCTTTTATTTTCCCAAATTGTCGAACTGCACCGGCTTGTATTTGAGACAGGCGTCTATATGAGACAGGCCTTTATAATTTAGTGTTGAGATGTTGTTCATTGAGTCTCTAAAAATCTCCAAATACTTCACGTGAAACTGCGGTCTTCCAAGTTCCAACCTTTTACTATCGTGTCAATTGATTTGATTAATATGCACGAGGGAGAGATAGCAAGACAGCGCTCGTGTTGTTTGAAGAGGCGAGAGTGCGTGCGCGCGGCCGGGGCGCTCTCTCTTTCTCTCTCTCTCTCTGCTCGTTATGCGCCCTGTCAAGCGCAGCAGTCATTCTATTCTACATCCATCACCGATCAAAATAGGCTTTGGCGGGACAAAAAGCGGATGATCTGACGGTTTTAGAAGATTAACAACCCGAAAGTAAAAAACCGACCCGGCCTCTATTTGAGACCGGCTTTTATTTACCCAAACCTGCAGCCACACCAGGCGTGTAAAAGAGACAGGAGTATATTTGGGACTTGGCTATTATTTGAAGTTTTACGGTATATAACAAATATATATATAGGCTATATATTTATTTATATATATATATATATATATATATATATATATAATATTTATAGAAACACAGAATATTACTTGCTTTACCTTATTAGAATGCTACCTTGAAAAACAATAATTTAAATGAATTCTCAAATCCCCCTGCCCTCCCCTCCCCTCACAGGATTGTCCTCAAACAGAGCACTAATCTGTTTATTTTTAAGTTACACATTCTACATTGATTAAAAAAAGAAACATCAAATGTATTTTTAGTCAGAGTGTTATTTTATACAGAAATAAATTATTTGTAATTTTGCTGCAAAGATCAGCAACAGGAGTCAAATTTCATTAATTACGAGAGTGAAGAGCTGACTGAAAAGATGATGACGGAATATTTTGTGTAAAAGTGCCTTTACTTTCACTTTTATATTAGCGTTTTAAAAGCCCCCGCTGGTGTCACACGTCGATTAACCGGTGGGAAAATATCCTCACAGCCACATACCTAATATATTTATATTAGGGCTGTGAAAAGATTAATCGCGATTAATCGCATCCAAAATAAAAGTTTGTTTACATAATATATGTGTGTGCACTGTGTATGATTATTTTGTATATATAAATACACACACATGTATTATACATTTAAGAAAAAATTGTTATTTATATATAAAATATTTATATTTATATATAATATAAATTAAATATAAATATATACAGTATATACATGCATATATTTCTTAAATATATACATGCATGTGTGTGTATTTATATATATATACAAAATAATTATACACAGTGCACACACATATATTATGTAAACACAAACTTTTATTTTGGATGCGATTAATTGCGATTAATCTTTTCACAGCCCTAATTTATATATAAATACAATAGGCATACCTGATAAAAAAGTTTTATGTACTATGTTTATATTATTTTGGACACAAGAGGGAAGTGTAGCCCTATGTATGATTTTTTTTGTTTAACCAAATAGCACTAAATAGCCTGTTTTAAACTTTTTCATACAACTTGAATTGAAAAAATAGAATAAAATTAGTTTAGTTCTAATATTTGTATAATTTTATATAAAAATAAATGGTGTATAATTGTGACCCGATCTGGCAAAATGAGTCGGAAGTCGCAACGTTCTATTTTAAGATATGGGCCGATTATGTTGAAAAACAATGAAATAATAGTTGTTAGTAGTATTACGGTACACCTTGTGTCAAGATGATTTATGACCCTATGATTGACAGGTGGGCGGGGCTAACCTTTGACCTTCCGGGGGTTTTCCGGAGGTCCCTTTGATGTAGGGATTAACCTTTGACCTATCGATCAATCAAGTTGACAGGTGGGCGGGCTAACCTTTGACCTTCCGGGGTCCTCCGGAGGTCCCTTTGATGTAGGGATTAACCTTTGACCTATCGATCAATCAAGTTGACAGGTGGGCAGGCTAACCTTTGACCTTCCGGGGTCCTCCGGAGGTCCTTTGATGTAGGGATTAACCTTTGACCTATCGATCAATCAAGTTGACAGTTGTCTTTGCCCTATTGACCTTTGTATTATACGTCAAGTTGCCAGTTGTTAGGGTTGATCTGGGTTTGACAGTTGTCTTTGATCCGGATTACATTTACATTTACATTTATTCATTTAGCTGACGCTTTTATCCAAAGCGACTTACAATTGCTATATATGTCAGAGGTCGCACGCCTCTGGAGCAACTAGGGGTTAAGTGTCTTGCTCAGGGACACATTGGTGGCTCACAGTGGATTCGAACCCGGGTCTCTCACACCAAAGGCATGTGTCTTATCCACTGCGCCACCACCACACCCATTTTATGGGTGTTTTTCCATTTTATGGATTATGATGGATGATTTTGCCATTTAGTTTTACCCCATTGATTTTGGCCTATTGACCCCAGGGGGAAATAACTTTTTGCTGTGGGAAATTCCCTCCATGCCAGGGTTAGTGAGAAAATAATTTTTCTAATGTCGCATATAGATTAGAATAAAACATAGGGGTGTCCAAAAATAAAATCATCTTACCGTTTCAGAGTTGAGGATCTTTTGAAAAAGTTGAAAAGAGTTCCTCTTTTGGAAAGAGTGCCTTTTGCATCTGACAGTCTCCGCACTGTGTGTGTGTGATTCCTCCGAGTGATTCTCTCTCAAACACCAGCGCATGACAGGCATGTTCTCCGCGCTAAGTGTGTGCGTCTGTCTGTGAGTTTGTGCGTGACCCCAATTCCTGCATCCCCCTGCTGGGGAGTGAAAGTGAGAAAATATCTCACACTAACTAAAGTTGAACAACATTCATTCCTTTAAAATAAATATCTTACTGAAGCAATTATTTCAAAAATAAAATCATCTTACCTTTTCACTATGGTGAAGAATTGGATTAAAGTTGACAGTCTCTGAGCTAAATGTGTGTGTGTGCCATCCGATATCCTGGCATTCCTGAGCATGCTATATAAATGGGGATAGTGAGAAAAAGAGATTTTTTCCAATAATGGCACATATCTTACACTAACGTTGAAAAGCACTGATCTTTAAAATTATATAAATGAAATGGTTAATAAAATATCTTTTCAAAACAATAAATAAATAAATAAATTTTCACCTGGGTTGAAGAAGTAAATCTACCGCCATGTGTCTGGCCTCGTGGGTATAAGGGTTTGATTTAATGGAAGTTGTGAAGGTTTTATGTTTGAACTTTGACACGGGGCTTCACAGGATCTCCCTCCATATTCCAGAGGAGAGGGGATTGCTGAGGACGGTGAAAGTGAGAAAATATCTCACACTAACTAAAGTTGAAACACATTCTGTTCTTTAAAAGTATATAAATTAAATATTTGTAAAATTTACATTTAGTCATTTACATATATAATATTTTCACCCTAAGTAGAGTTGAAATACATTCTGTTCTTCAAAAGTATATAAATGAAATGTTTATAAATTGAAATATTATATTTGTAAATGACTAAATGTAAATTTATAAACATTTCATTTATATACTTTTGAAGAACAGAATGTGTTTCAACTTTTTCAACTGCTGTTAGTGTGAAAATATGTGTCATTATTAGAAAAACTCTGAAATATTATATTTGTAAATGACTAAATGTAAGAGTTTTTCTAATAATGACACATATTTTCACACTAACAGCAGTTGAAAAAGTTGAAACACATTCTGTTCTTTAAAAAGTATATAAATGATATGATTATATCGTTCATTTTTAAAATAACCATCTTTTCTAAATTTACTGAAACACAGTGCACCAATTAGTTTTGTTTTAGATGAACACAAAATAAAGAAAATCATCTTACATTTTCAGAGAATTGAAGAAGTAAATCCCAACACATCATTGTCCATATAAGGTATGAATGTATTTACAAAGATGCAATAAGTTTTGATACAAAATATCCCGGAGTGTTTTTCTCCCACACCGGCGTTTTGACAGTCCGTGATTCAGAGTGGAGGAGGAATGTGTGTGTGTGTGTGTGTGTGTGTGTGTGTGTGTGTGTGTGTGTGTGTGTGTGTGTGTGTGTGTGTGTGTGTGTGTGTGTGTGTGTGTGAGTGACAGTGAGCAATATGAGATGTTGGGAATGTTTTTTAGTGTTAATCTTAAAAGTTAATCTTAAAAGTTTAAATTATATCTTTTAAAAATAAAATATGTTTTAAATTAAGTCTTAATAAAAATAAATACGCTACATTGATCATAGTTTTAGCTAAATTAATTAATATATATATATAAAATAAAAGTATATATAAAAATAAAAATACCTTACATTTTCATAGTGCCGAAGATGTAGTTCTTTATGCAATGATAAAAACAGTCCAAAGTCATAAACAAAGCCCTCCTGGTTCCTTCAGTGATAAACTACAGGGTGAAATGAATGCTTGAGCCCCGAGATGCAGGACAGATGAGCCTCTGGGGTACACTGTCACAGTAAAGTTAGTGTGCTTTCCAGAGTTTTATTCATACTAAATTCATTTAAAGGCATAATATTAAAAGTTTAAATTAGATCTTTTAAAATTAAAAGACTGCTTAAATCAAAGCTTTAACGTTTTATTAAAATTGTATCTTCTATTTATCTTCTTAGAAGACTTATGTGTGATATAAATGATTTTACATAAATTTAACCTAAGGTATTATTTTTACTAAACAGTTTAAAGCAATTTTAAAATTGTAAAGCAAAAACTGTACTTTGGTATCTTAGATCTTATACAAAAATATTTCAAACAGTATTTTTTGTCCATCCACATGAAACTTCATGGTTAACGGTTACCGTAGTTGCAACACGCTTTTGAAAAAGCGATGCGCTAGAGAGCACTATTCGTTTGAATGCAAAATACAATTTCACCGCTAGATGGGAGAAATTCCTTCACAGCGTACCTTTAAGGACTAAATCCTCCAAAATGGAGGAGGTCAAAGGGCATGTTTCCTGCTATAGTATCATCAGCTCTCCCAAAGGCTGTTCATGCAGCCTACAGACAAACTGTCGCATCAACAAATGCTAACATTTTAAAGTTCTACATATATATTTTGAGTAGATAACCGATAGTATATTCTCAGTAAAGGGTTTCACCCTGTGTGTTTCCACGCTGATTAAGGATAGTTCGGGAGATACAAGAAAAGTAAAAAATGATATACACCTTATACGTGCAATAGATCATATAAGATCATGCTTTGAATTAAGACGAGTAAAATTGCTGCGTGTTGGACCGCAGAGGCACATCACCTCTCTGAAAATATACAGTGGTTTTCTAAATGATACAACTTAATCTAAACAAGAGCAATGTAGAGTCCTGGGATTTCTTAAAAACAACAACTACAAAACATAACAAAACACATTGTGACAAACTTTGACAACAAGTTTCATGTGGATGGACAAAAAATACTGTTTGAAATATTTTTGTATAAGATCTAAGATACCAAAGTACAGTTTTTGCTTTACAATTTTAAAATTGCTTTAAACTGTTTAGTAAAAATAATACCTTAGGTTAAATTTATGTAAAATCATTTATATCACACATAAGTCTTCTAAGAAGATAAATAGAAGATACAATTTTAATAAAACGTTAAAGCTTTGATTTAAGCAGTCTTTTAATTTTAAAAGATCTAATTTAAACTTTTAATATTATGCCTTTAAATGAATTTAGTATGAATAAAACTCTGGAAAGCACACTAACTTTACTGTGACAGTGTACCCCAGAGGCTCATCTGTCCTGCATCTCGGGGCTCAAGCATTCATTTCACCCTGTAGTTTATCACTGAAGGAACCAGGAGGGCTTTGTTTATGACTTTGGACTGTTTTTATCATTGCATAAAGAACTACATCTTCGGCACTATGAAAATGTAAGGTATTTTTATTTTTATATATACTTTTATTTTATATATATATATTAATTAATTTAGCTAAAACTATGATCAATGTAGCGTATTTATTTTTATTAAGACTTAATTTAAAACATATTTTATTTTTAAAAGATATAATTTAAACTTTTAAGATTAACTTTTAAGATTAACACTAAAAAACATTCCCAACATCTCATATTGCTCACTGTCACTCACACACACACACACACACACACACACACACACACACACACACACACACACACACACACACACACACACACACACACACACATTCCTCCTCCACTCTGAATCACGGACTGTCAAAACGCCGGTGTGGGAGAAAAACACTCCGGGATATTTTGTATCAAAACTTATTGCATCTTTGTAAATACATTCATACCTTATATGGACAATGATGTGTTGGGATTTACTTCTTCAATTCTCTGAAAATGTAAGATGATTTTCTTTATTTTGTGTTCATCTAAAACAAAACTAATTGGTGCACTGTGTTTCAGTAAATTTAGAAAAGATGGTTATTTTAAAAATGAACGATATAATCATATCATTTATATACTTTTTAAAGAACAGAATGTGTTTCAACTTTTTCAACTGCTGTTAGTGTGAAAATATGTGTCATTATTAGAAAAACTCTGAAATATTATATTTGTAAATGACTAAATGTAAATTTATAAACATTTCATTTATATACTTTTGAAGAACAGAATGTATTTCAACTCTACTTAGGGTGAAAATATTATATATGTAAATGACTAAATGTAAATTTTACAAATATTTAATTTATATACTTTTAAAGAACAGAATGTGTTTCAACTTTAGTTAGTGTGAGATATTTTCTCACTTTCACCGTCCTCAGCAATCCCCTCTCCTCTGGAATATGGAGGGAGATCCTGTGAAGCCCCGTGTCAAAGTTCAAACATAAAACCTTCACAACTTCCATTAAATCAAACCCTTATACCCACGAGGCCAGACACATGGCGGTAGATTTACTTCTTCAACCCAGGTGAAAATTTATTTATTTATTTATTGTTTTGAAAAGATATTTTATTAACCATTTCATTTATATAATTTTAAAGATCAGTGCTTTTCAACGTTAGTGTAAGATATGTGCCATTATTGGAAAAAATCTCTTTTTCTCACTATCCCCATTTATATAGCATGCTCAGGAATGCCAGGATATCGGGTGGCACACACACACATTTAGCTCAGAGACTGTCAACTTTAATCCAATTCTTCACCATAGTGAAAAGGTAAGATGATTTTATTTTTGAAATAATTGCTTCAGTAAGATATTTATTTTAAAGGAATGAATGTTGTTCAACTTTAGTTAGTGTGAGATATTTTCTCACTTTCACTCCCCAGCAGGGGGATGCAGGAATTGGGGTCACGCACAAACTCACAGACAGACGCACACACTTAGCGCGGAGAACATGCCTGTCATGCGCTGGTGTTTGAGAGAGAATCACTCGGAGGAATCACACACACACAGTGCGGAGACTGTCAGATGCAAAAGGCACTCTTTCCAAAAGAGGAACTCTTTTCAACTTTTTCAAAAGATCCTCAACTCTGAAACGGTAAGATGATTTTATTTTTGGACACCCCTATGTTTTATTCTAATCTATATGCGACATTAGAAAAATTATTTTCTCACTAACCCTGGCATGGAGGGAATTTCCCACAGCAAAAAGTTATTTCCCCCTGGGGTCAATAGGCCAAAATCAATGGGGTAAAACTAAATGGCAAAATCATCCATCATAATCCGGATCAAAGACAACTGTCAAACCCAGATCAACCCTAACAACTGGCAACTTGACGTATAATACAAAGGTCAATAGGGCAAAGACAACTGTCAACTTGATTGATCGATAGGTCAAAGGTTAATCCCTACATCAAAGGACCTCCGGAGGACCCCGGAAGGTCAAAGGTTAGCCTGCCCACCTGTCAACTTGATTGATCGATAGGTCAAAGGTTAATCCCTACATCAAAGGGACCTCCGGAGGACCCCGGAAGGTCAAAGGTTAGCCCGCCCACCTGTCAACTTGATTGATCGATAGGTCAAAGGTTAATCCCTACATCAAAGGGACCTCCGGAGGACCCCGGAAGGTCAAAGGTTAGCCCGCCCACCTGTCAACTTGATTGATCGATAGGTCAAAGGTTAATCCCTACATCAAAGGGACCTCCGGAAAACCCCCGGAAGGTCAAAGGTTAGCCCCGCCCACCTGTCAATCATAGGGTCATAAATCATCTTGACACAAGGTGTATCGTAATACTACTGTTGTTGTTTTTTTGTTGCTAATTTCAAAGAACAGACATTCAAAAACAATCTCCCAAAGTTTCGTAGTCCAGATAATTGAGTAAAGATATTTAAATTACTATTAAAGTTTATATAGTTTTACTAAATTCGCTGGAAATGAACATTGCTTTTCTCAACCCCTATCGTCACCTCTGAGCATTTCCCGGGTATCCCCTGAAACGTCACTATCTCTGCTTTCCAAATGATGTTACAGGTTGTATAGAACCAATCAAAAAGCTTAGAAATTTACACAAATGCTGATCATTTGTCGATGGGAAGCCGTTTTGACTGACCGGTACGCGATTGGTCCAGCCACCCCCCTGTCAGACTCGCAGCGAGCGCTCTGTTTAATAAACAAGCTAGCAGATCTCCTCAGAAAGATTAAATATTATTAATTTGAGAAATGTCGCTGTCAAAAGAGAGCAAAGTTGCCAAAGCGTTATCAAGCCCCCTGGCCATTGCACACTGAGTCCGCGTTTTTTTCGTATGCGTTTTTTCGTATTCGTGATTCGGTGGCTCCGAATTGTCAAAACACCATTCAAACTGCTTGCTACGGATGCAAAAAACTTACAATTTTTTTTATATAACGGATGAAAGTTTCGTAGACAGTGTGCAGGCGTGATTGACATAACGTGAGGTCGAATTTGTTTTTTTACGTGCGAAAAGTTCGGATGAATTTCAGTCTCAGTGTGCAATGGCCTTTATCTGTACAAAAATATCCGTGAGATTTGCCCAAAACCGCCAGTTGAGAAAGTAAGTTGTCCCTCTCCCTGCCCAGCTTAGACGAGAAGAGCTGAAAGGTGAATTTAATGTCAAATTTGAACCTGAGTGAGTGTATTTACTGTGTATGAGTGAGTGAAAATGTGAATGAGTGTAGCTATTTATCTGCAAGGAGAATCCATTACAATGTGTTTGATTAACCCACTATTTAACTGTTGGTATCTCCGTTATGAATTTGTTACACTGTTATTGTCAACTAGCCTACACAAAGATATGATTGCATAGACTAGCATTATTTGATCTCTGTTTCCTTGTCTCTCTGCCTCTCTCACTTTCTCTTACACACACACACACACACACACACACACACACACACAGAGACACACACACAGAGACACACACACACACACACACAGAGAGAGAGAGAGAGAGAAACACAAACAGACACACACACCCTCTCTCTCCAGCAAAAATGTAGCACCTCTCTTCAATCTTCTGATTTTAGTAAATTTTTGTAAACAGTACTTTTAAATTATTTATTCAAATAAAAACTTTTAAATAATTTGAGCTTCAGCCTGGTTTAATAGCATTTTTATATATATTAATGTCATCTGTCAAATTAAGCTGTAAAATAAACAGTTTATCCCTTTAAATGCAATGGATTTTGAAAGATATCAACAAAAAACGGGCAAAAAACTTTAAAAGCGATTTTCTCAGGTTTTCATTTGGAAAAATTCAAATGTGTATATCTTTACAACCATTCAATGTATGACTTTGACTAGGATATCATTTGAAAGCTTATGGCCTCCTCTTTCCATTAATACCAAAATTAATTAATCTCAATTTTGAAATTTGGGTCACTGTGACTCATTTTGCTGGATCAGGTCACAATTACATTTTTAGAAGAGATGAGACGTTTCCTGATTTTTTTTTTTTACATAATCCCTCGCCATAGCAAAACCGTTTGAGATATTCCATATCCGTTAACAATTTAGCATCTTTAATGTATTTTCATCATGTTGAAAAAGTTTGGTGGGAATAAAATAAACCACTTAAGAGGAGTGAGTAAAAATGTACAGGCTGATTTTGCAAAACATCCACATTCAGACCAAAATAGCCGACTTCCTGTTGGGCTGGCTTAAAGTAGTTTGGCCCGATGAGATCTATATGTGTACCGAGTTTCATATTATTACATGCAAGTGTGTTTGATTTATGGACCAAATTTTCAGACCAAGTTTATGGACCAAGTTAATTTAATTAATAAACTAATTATATAAAACTATTGTCAATGCACTACAATTAAACTGGTTATATGCCTTTACTTTATTTAAAAAAAAAAAAAAATATTTAAAAAATACATGGCTTAAGACATTTTTTTATTTTTTTTATGCAGGCCAAAACACACAGCAGTGAAATGGTTAATTTAGCCCACAGACACAGAGAGAAATGACCGCATTCAAACCAAAATATCTGACTTTCTGTTTGTCCGAGCTAATGACTGTAAATTAGAAAGTTATTCGGCTTGATGAGTACAATATACGTACTGAGTTTTGTTACTGTAGATAAAACTAACCCCCCCATTTTTGACTAAAGGTGGCGCTTCTGAGCCCTCACCATGCCCGTTTCTGAAACTTTGCACATGTCTACTGGCTAATAAATGTGATGTGTCTGTCGAGTTTCATGCAATTTCAAGCATGCTAAGAGTCTCAAAAGCATCAAACAAGAATATTAAAGTTTGATTTGTTGCCACAGCAACAGTATCTAAGGTATCAATAATCCTTTGACAGGCCTACATCTGGCGTGTGTCTACATTATACACATAAAGTTTGAAGCAAATCGGGTAAAAATTAGAGGGTGATTTCAAAGCATTTTGAAAGTGACACACTTCCTGCTGCCAGTTGGTGGCGCTATAACTTTGACTCACAATAGTCACATCCATGTGATCGGCCTCTTACAACGAACACACTGCTGAAGTTTCATCAAGATCAGTTAATGTATGCTGAAGTTATAACACACTGTAAAAACCCCTCCCTTTATCTCCCTTATCCCATTTATCTTGCCACAACTTTTTAACATGTTCTTTAATCATTGACTTAGCTTCTGATTTTGATATTTTACACAGAATAGACACATTTGTCGCTTTCAAAGCCTGTTTAGCAAACTTGTCTGCCAACTCATTACCAACCATTAGGGCTGGGTATTGTTAGGAATTTCACAATTCGATTCGATTTCGATTCGATATTGATTTATTAGCTTCGATATCGATTCAGTAATAATTAAATACACAAGTAATTAAGTACCTGAGTATATTTTTAAATAATGTGTGCAGTATTACCAATGTTTAAGAACAAATTGACCCCAGCATGATTCCTGTCATGGTTTATTTAGCATAACAAACTGTACAATATTGTACATGTGTTGAATACAAACCACAACTGTAACAAACAGGTGCTTTATTAACACCTCTAAAGTGCATGTAACTAAGTAGTAGAAAGTATATGTCTTTCTTCCTATACATTCAAGTTATAAAAGAAATGTAAACAGAAGCACAAAATGTGCATACTCATAAAAAAAAAAAATGCACATTTTGCACACACACGCACATTTGCACATACACGCAAGGACTCTCGCTCTCTCCCTCTCTGCTGTGCGCGCGCTATGCGGTTTGGAGCTCGCGAGCTCTATATTCCGGGAGATTTTTACTAATTTTCGGACATCAGGGAGCCGCTATCAATATGCGGGACACTCCCGGAGACTTATTGTTGTTCTTATTATCATTTAGGGGGGCTTAGGAACATTTTGGGGTAGCTTCAGCCCCCCTAAAATAGGCCTAACGACGTCCCTGGTTGGTGGTGCAGGCTTGAACGGAGTGCAGCTGCTGTCCGTCATCTTGCTGTTTTGGTAAAGCGCGTCTTGTACAACGCTGAACGCTCTCACTAGAGTGTTGCCCACAGCGCCGCCACTGGCCAGTGGGCTGAATCGATTCATAGGATTTGATGAATCGATATTGAATTGAGAAACAAATAATTGCAATGCATTGATGAATCGATATTTTTACCCAGCCCTACCAACCATACCTACATGGGCCGGAACCCAAACAACCTTTACATGCGTCCACACCCAAACAACCTTTACATGCGTCCACACCCAGGTCTATGGAATCAGGCTGCTTAAATCCCCACAGCTTCATCTCCTCCTCCAATCACATCAGGTTACCAGTCATTGGAGTCAGGTGGCAGCCATTACTTTCTGCTTATGGTAAAGAGAGGGAGAGAGAGAAACGGGGAATATAAAATAAAAAAAACAACAGAACCAATACGTCTTTGGACGTAACACGAGCCATAAGAATGAATCTTAAGCCAATGAGAGAGTATGAAGAGACCGTGCAGTTAGCAGCTCTTTTACTGGAGCTTAGTCAATAAAGTTAATTCGTATTTTTCTGACATTATTAATGACAATTAAGCACCTTTATCCTCCAGTTGTTAATATGAAAACTTATTTTCATTACATATGGGAAAAAATGATATATTATTTAAATTGTAAAGTGCAGTTGTAAGTTTAAAATGTATGTGTTTGTTGGGGTGGTGATGGCGCAGTGGATAAGACACATGCCTTTGGTGTGAGAGACCCGGGTTCGAATCCACTGTGAGACACCAATGTGTCCCTGAGCAAGACACTTAACCCCTAGTTGCTCCAGAGGCGTGCGACCTCTGACATATATAGCAATTGTAAGTCGCTTTGGATAAAAGCGTCAGCTAAATGAATAAATGTAAATGTTGTACTAAATTTAATTTAGCTCTTTTTAATAAAATAAAAATAAAACATTGTGAGAATTTGAGGGGAAATGTGCATGTTACAACATTGTCACAATGCAAAAAAAAATTAATAATAAAAAATAATAATGCTCCTTAAGATTAGGTTTTTTTATTCTTTAATTTTTTCTTAATGAAGAAGGTAATGTCTCATTTTTATTTTCATTTTGCAGTGACCTTTCTTCATGAAATTCACCTTCTCATCTCGCAAAGCAATTTATTTGGTACTATTTTCTATAGAACAGAGACATGCAAGCCCTCTTTTCAGGCTTTTTTTCCCCCTAAAGCTAGTATGCTGTTTCTAAAAGGACTAGTCTAATATACTTGTACTTCATTTCTCTCCTGCAGACCTCTGTATTCATAATAGAGAACTTACAAAAGAGCTCTTCAAATCACAGATCTTATTAGCATCTGTTAAAATGATGGTATTATGACATTATGGGCTGCTATTATATGAGAAATGTGTGATATGTAAGGCTTAACTTATGCTGAACCATGATTTTCAAGATAAGACCTTTGTACTGAAAAACAAATTCAAGAGTGGTTTAACTTCAGTCATAAACACCTGGGGCTCCACAATCATTAAACATTTTATAAGAGTTTAAAATTAGACAAAGGTTCAGGGGTCAGCTAGAGTAGTACAGGGTGAATGTGATTTCACCAAGTACTACATGTTCCTGGATCAACAAAGATGTTGATCCAGGAACATGTTGATCCAGGAACATGTAGTACTTGGTGAAATCACATTCACCCTGTACTACTCTAGCTGACC
This sequence comes from Gila orcuttii, assembly GCA_026230005.1. Taxonomy (NCBI): domain Eukaryota; kingdom Metazoa; phylum Chordata; class Actinopteri; order Cypriniformes; family Leuciscidae; genus Gila; species Gila orcuttii. The sequence goes on from JAPDVR010000011.1 coordinate 4,682,853, forward strand.
CCTGAACCTTGACCTTTGTGTGGAACAACTTTCAGATCAACCAATCAGATTTAAGGGACAAGTTTACAGTTTATGTCAAGTTTAGGCTTAGAACGAGGGTGAGGTGCTTCAACATCAGTGTTATTCATTTCTCTCTGATGTGATGGTCTGAGGTTGAAAGCTTGTTCTACCACAGAGGAACTGAGAGAGTGAAGGTTCTGGAAAGCGATTTTGTACTTTGTATCCATTGAGACTGTTTCGATTAGTTCGCATACCACGATACGATATTATTGCGATACTCCAAGACATAAGGTAAAAGGTTAACAAAAAACTCTTGATTAAAATGCTAAATTCTGTTATATATATTGGGGGTGGAAATGAATAGGCTTGGATTTGGTACTGATAACCCAATGCACAGGACAAGAATTATTTTAGACGAATATGTTTGCACTGTAACATATGTTTACTGGTAACATAAGACATTTGGCATTATCAGGACCCACACATGTTACACCATTGCATTATTAAACATTTCTTTGTGATTTTTTTTATAATTAAAAAAGCCCCACATCATCACATTCCCTTCACCATATAGAGATTGGCATGGGGTACTTTCCATAAGAGCATCTCTCAATGCAAATCAAACCAGCTATTAGCCTAACTGAAATAACACCATGCCAATCTCTAGGTATGGTGAAGGGTGTGTGATGATGTGGGGCTTTTTTAATTCCAAAGGCCAAGGGAACTTTATCAGGATGCATATTATCCTGGATCCATGAAATAACTGGCCTTTAAAAATAAAAATCTCTATGGGAATTTAACATAGGGGTGTCCTGACTTATGCAACCTGTATTTTAAGGAAGAACATTTATTTATTTACGATACATTATTCATTCGCAAAGAAAATTGGTGTCCTTAAATTTAGGATTTTTCCTCATTTTTTTAATTAAGGCATTAAGATCAATTCCCAAAAGATGATTATTTTATTCCTCTTTTTAGTCAACTTTAGCATGGGTGTGTTCACTTATGCTAAGCACTGTGTTTTTACACCCCTATTTAATTGTAACCAACCCAACCCCTCTGTATTTGTATCTGCTATAGTTATGAATGCAGTAACCCCATTTATGGGCAAACCTTGAACCCCTGCAACCTCCAGAAGACACCTGGCGGTTCATCTGGAGGAGAGGGAGCTCTGATCGGAGGAGGCGGATCTATCCTGGGCTTTGGCACTGATATTGGAGGGAGCATTCGTATCCCATCAGCCTTCTGTGGGATTTGTGGATTTAAGCCCACATCGAAGAGGCTAAGGTTCGTATGTGTCCTTGGTCACGTGTGTGAGGAGACTGTATATGGTGAGGAAAAGTTTAACTTTACAAAGCAAAGGGTTCACAGTAGGTCTTGCTACAGTAAATGACAACAAAGCTTTTAAAGATTATGTCAGATAAATAAGTGTTTTATAAGATGCCTTGTGCCACCTCAAGGTAAATGAATGTATGTTGAGATTTTGCAATGTTTAAACAGTAACAGGGTTGATGTTTCATGATGTTGAGCCATTACTAGCCTTGTGCTCAAGGTCATGACACTGCAAGGTGTTTATTAGAAATATAATTGAATGCCCATATCGCCATATTGTTTACTATAGAAAGTCTAGGTAACAGAGTTGATCATTTAAGAGACAAATCTAACAACATTTGAAAAAACATGTTAACACGTTTACAGGTGTCACTTCATTGTGATGATGATGTCATCATTTTTTGTGTGTAAATTATGATTATGATTAAGAACAGATAATATCATAATCAAGAGTATGATTATGGTCATTAAGGGATAGTTATAATGGCAACAGGGTGGATGCATAACAAACTAGGAAAACAACTTCAAGTATTTTGAATAATGCATTATATCTAGCCTATTAAAGCTCCAGTAGGTAGCTTTTGTAAACAAATATTTGTTAAAACTGTCATTATGTCCTCACAGTAGAATATGAGACAGATAATCTGTGGAAAAAATCGAGCTCCTCTGGCTCCTCCCTGTGGTCCTATTGCCATTTGCAGAAATACACCGCTCCCGGTCAGAAACAACCAATCAGAGCCAGGAGGAATGTCTTAGCAGTGTCAATCACGCTCGTGTACGCGCTGATCACCCCTCTCTTGCACAGCGCGAGCGCGTACCGTCGTTCGTGACTGTCCTGTTCGAACTCGTTCATCCAAATGAACGAATCTTTTTTGAGTCATTTCGTTCATTCAACGAACGAAATGACTCGCAAAAAGATTTGTTCATTTCGAACGAGTCTTTTTCGCAGTCATTTCGTTCATTCAACGAACGGAATGATTCGAAAAAGATTTGTTCATTTTGATGAACAAGTTCAAACAGGAGAGTCACGAACGTGCATCACAGAACAGAGCAAGGCGAGCATTTGTGCTTATAAAACTTAGTTTTTTATTTATTTTTGAAATGACCGATCGTTTCGCTAGATAAGACCCTTATTCATCGTCTGGTATCGTTTAAAGCCCTTTGAAGCTGCACTGAAACTGTCATTTGGTCCTTGAAACGTTTGTGTCCTATTGAAGTCCATTATATGGAGAAAAAGCCTGGAATGTTTTCATCAAAAACCTTAATTTCTTTTCGACTGAAGAAAGAAAGACATGGACATCTTGGATGACATGGGGGTGAGTAAATTATCAGCAAAAGTTTTTTTAAAAGTGAACTAATCCTTTAACGTTATCTTACTAGCTATTTATAACTTATAGAAAGAGTGCAACGTTATAAAGTTACATGTATTGCAAAATACATAATGATTTGAGGACCAAGTTTGTAGTCAAAGTATGGGCAGGCCATAGTCAATGTAAAGCATATTGCTGATGTTTCGTCCCTATTAGTGAATGTTCCATAACTGTTTATAATCTGCCGTCATCGGTGGTCCTGTTTAGTGTTTACTAGCCTGCGCGTTCACGGCAGGCTGCGCTGTGGGGGAGGAGCTGTGGAGGGAGGGCTGTAGCGCAGCAGAGAGCAAGGGGGTTGGACCTGGAAGTTGTGCTTGTTCAAATTTTCAGGCTAAGTCAACATTTTCTCAAAACTCCCTACTGCAACTTTAATATCTAAAAAAAAAAATACGAAAAGAAAGAAAAAATATTAGAATTTGCTGGCATATGTTTTTTCATAATTAAAATGAGCATATTTACTAATATAAAAAGGGGAATTTGGTAACACAAATAACATATCTGTAAATAAAAACGTTTATATGTTAAAAGGGACACAAAAGTCACAGTAAATGTGCTCAATTTCTGTAAATATTGTCATGTTGCACGAACATTTCTTTAATTATAATAGAATTTCTTATTTCTTTCTTTTGATTTTAGATTGACATTTTTTGTGAGATTCACCTGTAGCTCTTTTGCTGAGATGTTGTGCGTATAATCCACTTGTTTTTTCTTGTTCTTTGATTTGCTTTATTTTTTATATCATCCTTGTTTAGTGGTCAAGGAATCAATTCTTGTGTCAAAGGCCAGAAGTCGGGTAAGATCAGGTTCATCAAACTGCTGGTCTAGTTTTGAACTGTAAGCAAACCGAAATATAAGACATAATCTATGTGCTGGATTACAGTGTTGTCCTCTCTTGGGCCTTTGGCCAGAGACGTCGAGAGCGTGGCTCTGTGTATGCGGGCACTGCTTTGCCAAGATATGTTCACATTGGATCCCACTGTTCCTCCCATACCATTCAACCAAAAGGTCCTGTATAAATATAGCACATCAAATGTTTATTTATAGGTCAATTATAGGTGAAATGGCCATGATACTTTCCTCTTATGAAACAGGTGTATGAGAGCTCAGAGCCCCTGAGGATTGGTTATTATGAGAACGATGGTTTCCAGCAGCCGTCTCCAAGCATGGCCAGGGCCTTCAGGGAGACTAAAGCCCTGCTGGAGAGAGCGGGTCACACGGTACACAACTACACTACACTACATTCATAGTTGTTATATTAGCCATCTCCAGTTTGTTGGCAAGCAAAGGATATGCTTTTCAAACCATTAACACACAACAAATAGTTATGTATTTGTAAAATACAGATCACCCATTATTTATTGGATGTAACATCACAGTCTGAATGGCTTTTAAGATCTAAAATAAAGACTTAAAAAAAAATAGTAATAATTCTGACTAAAATATACATATAGCTATCTTAGAATTTAAATTTAGTTTTCAAATTCTACATGTAACACCAGTAATTGTATTTTTATGAGAACAGGGACTATTGTTGTAGTAGCCCATGAATGTAATTAATAACCATGTTCAAATGAGTAAATGTGTGTGTTTCTGTATGTATATTTGTTTTTTATATCACACACTGTTTGGAGGACAACATTGGGCAGGATGTTAAATTATGATTTTTTTTTTTTTAAATAATGGGTTAAAATTAATTCATTTTTTAATAAATAATAAATGTTACTAAATTCCTTGTACAAGTTAGCTTTTTTTGCTTTTGTTTATCATTTTTAATTTAGTCGTTTTTAGCCAATCAGTGTATGGGGATGATTAGGAGGCCATGATGGACAGAGGCCAAGGGGCAAATTTGGCCAGGATTCCAGGGTTATAACCCTCTTTTTTTGAAGGACATCCTGATATTTTTAATGACCACAGAGAGTCAGGAGCTCGGTTTAACGTCTCATCTGAAGGACGGTGGTCTTTGACAGTATTGTCCCCGTCACTATACTGGGGCGTTAGGACCCACACAGACCACAGAGCATGCATTGTTTGTTTTGGAATCAGCCATTTGGTGAGGACTTCCGATGTGGAGAACAATACAAACAGTCAGCAAGTAAGAATGCAAAAAGGTGGCAAAAAGAATGGAAAAACCACAGGGTGAGCGCCCCCTGCTGGCCTCACTAACACCTCTTCCAGCAGCAACATGGTTTTCTCAGGAGGTCTCCCATCCAACCAGTCTTGGGCTACAGGGTGATATGGCTGCTTTTAAACCATCTGGAATAAAAAAGAAAAACCATCAGGAATAGAGAGTGACAGCAAACAAGGAGTCATAAACAGATAAACAGTTCGCACACAGAAATGATAAACTGGGAAAATAAATGCTCAGAAATGTCCACTAAGGCAAAACAAGACTTCGCACTGATAATAGAAATTAATTAAAATCGAAGCATTCATCCGATTAATCGAAGCAATAATCGTCAGATTATTTTCTTATCAAAATAATCGTTAGTTGCCGCCCCAGTGGACCCACTACATCTGAGGTTTAAACCATAGACTGTAAAAGAAAATATGGACGTAGTGTTCATGACGTCACCCGTATAGGTTTCTGAAGAGCATTTTTAAAGCCCAAAGTGGGCGGAGCCGGCCGACGCCATCTTTGCAGCGCGTCACTCCAGTATAAACAAAAATGGATAAAGAGGCGGATTATATGAGGTGACGTGACGCTAACAGACAGAAGACAAACGGCTAGTAGTGACAGCAGCGGTAATACACCTGTCACTCAAGTGGCCACGGCGTTAATTATGCAGAACTTTAAGGCTTAATATAATTTAAACGGACGAGTTATAAAAAAATTCACCCCCCTCACAGTTGTCATGAAGGGCAAAATTAGCTATATAGACCAAAACCAATTTTTGTACCAGGCTGTAAACATATTTTTTTCTGCTGTAAAGTTGGGCATATTAACTTGGGGGTATATGGGATTGACTCTCTTTTGCAGCCTGTCTCTAGCGGCCAGTCAATGAATTTTAACATTTTAAGTCACGATTCAAGTGAGAGACCGGAAAGGTTGCCACTTGGTTTAAACACTATACGTTATACAGAACGTGTGATAAGTTGAGATCTGCAAAGTTGAAAAGCAGGTCTGATATTCTAGTCTGGTGTGTTCAACTTTCAGCTTGTTCCTTTCCCTCCTCTACGGCTCTACGAAGTCTTCCATGAGTTTGCTTTTAAAGGGGTCATGGCTGATGGAGGCGGTACCTTCTACAGTCATATGTACGTCTGGTATCAGCACATTCACATGTCATTATTGATATCCATTAGAACTATTCCAGTGTGTCTGGCCTCATTAAAGATGCTGTAGTCACCTCTGATTCATAGTAATCTCACATTATGTTTGCATTCATATGCGTGTGATTTCAGGAAGTCAGGCCCCATTGACCCGAGTGTCTGGGATCAGGCCACCCTGTTGAGCATCCCAGGCTTCATAAAGAAGTTACTCTCTGTTGTTCTGAAGCCTGTTGTGAGTTCTGGAAATGTTGTTTCTGTTTCTCATTTGCATCTAATCAAGCAATCTTATATTCAAGCTAATATGTTTTTAAACTCTTTTATGTTTGGATATACTTTCTCCAGTATCCGCGGTTGTCTTCAAGCCTGAAAGCAAGTGTTGGAGTTGGGTAAGCTACAGACATTTTTTGTTTATATTAATTTGCACAATTAATATAATTATGCTGATTAATCTTGTGTTCTTGAGTTTGATTTAAGTTACAATTAATTTTTTTTTTTTTTTACAAATTAAAGTTTTTAGAAATACACTACCATTCAAACAAGGGGGGGAGGGGGTCAGTAATATTTATTTGAATCAAATTAATACTTTTATTCAGCAAGGATGAACGAAATCGATAAGGTGTCAGTAAAGACCTCTACATTTAATACAAACTGTGAATTTTGGAACTTTCTATGCATTAAAGAATCCTGACAAAAATGTATCATGTTTTCTATAATAATCTGAATCAGCAACTGTTTCCAACATTGATAATAATCATAAATGTTTCTTGAGCAGTAAATCATCATATTAGAATGATTTCTGAAGGATCATGTGACACTGAAGACTGGAGTAATGATGCGGAAAATTCAGCTTTGATCACAGGAATAAATTACAGTTTAAAATATATTCACATAGAAAACAGTCATTTTAAATTGTAGTAATATTTCACAATAGAACTGAGCAGAATTGATGATACCATTCCTTTAATAGCTTTTGTTTCTTTTGCAAGGTCTGTAGCAGAATTATGGAGACATCATGTAAATATTGAGGTAGAATTTTATTATTTTAATTTTATTATTAATATTACGTGGTCTTTTACAACTTTCATCAACACGACTGAGATTGTAGAAATGATTATCACAGTGTAATAGAGGCCTATGGTTCTCTCTGGTCATTGCTGTAGCACATTAAATCATGTGAAGCCTCACATTATGCACAGTGTTTCTTCATTTTCATTCCTGGAACCATTTCTAATCCCTGCTAGGAAACATTTAAATGCTATCCTGACCAAAAAAAAAAAAAGATTATTATTTGTCCTCATTTCAGTGTATTATTGTGAACGGTGTTGAGGAAAGTTACTTTTAAAAGTAATATAATATTGTGTTACTCCCTAAAAAAGTAACTAATTGCATTACTTAGTTACTTTTTATAGTAACTTAGTTACTTTTTCTCACCTGGGCTGGGTTTGTTGCTTTGTTTTTTTTTTTTTAAATAAAATAAAATAAATCTTTTCTTAGCAAATGAAAAAGCCCTTTCACACCAAAAGTGAAATGAATAAGCCTCAGACTGAAGGAAATGCAAATTCGGCTTAAACAAACCTTTCAGCTGTGCTGCTATTTTGGACCGCAGAAGAAGAAGAAAGTTCAACTCTCTTACTTCAACAATAAAAACAAAAAAGAAACACGCATATAGGGCTGCACGATTAATCGTTAAAAGATCGCAATCTCGATTCAACCCCCTATGCGATCTTAATCCTGCATTTCTACGATTCTGCCAATGATATTCAACGAGATAACGCGCTAAGGGTGAAATGGATCGCACTTCGGTTCTGCAGTTCGGCACGCATGTGATTCGCGGATTAACTGCTAAATATAACCATCATAGAGTGAAAGTTTATCATTTGGACGTGTATTGTCTTGCCAATTTACACATTCAAACAATTTTAATCGCAGAAGAAGAGACGAAAACCGGGACTCGCGCGTTATCTGTGCACACAGCCCCCAGCCACACACACTCGAAGCGCACAGAGAGTATGGCAAGCCGACATATAATAGACTGTAAAAAAATATGGACGTAGTGTCCGTGACGTCACCCGTAGGTTTCTGAAGAGCGTTTTTGAAGCCTAAAGTGGGCGGGGCCAACCGTCGCCATCTTGGCAGCGCGTCATCTCTCGTCACTCCCGGATAAAAGAAAATGGGCAAAGAGGCGGGACGTGGGTGGAGCTGAGGTGCTAATGCTATGCTACTGGCCTTGCGTTAAAGTGACAGCTGAATGTAGAAGTAAAGCCAATAGTTAAAGTTCATATTCTTGCCCTTCGAAATACTATAATAATTAAAAGACGTAACTAAAAGTGAGACTATGTGTATTGTGATGCATCATTATTCTGCTAGTTAAAAATGTATTATCATGCAGTAGGGTAGGCTAACTTACAATATTGCTCTGAGCTTGTGCGTGTGACAGTGTGATTCATGCGCATACATGTCAGTCAGCACGGCATCGCACGTCAAGTTCGTAAAGAGCTTTATTCAGTTCAGTCAATTTTAAAATCTGATTTTGGCCGCCTCTCAATTTCTCAAATGGGTTAAACCAAAAATATTACCTCAGAAGTTCAAGAAAATGCACTAGAAATCCGCGCTCATTCAAGGGTGTGCATCTATTGCATGGACGAAGATAAAGCACTGACACCTGCAGGATTTCATCTCACGGTACTTTTTATTTAACACTTAAAAGTTAAATAAGCATATCTGTTCCGTGAGAGCAACGGTACCGCATAACGAGTGTAGCCTGTAAACTCCAAAAAGCAAAGAAATTGTCAGACATCCATTAGTGCATGCGAGGAAAACAACTGGAAATACAGCGCTGGTTGTTCTCTCCATACTCTACAACGACGGAATCCAACGGCGTGGGCAAAGGTATAATGCGTGTATTAAATTGTATGAAATAATCCCGAAAAAAGCACAAACACTGCAGAGATGGCAAGTACAGCAGCTGCTGGAATTAGCTAAGGGTGACGTTAACAGATAGACAAACGTCGGCTAGCAGTTACAGCAGCCTCAATCCACCTGTCACTCAAGTGACCACGCCCTTAATTATGCAGAACTTTAAGGCTTAAAGGCCATGTTGCAGGTTTAATTTTTCAACGAATTTGTGCAATTTGCTTGTTGGTAATAAACATTTAAACTGTTATCCATTGTATTTTATGTTGTTGGGTATCACAAAACGAAAAAAGTAGGTACTATCTTACAGCGGTTTGCAACGATTCTCCTTTCCCCCACAATGCATTGCATTACGTCACCTTGGGGAGAGAATTTACCAAAGCCCGCTGCCCGCCTTGTTGAGAGCGACGAGTAGTAGACGAGAGTATTCAGATAGCGCAGATTATAGATAGACTAGATATATAGACAGACTAGATATATAGATAGTCAAGTATAGAGAGAGATAGGCAGACAGCATAACGTTAGCAGATATAGCCAACGTTAGCAGCTAGATAGAAATACATACAGTTGTAGGTTACAGTTTGACAAGAGTTTTGAGTGTGACAGAAGCACAATGTTGTGTTTTATTGCGAGTGTACACAAATATAAGTAAACACTTTGCAGTTTGAACGATATCCTGTATGAACAAAATGACGATGTTTTTATGTTTCCACCGTTCGATCGCGCCTCTCTCTCTCACACTCACACACACAATACGAATACATGTATAATTCCACCCCTAATAGCTAGCATGATGCTTTCTATTTCTAGATGACAAAGACAAACATTACCAGTACTACGACACTATGACAAAGGTTACCGGTACTTATCTGAACTAACGTCATGATCATATACTGCCACTAGATATAAAGAAAACGTTGATTTTTCACTCGGTGCTATTCAATGACCGTAAAAAAAATATATGTGTCGTTATTGTGCACTGCTGCTCGTAAGTTAAAACTACTCGGTTACTCACGTAACCTCAGTTCCCTGAGTTAGGGAACGAGTATTGCGTAGCTATACGCAGTGGGGAAACTCCTTTTCCTCGATTTACTGAAGCCTTTATGTAAAGCGCATTTGCAGCTGCACAGCTAGAACATGAGCGTCTGGCTCGCTCATAGGCTGCGCTGCGGCAACTGCACATCCAATTACTCTGCGTCATACACGTCAGAGCCCGCCAAGGGGGCGTGACCTCAGTCTATAATAGTCCCCGAATTCGCCATTATAGCAGGTTTAACGACTGAAGCGACAACTTGCCATGTTACCATAGTGCGGCCGGCTACGCAATACTCGTTCCCTAACTCAGGGAACTGAGGTTACGTGAGTAACCGAGTAGTTCCCTTTCGAACGGTCACTTCGTATTGCGTAGCTATACGCAGTGGGGACGCCATGCAAAATGCCGCACTGAGTAACTGGCTGCCACTGCAACTCAGGCCCCTGAGCATACAGAACAAGCCATAACCGCACCATTATGCATAAATAGACCAGACACCGTCCGGTCTAAATAGTACGCATCAGTTAGAATAACCCAACATACTACACCAACGAACCCAGACACTGTCGGGGTTATTAGTATATGAACGTATACCCAGACAAGTGGGTTTATACATGAAATTATAACCGGCCAAAGCGGGTTTTATATATGTATGGAATATAACCGGCAAAAGCGGGTTTTATATCATATAACCGGCCAAAAGCGGGTTTTATATATGTAATTATAACCAGCAACAGCGGGTTTATATATATATATATGTGAATGTGATTGTGCACAGTAATATATGACAAGACCGGCCACAGACGGGCCTTAATCATACCGAAAGCACCTTCGCCTGCAGGGAAGGCACTTCCATATTATAAAAAGTCATAAATGTGGAAGGCGAGGACCAGCCGGCCGCATCACAAATATCACTTATGGGAATGCCAGATGACCAAGCCCATGACGAGGCCATACCTCTGGTCGAATGGGCCTTGACGCCTATAGGGCAAACTTGACCTACTGCGGTATAAGCCATAGAAATAGCATCCACTATCCATCTAGACAGTCTTTGCTTAGTGACTGGATCCCCCTTGGATCTACCACCAAAGCAGACAAAAAGCTGTTCTGATTGCCTAAAAGACGCAGAACGCTCCAGATAGATTCTCAGCGCTCTGACAGGGCAGAGAAGATTAACCTCTCCATCCTCTGCAGAAGGAGGGAGGGCTGATAACGTTACCACCTGTGCTCTGAACGGTGTTGAGAGCACTTTAGGGACGTAACCATGTCTGGGCTTGAGGACGACTCTGGAGTCATCCGGACCCCACTCCAAACATGCAGGGCTCACAGAGAGCGCCTGCAGATCTCCCACTCGCTTGATAGATGCCAAAGCCATAAGGAGAGCAGTCTTCAGCGAGAGGGGTTTTAGATCAACCGATTGGAGCGGTTCGAAAGGCGGACCTTTCAGAGCCCTCAGGACCATGGAGAGGTCCCAGGACGGCACAGATGGAGGTCTGGAGGGGTTCATCCTCCTAGCACCTTTAAGGAATCTCACGACCAAGTCGTTTCTTCCCAGTGACTGGCCTGCCACCAGAACATGATGCGCTGCTATGGCTGCCACATACACTTTGAGCGTGGACGGGGAGCGACCCGCATCCAGCAGCTCCTGTAGGAATGAGAGAACCACAGATATCTCACATGACCCTGGGTCAGCCTGATTTTTCGAGCACCAGCTGGAAAAACCTGACCATTTTGAAGCATAGAGGCGCCGAGTCGACGGGGCCCTGGCTTCAGATATAGTGCTTAAAACCTTCTCAGGAAGGTCTTTGGGTACCCGTTGAGGGGCCACACATGGAGGGCCCATAAATCAGGTCTCGGATGCCACAGTGTCCCGTTCGCCTGTGTGAGGAGGTCTTTCCTCAGTGGGACAGGCCATGGGATTGTGTCCGATAACTGAACCAGTTCCGGGAACCACGGTCTGGTTTTCCAGAGAGGGGCCACCAGAAGGACTGGGCACCCGCTCTCTCTGACCCGTTTGATGACCTGTGGGATCATCGAGACGGGGGGAAAGGCATAGAGGGGACGGTTGGGCCAGACATGGGCCAGCGCGTCCCTGTCCTTCGAGAAGAACCACTTGCAGTGGGTGTTGATTCTCGAGGCGAACAGGTCGATTTCGGCCTCGCCAAACACCTGCCATATCAGACTGACCGTCTGTGGGTTCAGGGACCACTCGCCGAGGGGAGTGTTGCCCCGTGAAAGCATATCCGCGCCCACATTCTGGACGCCCGGTATATGCGCTGCTCTCAGAGAGCTCAGGTTGGTTTGTGCCCATAAGAGGAGGTCTCTCGCCATCGCATGCAGGTTTCCAGACCTGATGCCCCCCTGGCGATTTATGTAGGCCACCACTGACATATTGTCTGTGCGGACTAAAACATGGTGACCTCTGAGGTTCGACAGAAACGCCATCAGGGCCAATACAACTGCTTTCATCTCCAGACAGTTGATATGTAAGCTCTGCTCCGTGCTCGACCAGAGGCCGGATGCAGGCATGCCCTCGTGCAGCGCTCCCCAACCCAGGTTGGACGCATCTGTAAGAACCACTTTCCTCCTGGAAATTGTTCCCATTGTCACCCCCTCGTTGTACCAGCTCTGAGCCCGCCAGGGAATCAGGGTTCTTAAACAACCGTGATTTACCACGATGCGCAGTTTGCCCGACTGCCATGCGTGAGTTGGCACACGGCGCTTCAGCCAATGCTGCAGCGGGCGCATGCGCAGTAATCCCAAGCGGAGTACTGGCGATGCTGCTGCCATGAGACCGAGCAGTTTCTGAAATTTTTTCAGCGGCGCGTGCTCGCGCGCTCTGAAAGTGCCTGCAAGCGCTCGCACTGAGAGCGCGCGCTCTGGTGTGAGACGCGCTGTCATAGCTCTCGAGTTCAGCACTGTGCCCAGAAAAATCACGCTCTGGCTGGGGGTTAGTTTGCTTTTTGAAACATTGATTGTGAAACCCAGGCATTTTAGATGGCCGAGAATCAAATCCCTGTGTGTTAATAGCTCGATTCTCGACTGTGCCAGCACCAGCCAGTCGTCGAGATAATTTAACACACGCACTCCCTGATGTCTCAGAGGAGAAAGCGCTGCATCCACACACTTCGTGAATGTACGGGGCGCCAACGATAGACCGAACGGCAGAACGGTGTATTGATAAGCTTGGCCCTCGAAGGCGAATCTCAAGAATGGCCTGTGGCGAGGGTTTATTTGAATGTGAAAGTAAGCATCTTTCAGATCCATTGTGACAAACCAATCCCCCGGGCGCACTTGCGCGAGGATATGTTTGATAGTTAACATTTTGAACGGCCGTCTCATGAGAGCTTTGTTCAAATGTCTCAAATCTAGAATGGGTCTGAGACCGCCGTCTTTTTTCGGAACCAGAAAATAGCGGCTGTAAAAACCCATCTGTTTTAGCGCGGGGGGGACTAGTTCTATCGCCCCTTTTGCTAATAGATTCTGTACTTCGGTGCGAAGCACGTGACTCACGCTGCTTCTCACCGAAGTCTCGAGAACCGCCTGAAATTTTGGGGGTCTGCGAGCGAATTGGAGCGAGTAACCTCGCTGTATAGTGTTTATGACCCAACTCGACACACCGGGGATAGCTTGCCAGGCTAGAACCCGTGTGGCTAGGGCTTGACACACAGATTGGGGCTGGTCGCCTAATGTAAGGGGACCTGATACCCTTATATTGTGATTTGTGCATACATTGAATATTGGACTGACTGTACAGGCATTCGCGTGTGGGGAAGTCAGTGATACAACAGGGGAGGGGCCACCTAGTGAAGGGGGACCTGATACCCTTATATTGTGATTTGTGCACACATTGAGTATTGGACTGACTGTACAAGCATTTGCGTGTAGGGAAGGCAGTATTACAACGGGGGAGGGGCCGCCTGGTGAAGGGGGACCGTGAACCCACGTGTTGTGTTTGTGAAACATACTCTTTTTGTGCTTTATTTGGGTCGCCGTGAAAACGGCGTTTGTTTGCAAGAACGCGCTTACTGTTGCGGGCCTGTTTGCAGTAATAAAATCCCCAGCCGCCTGAACTGAACAGGGGGCTGTGGGAAGTTTTGTTGACTTCTTTGAGGGTTGTCCGGCTAGTGCGGGACCCGTGCCCTCTCTCTTCCTCTTGCATGCTAGGACGACTTAGGCGGCGCTGTGTGAGGCGCGGCGCTTGGTCTGGGGCCTTGGCGTCGAGGAAGCGGGAAGCGCTTGGTTGCTCTCGGCTGGCGCTGGGCTTCAGCCGCAGGGCGGGGCTGAGAGGCCTGTTTCGCGGGCTTTGCTTGCCGAGGCGTCGACGGGGCTAGCTTGTGAGCACTCGACGCCGAGCTAGAACGTTTTGGCAGGAAGTGACGCATGGCCTGGGACGCTTTCTGTGCCTCGGTGTATCTCTCCGAGAACCCCGTCACCGCCGGGCCAAAGAGGCCGGTGCTGGATACTGGGGCGTCGAGGAACTTCGTTCTCTCCGCGTCCTTAATGTCAGTGAGGGTAAGCCAGAGGTGGCGCTCGAGCACGACCAAACTCGCCATGTTCCTCCCGATAGCCTGCGCTGTGGCCTTGGTAGCCCTCAAGGCCAGGTCCGTGGCGCTCCGCAGGTCCCGAAAAGCCTCAGGGTCCGGGCCAGCCTCGTCCATAGACCGGAGGAGTTTGGCCTGGTAAACCTGCAGCACGGCCATCGTGTGCAGGGCCGATGCAGCCTGACCGGAGGCGGAATACGCGCGTCCAGCAAGGGCTGAAGTGCTACGGCACGGCTTGTTGGGATGAACAGCTCTAGTTCGCCAGCTAGCAGCTGTGTTCGGGCAAAGATGAGCGGCCAACGCCTCTTCGAGGGGCGGCAACGACTCATAGCCTTTTCCCGCTGCTCCGTCCACGGAGGAGAGCGTCGCGTAAACTGCGGGGCCTCGTGTAGAATAAGGAGAGCGCCAGGCCTTGGTAAGCTCCTCGTGTACCTCAGGAAAAAATGGCGCTGGTTTGTGGCGAGGGGCCTGTTGGTGCCCTGGCAGAAACCAGCCGTCCAGCCGACTTCGAGGGGGTTCAGCGGGCGCGGCCCACTCGAGCTCGAGGTCCGCTACGGCCTGCGTCAGGATCCGAAGCATTTCCGCGTCGGAGTTAGTCCTGGTAGCTGAGGCGTTGGGCGTCGGCTGGGAAGCCATGACGGGGTCGAAAGAGCCCGGCCATTCTTCCTCAGACGCGGCGATAGGCAGGCTGTCGTCGTGCTCGCTAGGCCCACCGAAGGAGACAAGGCCCGCCACGTGGGGGGGGCGCAGATCTCCCTCGAACAGGACCGGAGATGAACGGGCTGGAGAGAGTGAGGCACGCGGGGACGTGGCCGGCGTGCGTTCACTAACATCCATGCTCTCCGGATGCCGTTGGCTGCGGCGCTTCTTCTTCCTCGGTTGAAGTAGGGCCGGAAAAGGAAGCGCGGGAAGGGCGGCATCACCGTCACGGGAGAGGGCTAGCCGAGATCGCAGCACGGAGATAGGCATGCTCTCGCAGGCCACACATCCGCCGGCAGACAGTGCATTCTCAGCATGGTGGAGTCCCAGGCATGGAATGCATTTAGCGTGTTGGTCCGCCTCGTGCAGCTTGCATCCGCACGTGGCGCAGGTATTGACACGAGGCATTTGAAACAACGCTCGTAACAAATAATACACACTAATATACAATTGTGGTGAAAAGGATATCGCCGGATAGCCACAGGAGAGACGGCGTCAGGAGAAACACGATGAATAGTGTCGTCTGCTGAACTGTAGCTCGCTCAGGCTGAAGGCTTGTTCGACGGCGAAGACTCAATAAATGGTCAGAGACATGAAGTTTGTCGCTGAAGGAGTAAAATCTGCTATAATGGCGAATTCGGGGACTATTATAGACTGAGGTCACGCCCCCTTGGCGGGCTCTGACGTGTATGACGCAGAGTAATCTCATTGGTCGCACGTCAGAGGCGCCCGCGCCATTGGATGTGCAGTTGCCGCAGCGCAGCCTATGAGCGAGCCAGACGCTCATGTTCTAGCTGTGCAGCTGCAAATGCGCTTTACATAAAGGCTTCAGTAAATCGAGGAAAAGGAGTTTCCCCACTGCGTATAGCTACGCAATACGAAGTGACCGTTCGAAAGGGAACGGCTTGCCATAGCTTGTAGACTAGCTCCAGTGTTCATTTCTGCGTTGCTAAATGATAGCAACTCACCGGGACACTTCACCAACTCTCCACTCATTCTCCTCGGACCATGCATTCAATTGGCTTTGACGGCCATCAGTTCTTGGCAATTCTTCATTTGCCCTCTCACGTCTAGCAGGTTCAAAATTATACGGCTGCGGGCCATAATACATGTTAGTTCTTCTTGCCAACTCTTCCTCATCCCAGTCAGTCGCCATAGTTCTAATACTAGGCTGAGGCACTCTTTCCTCCGCTTCTCCCCAACGTGACGTCTTCACAGAGTTGCGTAAAAAAAAATTATACCAGAAACGTAAAAAAATGGTCTTTAAGACCATTTTTGAGACATTTTAAAAATGATACACATATCTTGAGTGATTTATGTACCCATTAATCAACAGTGGTGGTTAACCTGCAACATGGCCTTTAATATAATTGAAACGGATGAGTTGTAAAAAAAATTCACCCCCCTCACAGTTGTCATGAAGGGCAAAATTAGCTGTATAGACCAAAACAACTTAAGGCACCAGGCTGTGTAAACATATTTTTCTCGGCTGTAAAGTTGGGCATTTTAACATGGGAGAGATACAGATTTGGATCACTTTTGCAGTCAGCCTCAAGCGGCCAGTCAATGAATTGCAGTTTAATTCACTTCCGTGTTGGTTTCAAGAGGGAGACGGGGAGGTTGCCGCTTGGGTCAGACAGCGCTCGAATACAGAATTGATTCCTCTTTCGCGTTTCCTTGCCCTTGAACGGACACATAAACACAAAGTTTTCAAAATACCTGTCTAAATGGACGTCTTAACAACTATTCTCTCGTTTATGTGGAGAAAGAAATGGAAATGTAAATGTACTTTTTGTGCACCAAAAAAAAAAAAAAAAAAAATAACGACTTTATTTCAACTATTAATTTCCTTCTCTGTGGGCCTCGAGTCAGTAACAGTGGAGAAAGAAATGGATGTTTGTCATTTTTTTCCAGTCTGTGCAGTCGGTCTTAAAGTGACAGCACACACTTAATATATATACATACACTGTTTTCTGTGTTATTGATATTAATAAAACAACAAAATACAGCTTTAACAAAGATGAAACTATATTTAATTTATACAGTGAACAAATAGTGTTATTTTACATTTAGGCTTAATTTCTGTACCAGAATACTACTGTTAGACTTTGTAAACTTTGTTATTTAGTATTCATCTCTGCTTGTAATTTGTGTATTTGTTCTTATTTTATTAATGACTGTTCACTTGTTTTAAATAATGAGTGAACTTTATCAGTTAGGCTATTAGTTTTTAATGTAGTTATCGAAAAACTTCAAGTGAGCTTTAAGTAATAAATGAAAAGCAAAGTTATATTATAAAACAAAGAAAATAAAGTTTTTTGTTACTCCTGCACTTTATTATACTGAATGTCCTGTGTTTTTTGTTGTTGTTGTTTTTTTTTTTTTACTTGAGTGCAGTAAATTTTGGTTGAAAAAATGAGAATCGTGTAAGAGAATCGTGATCTCAATTCCCATGAAGAAAAATCGTGATTCACATTTTAGCATGAATCGTGCAGCCCTACACGCATATATGATGTTTATGATGGAATACCACATTACTTAAAGGTATTTAGCAGTGATATTATCAGGCTTTTCTATTTACAGCGAAGTAAGCTAATTGCCTGCACAGTGCACAGAATATGATGCCATTATAATATAACAATAGGATATGTAACGATAATGTTTACAGTGGCTTCATAAATTAATTAAAAACATAAAAAAGCTGATGCACATTTCTTTGTTCTTAATTTTCTAGAAGTAGAGTTTAAGAACCTTGCTGTATTTTTGAGTAATTATTTAAGAGAAAATACACCGCCATGCTGTATTTTTGAGTAATTATTTAAGAGAAAATACACCGCCATCTTACTCCGACGAAAGTGACTTGAACACACATACCGACTTCCCATCTCATAAATACGAACTTCCCAGGAGGACTTGAACGCACCATAATCCCGATTTCACTTAACATGGGACAGGAGAGCTGTCAGTCAATACATGGGAAAACGAAGAAACCTGTTACTTATTTGAAAAAGTAACTCAGATATTTTGTTGTAAAATTAAAAGTAATTCGTTTCTTGAAAAAAGTAATCCGATTACGTAACTCGCGTTACTTGTAATTCGTTTCCCCCAACATTGATTGACAGTGCTTCCCAGCAAATACATTTTCCTGGCACATACTGTGTATAAAAGTGATACTTATTCTGACATGATTGTATGTATTTTGAGAATGTGTGAAAGGTTTTTCGGTTTTCTCATCTGTAGGAATACATTGATGAGGTGATAGCAGAGTGGAGGAGACTGAATGTGGACGTGTTGTTGTGCCCTATGATTGGACCAGCCTACAATTTCGGTTACTGCGGCCGTCTCACCAGTACTTACCTCACATTTACATTACAACTACATTATCTTTGTGCCTGTAAACCTGGGGTCGGCAACCTTTTTGTCATGAATTGCAATTTTTTAATTTGTCTTGTTAATCACTGTGCCACATCCCACGTCTCATTGCTTTTAGCTTCCAATTCCCTTATTATTACTAGTTAATTTAATTGAGACTAATTAAATCATGAAACAGGAAACACATTTTTGCTAAAGTCAGCCTGAAATAAGTTTTTATAGACTTTTCTTCCCTATACGCTTATTTCACGCAGCCGTTATTTTGAAATCGAAAGCGAGGCTCCGGTGGGAAGAACCCCGGAAGTAAAGATAAACAACAATGCCTTGGACTACCAACCTGAAGCTGCCGCGATTTACACTATTGGATGTTAATATCCAATATAGGATGTGTATATAGTTAGTTTCTGCTTCTTTTTTTACTTTCTGAATTATATATTAAAAAAATATTTTATTTATAAATTAATTTCACTGTATGTAGTCTAGAGTATGAAAGACATGTATGTACAGTTTTAGAATAACTAATTTCTACATTAAACACAACAATACACCATCGCATTCACGATCTCCTGTGATTAAAGGCGATTTCTGGTTTTCTTCCCACCGGAGCCTCGCTTTCGATTTCAAAATAACGGCTGCGTGAAATAAGCGTATTGCTTCTGGAACGAGAACAAATGTGGGCGGGGCTTGATTTTGTCCGTGAGGAATTGATTGGATGGTTGTGGTTTGCTATTGGTGGATCTCATGTGAGTGACAGGTTGCCCCGCCCACATCATCAGAAAAGAGAAGAGATGCTGCAAGAGGAAGAGAAAGTTATTTTGGTTAAAGTCCCCCTGTAATCAATCATTTTATCCCTTAAAACTCACCAAAATTCCATAGTTAAAGGGATAGTTCACCCAAAAATGAAAATTCTGTCAGTATTTACTCTCCCTCATGTTGTTCAACCCCGTAAGACCTTCGTTCATCTTCAGAACACGAATTAAGATATTTTTGATTAAATCTGAGAGCTGGATCACTCCTCCATAGGCTTCTAAGGGATTGAAACTTGTTCCCCGAAAAGTTATTAAAGACATCGTTAAAATAGTCCAAGTGACTACAGTGGCTCAATCGTAAGTTTATCAAGCGACGAGAATACTTTTTGTGCGCAAAAATAACGACTTTATTTCAACTATTCATTTTCTTCTCTGTGGGCCTCGAGTCAGTTCACTAGTGTAATAGCGTAAGCTTCTGTTGTTGTACGTCACATGCATCACACACATGACCAGCGTCGGCCAATAGTGAGCCTACGTGTGACGTAGCTCTACCCAATCACACTACGCTAACTGACTAGAGGCCCACAGAGAAGGAAATGAATAGTTGAAATAAAGTCAATATTTTTGTTTGTTTTTGCGCACAAAAAGTATTCTCGTCGCTTGATAAACTTAAGATTGAGCCACTGTAGTCACTTGGACTATTTTAACGATGTCTTTAATAACTTTTCGTGGAACAAGTTTCAATCCCTTAGAAGCCTATGGAGGAGTGATCCAGCTCTCATAGAGATGCGCGGATGGGCTATTATTTCATCCGCAACCGCATCACAAAACTCATCATCCGTCCGCCATCCATCCGCACCAACGTTTTTGACCAATTTTCAAAACCGCACCCGCCCGCAATCCGCTGATTGGGCGATACAAGGCGCTGCTGATGACAGCCGCGAGACTAGAAAGCTCTCAGAATATCAGCAGTGAACTCCGTCTCCGATCGGCGCGTAAGGACAAAGATAACAATATTTAACATTATATTTTTCATTTGATTGGTTCAACCGCCCGCCACCCGCCCGAATTGAATTAAAAAATTTTTTTTCGTCATGTCATCTGCCCGATCCGCGTTTTATCTGCAGCTGTAACCGCCAACCGCGCATCTCTAAGCTCTCAGATTTAATAAAAAATATCTTAATTCGTGTTCCGAAGATGAACGAAGATCTTACGGGGTTGAACAACATAAGGGTGAGTAATTACTGACAGAATTTTCGTTTTTATTTTTGGGTGAACTATCCCTTTAAAGTTTTTTTCCTTGAAAAAAATTCTTCATGCCTTAAAATAGCTTGAATGTAACTACACTCTTGCCTCAGTAAGTATACACTGTTCTATGAATATGCAAATGAAGCCCCGCCTCCACTCACTCGCAGCAGCTCAGAGATCCGCTCGTTGAGGATCACATGTTGACCTGATTGGTTACAAAGTAGTTTGTGACGTCAGAAACACCAGCGATTTCAAACCGCGTTTTTGAGACTGTCTTTGTTTCACTGCAGTTTTAAGGAGTAAATACTCAGCAATGGTGTTGACTTATGAATTTGCACATGGCTTGTCTTAAAGCATATTAAAAACACCACATAGAAATATAAACAACATTAAAAGCTTGATTTTCACCACAGGGGTCTAATTATGTGCACAGATATATAATTTATAACAAATGCTGCAATATTCCATCAGAAATAAGAATGGTCAATTTTGATTTCATGCTGACTTTAACAAATAGGCTGATAGATTGTGATTGTTTGATATTATGCAGTAGGTGTCTGCGGTTTAAAGTTACTTATTAACTGGACAGTCATGATTTCAGCATTACATAAGGCCTTCAACAGTCACCTAGATGCAGTCATTTTTCTCCACTCCTGAAGGTGCTCTCAGCTACACATCCCTGTACAACCTGCTGAACTTCCCAGCCGGGACCGTGACCGTGTCCACAGTGACGGAAGAGGACGAGGCAGAGCTCAGTCAGTATAAGGGTGTCTATGGGGACGTGTGCGACAAACTCTTCGTTAAGGTAGGTTTTCACAGTGCAAGACCACTGAAGTTAAGTTGCATTAAATCCATAGGATGTTTTTGTAAACTTTAAAGGGATAGTTCACCCAAAAATGAAAATTCTGTCAGTATTTACTCTCCCTCATGTTGTTCCAACCCCGTAAGACCTTCGTTCATCTTCGGAACACGAATTAAGATATTTTTTATTAAATCTGAGAGCTGGGTCACTCCTCCTCCTCCTCCAAACTTGTTCCCCGAAAAGTTATTAAAGACATTGTTAAAATAGTCCAAGTGACTACAGTGGCTCAATCTTAAGTTTATCAAGCGACGAGAATACTTTTTGTGCACCAAAAAAAAAAAAAAAAATAACAACTTTATTTCAACTATTAATTTCCTTCTCTGTGGGCCTCGAGTCAGTTCACTAGTGTAACAGCGCAGCGCTTCTGTGTTGTACGTCACACGTAGGCTCACTATTGGCCGACGCTGGTCATGTGTGTGATGCGTGTGACGTACAACACAGAAGCGCTGCGCTGTTACACTAGTGAACTCACTCGAGGCCCACAGAGAAGGAAATGAATAGTTGAAATAAAGTCGTTATTTTTGCGCACAAAAAGTATTCTCGTCGCTTGATAAACTTAAGATTGAGCCACTGTAGTCACTTGGACTATTTTAACAATGTCTTTAATAACTTTTCGGGGAACAAGTTTCAATCGCTTAGAAGCCTATGGAGGAGTGATCCAGCTCTCAGATTTAATCAAAAATATCTTAATTTGTGTTCTGAAGATGAACGAAGGTCTTACAGGGTCGAACAACATGAGGGAGAGTAATTACTGACAGAATTTTCATTTTTGGGTGAACTATCCTTTTAAAGTGTTGTGATAAATTGTGAGTTGTATGCCTGACAACCACAAGGAGGCAGCATAGTCACGATTACAAAGACAAAGACCGACTGGGATCATGTACTTTTATAAAACACATGTCTTGGACAATGTGATATATGTAAAGCTCTACTTAACTCCAGTAACCCATAGTAAAGCCATATATGGGACTATTTGGACTGTGTACATTTTTGGGCCCTTATATGGAGAATTTCTTCTTTTTTTTAATGTCTAATCATTTCATTACAAAAAAATAAGCCCATATTTAAACTATTACCCCCAGTATCCCAAATATATGTCGAGAGTGTTTTTTTTTTTCTTACTAACTCTTATACACTCCATTATTTCAACCTTGTAACAGTATGTTCGGGATTCATTTAATTTAAATAAATAAATGGGATAACACTGGTAGTTTTACTTTAGTTTTGGTATGCTTTGAAATAAATCACACATTATAATAATTAATAAATAATTAAAAATGTTTGGAGGTTGAATGGTCAATGTAGAAACGACCTTGGCGAACAAATGTAATTGCACAGAGCAAATTATTTATTGTCAACAATTTTGTATTTTGTGCCATGAAACATTTTTGTGACATTTGTGTTATGTGATTTAAAAATAATAATGATATTGGGCTTGACAAGGCTAATATAAATGTAAGCAAAATATTGTTTTTGTTATCATTTATTTAAAGATGTTTAAATCAAACCATTATTCTTAAAGGTGTATTGTCACTCCATAACAGGATTCAACAGAAAGTGTAGAAACAAAGACAAATTTTGCTTCTTCTTTTTTTTCAGAAAATAAAATTCAAAACCACATTTTAAGGGGAAAAAAGCAATATTTAGGAAGATTTTTTGTACTTTAATTGGCTGCTATTTTAATAAAAAATTAAGTAATTTAAAAGTTTTGCATTTGCATTACTTTTGCATTTCAAAGTCAAACCCATCATATAATATCAGGTGTGTGTGTGTGTGTGTGTGTGTGTGTGTGTGTGTGTGTGTGTGTGTGTGTGTGTGTGTGTGTGTGTGTGTGTGTTTCAGGCTGTGAAGGATGGCGTAGGTCTCCCTGTGGCAGTTCAGTGTGTATCTCTGCCGTGGCAGGATGAAATGTGTCTGCGCTTTATGAGAGAGGTGGAACGGCTCACAGCCAAAAACTAACTTCAGAAACACGATGACTGAAATAAGTCATGAACTGGCCGACAGAATCTGTGACCACAGAATTTGATCATTGTTCATCAGGTTTTTTAGCTGATATGATGATGCTTCTAACTAACAACAACACTGTAGTATGATGTATTTCATTCATTCTTACACCTGATTGTCCTTGAGATGGTGTGTTGAGTTAATGTGTATTTTTGATGTTTAAATCAGGTTAACATGTAAAAATTACTAAAAGACATTCATAGGGTGATCTGTTTGTCCAACCAGTGGAAGACGGCGAGAAACTATTTGATATTGGGCTTAATTCTTTGCAATAACTTTTGGTGAAGATAGTGGCACTGAAATTGCACTTCACCTTTACTAAACAAATAACTTCCAATCATTTTTCACAGTTTTAATGAAGCGTGTATATTTGCAGTCAGTATAGAAGCAGAGCAGCTTCATCAAGCCTGAATGAGGATTTAAATGCATCTCTTCATATCTGTATCATTTTGTATAATTTAATGCCTTACAAATTCATTAAACTAAAATGAATCAGTGCATCACAGGTTCACTGAAAGCGTTGTCTGTCGGTATGAGATGAGCACTGCTCGCTTTCTGTCCTAAATTATGACTTTGGTTGGAAAGGCTTTAACTGGACTTAATGACACATGACACCATCAGCTCCGATGTAATGTAAATATTTGTCTGTTCTGGGTTTTGCACACATTTTACAATCTTCATTTGCATTAGTCATCAAGCATGGGAACTCATTAGGGACATTTTGGTTTCTTCTCATTATATTGTTCTTTCCGGGTCCACTGCTGAAATGAACCCAAACACGAATTCTGGCCTGAATAAAGAAATGTATTCAAAAAAACATTGATTTAATAATGTAACATACGCTACTTTTGGGATTAGTAAGGTTTTTGTTTTGTTTTTAAAAGCAAAGATGCATTCAATTGATTAAAAGCGATAGTAACGACATTTAGTGTTACAAAAGATGATTATAGTAAAGTTATAAATATGGATATTTTCCTTACAAAAATTCATCGCTTCACTTCAGAAGGCCTTTATTAACCCACCGGAGTCGTATGGATTACTTTTATGATGGACGGATGCGCTTTTTTGGTCTTCAAAATCTCAGGTAAAGCTTGGAAGAGCCAGGATATTTTTTAATGTAACTCAGATTGTGTTTGGCTGAAAGACTAAAGTCATATACACCTATGGATTGAGGGCGAGTAAATTATGGGATAATTTTCCATTTTGGATGAAACTGGTTCAAAATGAAGAATATTGATATGGAGTGAATAATAATTGTAGTTATTGAAACTGGTCAGTATAATTTCTCCATTCTCAATATGTGTGTTCAATTTCAATCAAAATATCCAAGTATGTCCTATACTAATTCCTTTTCATGAAAATACTTTATGTAATTTAATTGTTGGATATTTGAGCGTTTATTTTGGTATATCAAACTAAAACAATTACTAGTGACATTCAGAGATTTTATCAGTTATTTATCATTGTTATATTCACAAATCCACTGCTTGTTTATGAGTGAAGGTTACTAGAAAGTCAGTCAGGTGAGTTTGATGAAGGTTGGAGTTAAACTTGACGTCAAGGGCATCATGGCGGCGAGGGTTTCTGAAGAGAAAATGCACTTTTTAGATTACAAGCAGTGGAGAAAACTGTATTTGCAGATGTTTCAGGCATGTACAGTACCTCAATGAAACTTGAAAAGTATGTTTGGCCAGGGACGCACCGCTGGATTAGTGGATAACGATAACGATGACTGTAAAGATTTCTGCGATTCAACAGTTCAGTGATTCCGGTTTTGGCGGCTTTGGGGTTCTTATTGCACAAATGTGAAGCATCGCCTCTGGACAAGATTCTCTTTTCTCCAGCGCCGTTCTGCTTCTTTACTTCTTTTCTTTCGCCATGTCTTCTTCTCTCTCTCTCTCTCTACGTCACACCACCCCCTACAGCGCTTCTGCTACGTTTGAGTTTTCCTTTCTTTCCTTCCGCGGTGAGCTCGCCCCGAAGCCCTTATAGCCAAATTGGTTTACATTGGGGAGATAAATGCTCTGCAAATGCGCTTAAACACATACAGTAAAAATGCAGACAGTGCGTATCGGGATTACCGACCAAGTCAGGAGGCGGAAAAGAGAGCCGCTGCTCGCAGAGTCTGTCTCATCCACTTTCAGGAAGAGGATTTAGCATATCCTTGCCTGTCAGTAATTCCTGGAATTATATAACGCCATGGCAAGAATAAAAGTCCGGCGGTATTGTGAAAGTATTGTTTTGCAGGGCTGGCAGAGTGAGTCGTCGGGCGGGTCAGATGGAAGGGGTAAAGACTGCAGAGTTTTCAAGTGAGGATCCTGTCAAGCGGAATTATGGGAAATCTGAGTAAAACCTTCTGAATTTCTGCTGAGCGGCTTCTTCTGTTGTCTTAACTCTGAGTTTGATGCTTCACGCCACTCCTATAGAGCATCGGTTCCCAACAGGGAAGGGGGCCTCAGCGAGCGCTGTGGGGGGTCGCGTCATATTTTGAAAAGTTTTGAGCAATGAGTATTAAATAAAAGTCCTTAACTTTTTTCTGTTCAAAATGTATATGAGCGAGTACATCATTAATCCATCAATCCGTGTTTTTGTCTTATCCTGAACCACTATGGTACACCTATAATAAGTGTTTAAATTGGGACTATTTTACACTGGTTCGGATCGCTGCCGCTGCGGAGTAGCCCAGTGCCTGCGTGACTCGTCATAGACGTACACAGAGAGAAGTAGTTCCAGCTACAATGTTCTTCCGAAAAGACGCATTATTCTGTTAATAAACGCAAGTTTATTATCGCTCGCTATAGCGCCAAAAACATAAAAAATAAAGCCTCACAAATAACTTGCAAGTATTGAGGCCCCAGACAGCAGTCATTTAGTAATAGCCTATATTCTTTCTTTTTTTTACCTACACACCAGTGTGAATATTTTTGTTTTTGCATTTCAAAAAGGGCCAATATAGGCTTCTCCTAGGCTTACGTTTTTAAATTACAAAGGGCCTACTGATGTTTTTGTTATTGTATTTTCAATATTATAGGCTATTATTTGTGCATAAACATATCTGGTTATAGTAAACATACCGTTTGTTTGAAAACAACATATTTTGTCATCCTTGCTGCAAGCTTTCAAGAGCGATAATATCATTAAATGTGAAGGGGGCCCTAAAATGTTTTCTTGGGAAAAAGGGGGTCTCAGACAAAAAAAGGTTGGGAACCACTGCTATAGAGAATGCTTTGCTAAAGTGTCCGAGTTCAGTTTTCTGCTGGTCGAATCACTGAATTCAGTTCAGCCATTTTCTCTCTTTTGTCTGAATTTAAAGTTGCACTCTACATGAGCCTAATGATTTATTTACATGGAACGGGTCTCCACAAAACATATAGGGGTCTATTGCAAAGCAATACATTATGATTGAGAGACGGACAAATAAAAGTTCCTCAAAAGCCTGTTGAATCATATTTGATTCAAACATTTGAACGTGTTTTTTTTTTTTTTTTTTATAGATAACCAAGAAAAACTAAACTGCTTCAGTCCAGTAGGCCTAAGTGTTCATCTTGAAGTACTAACAATCTAAATTTTATTTTTCTACTTCATTAAAATCCGTAAAGATTTCACAGCAAAAAAGATGTGTATAGGCCTACCATGACCTGAAGTGCAGATATTTCAGTAGGCTATATTATTCCTAAACAACAGAAGAACCAATGATAAAAGTAAAATACTGGGAAAAACATGTGCAATTCTTGGGTGAGTCCATAAGAAAATGTTCTGTTAGGTGTTTTGGTCTAATTTGGTCACAATATTGACAGTAAATAAATCATGTTAGAATCCAAACCTACCTAAAAATCCACCTTTTCTGTCGTTTTATTTAATGTATGGCATAATGCACACCTCATGTAATAAAATAAAATAGGCTAATGTAGGCACACTTAATACACTGTAATAGGCCTATTTCACTGTAAAATAGTCAAATATAACTGGAAAATTAAGCACTTATATGATAAATAATTAGACAAGATTAAATGTTATAATAATATTAATGTTATTTTTATTTCCAGTAATTTATCTTCATTTACAAGTAATATTATTATTACCAGTAAAATATCTTAATTTACAAGTAAAAACGTCACAATTACAGCCTTGCTGAGCAATGTTGCAAACCGTCCTTTTGCGCCACCTGATGGTGATTTTGCGAACTAGTGTTGCATGTGGCATTTTGCTTGATAGAACCTTAGCGGTTCCCATCATGGGATCGTTTTATGGATTTAGTTTTAATTTGTCTTTCATTTTAATTACTTTTTTTTTTAATTAAACAGCTCATAAACACATTTTCACTTGGAAAAAATGTATATAACCCATTAACCATTAAATTATTATACAATTATATAGAACCTTTTTGGCATAAAGTGTTCTTTAGAATTGAGTCAAGATCCCTAGAGTTCTAAATAGAACCCCACTGATCATTTTTTCTAAGAGTGTAGCACCTACAGCTCTGCTGATCCGTCTTTTGTTTACATTTTGTAGCAGCAAAAAATAGCCCATTTAATTCTAAGAGTCAGAGGGTGGAAGGATAATGATCATGTAAAAGGGGAAAAAATTTAAATAAAGCGTAGTTAAACTTTAAACTAATCCTTTAAAGCTCTACACCCACTGATATGGAGAACATTTAAACTTATAACTTTATGAATACTTCAAAATAAATGCTTGTTCTTGCAAAGAGTTCTTGCACTCTCCAGAGTGTTAAAATCAGACGCACCCCACTGATATGTCCTGACTCCTCTATTTATGCACATCCAGCAAGGTTAGAACAAAACTCATACCATGCCATTAAAACAGCCCCTTTTCACACTCTTTTATGGTTCCTCTAAAGGTCTTAGCCATGCAGCAAAGGAGAGCTGTCACTGGGGAACCTGAGCCCATTGATGAACTGACAGCCACTGCCAGAATATGATCCTAATCCTGTTCCCAGCATTCTTTAACCCACTGCCATCGCAGTACCGACACATATTCAAGCAGCTGTCAACTCAGAAAATCCCTATAACAGAGCACAACCCTGATACACATCAAAGAGCTCGAGAGGACCTCAACAGCTTAACACACACACACACACACACACACACACAGATGAAAAACACCCAACTCAAAAACTGCACATTTTTACACTTACCAGCACACACTAAATATTGGTTGTAAAAGTGTCAAACAAGAGATTTAACATGTTGTATTTGTCATAAAATTAATTACATTAATGATCACTGAAGAGGTGGTTCTCAACTGGTTCTGCTTCAGGACGCAGATTTTATCTCAGAGATTTAGTAACTAAATAAAATCGAATGTTGGCTTTTATTAATCCTGACCTGCATAGAACCCAAAAATGTGAAACTATTAACATGGCATAGACTGAATAAGAAAATTGACATCATAATTATGCACTTTTTTCAATGGTTTCAAGGCCAGTCATTCAAACCATGTTTATTTTGTTGTGTATTAATTTAAAAAAAATTAACATTATTTTTTTTCTGAAGAGTTTGATTAGAGACACAGCCTTTAACAACAAAAAGTTTAGGAAGTATTTTAGACCTCTAACAGTTAAAAAACAAAACTGCATCAGTAGTCAACATTTGAAGTGGATCAAAATCTTTCATCAAAGTTATACATGAATTTTGAACAATACCTGTTCTTGTCTTAGGACAACTTTGATCAACTTTTTTGATCCACTTTAAATGTTGACTACTGTATTTTGAGGTAGAACATTGTTTTGGTTGTGCATTATCTCTACGTGAGTGACTGGATGAATATGGTTCTTTCTCATAACTAAAGAGAGAGAGAGAGAGAGAATAATCTACAGCTCATAGCTTTACCCATTAACAGACATCACACTTCATTGAAAATAAATTCCAGCAGCAACCATAATGAAATGACCCTTCACAATAGAAATGCTTTACAATGAACTGTTAGAGAGCTATATATGGCAATTTATCTGTTCAATAAAACACCTTAATCACGTTGAGTAATAAAAACGCAATATCCGCATCACTTTTACATTTTACAATCCCTCAGTTCTCGCCAGGTCCGAAAAGCCAAGCCGATGTTGATTCTTGTTTTATTACGAGCTCTTTCTCTTTTTGCCTGCAGACTCTCCTCTGTTCAGCGTTTGTTTAAAACGAGTGATTCTCCGGAGGTTGAAGATTTAGCGGCTCCATGTCAACCTGGTTGTGACAACTAATCTCTACCACACACACACACACACACACACACACACACCTGGAGCAACTTTACTGTATTTACGGATATGACTGTATTACGGAGATGAGTGACGCATGTAGGCCTACACAATTTCCCGCGGAAACCATCCCGACAGGTCTAAAATATAAACATTTATAATAGCCTAGTGAATCAGGGGAAGACAAAAACACCCTATGGAAGAAGGATTGATTATGTATTGACTCATTATTTAAATTTTGTTAATTTTGAACAAATCGGTACATGGTGTGTACGTTTAAGTTTTTGTATATTTTAATGTAGTTACTGTTTATTTTATTTCAAGTAACTAAAATGTTTTTTATGGTTTTAGTTTTAGTTAATTAATAACCCTGCTCCCTTTCAAAACTTAATCAGCATACTTACTTTGTCCTATTTGTGATTATATTTAATTACATTTTCAATGCTGTCTGTGTGTCAAACCACTTGAGAACCAATGCATTAGGAGATGTTAACCATTATTATGCTTTCGTTAAAGATCTTGTCTTTTCTCCTCCCTTTTCTGCCCGGAGTGAGAATGAAATCCATCTTTTTAAAATTCACTGGAGTGCCAGCATTTAAAGTATGGGCTGTTAACAGGTGTCTTCTCACTCCATTCCTCTGTTCTTCCTCAACTTAATCCACTGGTATCCTGACCCGTGTTAATCTCCTTACTGCAGAGAGTTGTGCTTCAGAGCTGCCAAACCTCTGACAGGAGGGTGGCGACGGCCTCGCCGGGGTGATCCACTCATTTTCTGCACTGTGTGTTAAGCTTTTCACTGGATCTGTTATCAAGATGAGCATGCATGCAAAAGAGGGGAAAAAACAGAAAGAGAAAGGGCACGCATGGAGAAAACATTACATTCCATCCATTTATTTAGTAATGGTGTGCAAGTAATGCGATGCATATGGATTAAAAAATATAATTTTAGAGAATAAGCATGAGAAAGGAGCATGCTTAAAAATCTAATCAATGTGTCTTTGTAAATTTCTTTATAAATACTGCCGAACCTCAAATTAATTTTAGCTCAGTCCTCTGATGTAATGTTTTCCTTATTTTTTATATAAATAAAAATAAAAATAAAATTTTGCCATTGCAAAGCTATAGCTAATTTTAGTGACCTTTTTTTTAACTAATTCATGATCAATTTAGCTTGTGTTGTAATTACTCAGAATTTTAAATAATCATTTTTAAATTGTGGAACTGTAAGAAATGCATGATTATTCTTATAACTTTTAAAATATAGCTTGATCAAATAAATGTGACTCAGTGACAGAAAAAGTGTGCATTAAATATCGTCAAATACAGGTGTAATGGAAAAGAAAAAACATGATTCTGAAATATAGACTCAACAAACAATAAAACTACTGTTACAGATTCAGTTCATATATGTGGTTTATTCCCTTTAATTTCACTGATAAATTATTCACATTTATTTAAGCAATTCCATTAGACTCTAAGATGACAAATCACATGGCATGACATCAGGAACATCAGTCCAGGTGATGCTTAAGTCTTTCTGATGTTTGCAGAAGCTTCATCCATACGTTTACGTCCCTTTATAAGATCCACAGACAGTGGAAACAGATTTCTTCAAATATACAAACGGGAGGCTTCACTATACCTTCTACTAAGGCTGTGGACCTGAATAAGCTTATTTACAGAGACAAATGAATTCAATAATTACATTTTTTACTTGCATTTCAAAGTGCAAAGCAAGGGGTGTTTGGAAAAGTTTAAAACCTCTGCCATGCAGCCAGACCTTAACATTTCAAAGTCGTCCAAACTTCTCCACTCCGCCATGCTAAATGATAATGAAACAGCTCCAGCTCAGCCAGCTGTCACATGATTTCTGCACACTAATGTTATGTAGGTCCTGTTTACGCCTGGTGTTAAGATGCGCTTTGGTTGATCGGATCACAAGTGGACGACACTAAATGCAAGTGTAAAGGGGGTGTAAAACGTTTTGAGCTTGTCCACTTTTGAACACTTCCAGAGGGAGCTGAAAACACATTCGACAGGATTGCTTTCAGTGTGAACACTCATGTGGTCGAACGTGTTCAAACAGCCACAAAAGACCGTCTACTCTCCGTCTACTCTCCGTCCACTGATCTAATGTGTAAACATTATGGGAAGAGCGCCAGCCAGATGAGATTTAAACTTTGTCGACTGAAGATCCAAGTTTGGTTTGAAGATGAAAAATGTACCAAGCACAATGTTCTCTGTCCATTCCTGATTTCTAACACACACTCACAGCGTTCGGCTGGTCTTGTGTCTGTCAGAGCAGAAACGAAAGCTGAATCTCTCTGTGTGTTTTTCCATCGTCTCCGGGCGTTCATATGTAAATTGCATGAGCTTATTTTGTCCATTAGATCAAAAGATCTGAAAAAACCCATACATTAACCCACCCATAGACCCTTCCCTTGAAGAAATCAGGACAGAAGTGGTCAAAAAAGAAAAAAGAGATGGATTAAAACACCAGGTGTAAACAGAAATGTGTCTCCCTCGTCTACTTGTGATCCGATCGACCAAAACACATCTTAATACCACGTGCAAACCGGGCTTTAAATCCTGGACACAAGACATTGAGAGGTTAGTTTGGAAGCGTGTCCAAGCCGAGTGATGCAGCGTGTTGCTTCGCCCTCAGACGCAGGTTTTCGATGCTTGTGGTTTTGCTGTTGAGGCCCGGTAGAGCACCAGAGCCCTGTATCAGAGGGCCGCTCCACATCTGCTGGGCCTGGGACAGGGACTGGTAGTAGGGCTGACACGGCAGAGATCCCAGCGGAGACGCCATGTTCATGTTTACGCCCAGGTAAGGTAAGGAGGAGGGCGTGGACACGTCGAAGGCGGGGTAGTGCATGATGTTGTTGGTGGCGGCCATGTGCTGGCGAAACTGCTCCTGCAGACGGAAGAGACTGAGAGGAGACGAGGCGTAGGAATTAGTCTGAGCCACTCCACCACTGGAGGAGGGAAGAGCCGGAGAACCAAGCGGATCATCTGGGGAGAGGAGTGGATGACAATGTAATACTGTTTCCATTTGCATTCAACATTCTTAAAGATACCGTTCACCCAAAAACGAATATTCTGTTATTTACTGACGTCATTGATGTTCCAAACTATAACTGTAAGTTCACACCGCCGCCGACTTGAGCTTCCAAAGCTACCGGAAGTCATTCATATTCAATGGAAGCTGGCTTCTCGAGCTGCAAGGAGCGTCAAATCCATCGGCGTCGCGTTTTGGGCGTTTTGAGCGTCAATCAGAAAGTTGAAAGTAGCTCAACTTTATGGTAATGAGCTATGACGCGGTTCAGCGGCAAAGGCCAGCAACCAATCGGAATATAGACGTCCTTCGCGCTGGCTGATTCCAGAGAAACATGCCATGTAAACTTTCGTTCCTACCAAAACATTAGTTCCGAGAAAATGGAGGAGAAGCTAATCATCACCGTTGCTGGGTTTCCTATCACTTATGATATGACGTTGTTTGCATATAGGTCATGAACCCAAAATCTCAGAGTCCGACGTCTTCTCCGCAAATACAAGACAGCAGCACCAAACACAACAACCTTGCGATAATCCATGATCCAGTGATACACGTTTGAGAATGAGCGCAACTCTTATTTGAAATATTTACTCACGGTAACACCGATCTGACCAATTGCACAAATAATAATGGGAATAATAATAATTATTGTTTTTTCCCCAGATCAAATGTGACCAAAACGGTTATAAAAATGCTGTCATTATAAAAGGTTTCTTCAATGTATTGCTTGTTGTTTTCTGTTTATTACATTTAATGTTGTGACACTTCTCTTCTCTCTGCTACGTCAGAGCGGCCAAAGCGTCAACAAGCTTCCCCGTACTTTTTGACAAGCGTCCTTGGCAGTGCGGCCAGAGCCTCTTTGCCGCTCAAGTTGGCGGCGGTGTGAACGTACAGTAAGACTTTGGTTTAATTTACCAATGTCACATAGGCTTCCTATAAAAGAATATTCACCCAAAAATTTATATTCTGTCATTAATTACTCAATCTCATGTTGTTCCAAACCCACAAGACTTCTAGGTTCATCTTTGTAAGACAAATTAAAATATATTTTATGAAACCTGAGAGGTTTCTGTCTCTCCATTGAAAGTCCGGGTAACCAAAACTTAAAAGATATAAAAAGGTTATAAAGGCTTTGTAAAATGAATCTAGCAGTTTAATCCAAGCTTTGTGAAGAGATACGATTGCTTTATATAATGAACAGATGAACAGAAAGGCGGCAACGTGTTTTTCGCGTAAAAAGACAACGTTGTCAAAACGATCCCCGAAAATGATTAAAAACACTGTATTATGCTGCCAGGCCAGTAGTTGGCGATGTCACTTTGAAAAAAAAACAACAACAATAGACTGAACACTAATTTGCATGCGCATGATGTCACCGTTGTCACAAATTCACAGGGTTTTTTTTGTTTACATGGAGACAATAATGGTATCGTTTTCAAAAACTTGCGATTTCAGGCCATTGTCGTGTAAATGAACGGCCAAAACGCATTCAAAAGTTTTCCGTTTTCAGTTGAAAATGTTGGCGTGTAAACGGCCCCTTGATTTAGGCTTTTATTTACATCAACGTGCCCAGATTTTTAACCTGTAGTGTAAATTCTGTCATAATTTACTATTGAGGTGCTTTTTTTGTCATTTCTTCAGTGTTTCTCCTTTTGTGTTCCCCGGAGGAGTTTGGAATGATGTGATTGAGTAAATTATGACAGCAATTTCATTTTTAATTCTGGATGCCAATTCTTTAATCTATATGAAAGCGTTTCCTTTTAAGCATTGTGAAAGAAAGATCATACATCAATAGCTATTCATACCTAATTTAGGGCTGATTGGTTTGCAAGAAGGTGAAGTGTCATCTGTGGTCAGGGGAGGCCCCGCCTCCTTTGTTTCATCTTTGATTGACAGTGATTCGTCCTCTCTGTCAGTCATGTCCTCCGCCCCTGACTCCGCCCCTGACTGTTCCGGTGAGGTGACATTGACCTCCTCACTCGGCTCACAGGGAGGGGCACACGTGGGGCCACGCCCATCTGAAGGAGAGGGCGGGGCTTGAGCCTCAATGGGCGGGGCTTCTTCTTTTCCTTCTTCCTGCATGCCCTCCATCCCAGCATCCTTCATCCGCTGAAGCTGCTCTTTCTGCAAACTGCGCTGCTTCTTGCGAAACTTCGCACGGCGGTTTTTAAACCACACCTGTTAGTTTGAAGAAATTGGTGTTTATGAATCTTTAAAGGTTGTCAAGTAAAGGCAAGCAAGACACCACTGGTGATATGGGTAAACATTTGAACTGATAGGTATGACCATACATCCCCAAATGAGTAATCACAGTACATCAAGGAAATTGTTTTGTATTTCAAGATTTCTGAAATGTTATGTTCAAATATGCAAATGAGACAATATCTTAAATATGCACAAATGTAGAAAAAAATGCAGAAATCTCTTGCTTAATTTTGTAGTGTTCATGATTTTTCTTAAAGAGGGGATTTTGGATATTTGTTCAGCTCCATAATTTAGAAAATACTATCAACAGCAAGAAAACAAAAATATTTTCACCATGTTTTTAGGGAAAAAATATAAAACAGGCGAATTATACATGAACAAACCCCTTTGTAAAATCCTTCAGAGTATAGATAATAAACCTGCTGATATGTATTTGTAACTAAAATCTACATATGCAAATAGATATAATTTAGTAAAAAAACAAAAAACTCCTAATTGTGTATTTTGAATGTTTTCTTTGCATTTAGTCTAAAGTAAGCTAAATTAAATCTCAAAATTGACCAGTGCATGAAAATAACTATGATTTATGCCTGTAGTGTATTTAATTAAAGGTGCACAATATAATATAACATTATATAATTATGCCTATAATACAAACTCCAGTTGTGTTGTGCCCTGACATCCTTTATGTGCTTTTTGATCTTGAAATGATTTCCCATTGGCTGTGAACTGACCTGCACTCGAGCTTCGGGGAGGTTGGTGCACATGGCCAGACGTTCACGCATGACCACATCAGGGTAGTGAGTTTTCTGGAAGGTTTTCTCCAGCGCCTCGAGCTGCTGCGCGGTGAAGGCTGTTCGGCTGCGGCGCTGCTTACGGTGCTGAGAGCCGTACCGAGCCTCTAAGATGATGTCTACACACACACACACACACACACACACATTGAAGATGAAGAAATATGGTGAGTTTCATAACAAACATGTAATCTATCTATCTATCTATCTATCTATCTATCTATCTATCTATCTATCTATCTATCTATCTATCTATCTATCTATCTATCTATCTATGAATTTTAAGTTTCAGGTGAGCGGTTACCTGCCAGTCTCTCCGCCAGGGTGAGCGCGTGCACGGAGGGCCGGTAGTCGGGCGCGTGCTGCGCGTGCTGCGCGGCCTGTTGATGCAGGTTGTACATGGCGCTCAGCGAGTTCATGGCGTGCAGAGAGTAGCCGTTCACCCCGTAGTGCTGCATCTGATAAACGACAGAACATGCAGAAGATTACTTGACTGATTAAAATAATCATTTCACTTCTCCGTTTACGAGTTCATGCTTGGAGGTTGCAATGTTGCATCTCATGCATGGGATGGCCATAACGCATAATTAGGCCCATAAACAGACCTAAATCATGGAAATAAATTACCACCTGAAAAATAAATAACTGACAGAATTTTAACATAGGCTACACTCTTAAAAATATAAGTTATTTATTGGCATTGATGGTTCCACGAAAAACCTTGGAATCTTCCATGAAATCTTGTCGCACAAAAGATTCTTTAAAGAGGAAAATGGTTCTTTAGATTTTTTAAATGTTCTTCACACTAAGAAAAAAATGGTTCTTTTAAGAAATTCTCACCAAAAGGTGGTTCAAAAATGGTTCTTTTATATCACTGCAAAAAAAAATTAAGAGTGCATTGCATTTTTAAGAGTAACTTTAATTAAAACATCTTATATTTCACTATAAATACAGGAATAGTTTATTTCTCGCATACCATATCATTTAGGCTAACTGAAAATTAAACTATTTAGTTCCCTCATAAATCAAGGAATAATTATTTCCTATAATAGGCCAATGCCTTTCCCATAACATGTGCATTGCAGTCTTACAACAAAAGTTGTGTATCAGTCTTAAACAAACACCATCTGATCCGTGTGTTCAAACTTTCTCTTCATATTTTTCTTGCAAAACGCTCCCTACATTTTTAACACATGCTAGGCCTACGTATTTTTCGGTATTTTATTTAATTTGTATCGAATCATTTTTTTGTGCTAAAAGTGCTTGGTAATTCTTTGCTTTTCTTCTATCATTTTAAGCAAATACTAACCTTTTGACAAATTAATATTAGCTTATATCGGTATAGGCTATAACTTTTGTGTGCATTCACTTTTATCAAATTGAAAAACGTGTAAAAAAGTACGAAGAAGCTGTTGTTTGCTTTTTTTTTAATTCAATCTGACTGAGCAAAAACATTTTATTCATAATGATGGCGTAGCTATATGTCACAATCGATGATGAATGTTTTCGTTCAGTTTGCAAGCAGCCGTGACAGATGGACTTTTGATAGGTCATCTATCAAATTAAATATAGTAGATATGAATAATTCGTTTCGGGTATGTTGAAGTCATTTTAAAAAGTGTATTCATTTTTGCGCATTCTCAACTGCTCGAGGCCATATTTGACAATATCTGTCAAATAATGAAAAATCGCTTTAACTGCATTAATAAATAACAATTAGGCCTAATAATAGGCCTAGTATATATAATAGCAGATGATTGAATTTGAATTTATTCAGTAGACTGTAAGGATTTCCCATCATTAAGCTGCAGTTTGATCACCCTTTAATCTGTGATAATTGGCTACCGTGTAATAATCTCTTTATTAGTCATAATTATTTTTTGAAGCAAGAATAATTGTAAGCAGCCTGAGGGTTTAGGATTTAGTCCTGACTAAAGAGCCCGTGGCATTTGTGTCACTGACACTAAATTCCCCAGTGTAATCATATTCCAGCCACATGGGAATACTTTAATTCGGCTGAACAAAAAGTGCTTTGCTAAACATTTACTGTGTGTCTGTCCATCCCGGTGTTGAGGTGCTCTTTCTGTCGCCTCTGGGGTGGTTCTGTTGGAGATGTGTGTGTGTGTGTGTGTGTGTGTGTGTGTGTGTGTGTGTGTGTGTGTGTGTGTGTGTGTGTGTGTGTGTGTGTGTGTGTGTGTGTGTGTGCATTTATAAATGCGCCTAATGTTGCTGCAAATATAGCTTTCATTACCAGTCTGAGTCTGACCTGATGGACGCGAGGTAGTTTGTGTTTGACGACACTTGGTGCACATTTTTTTAACAACCCGCCACAATATTTCCAAGACAATGTGATTAAAATAATTTTGTGTTTGCAACATGTTTTTGTGTCTTCAATTGTTTTTCTTTCGAATTAAGAAATCCCTCTAAAAAAAATGCTGGGTTGTTTCAACCCACGTTTGGATAAATTATGGACAACCGTTGGTTTAAAAATGTAGCCTAATTTAAAATTTTAAACCAACGATTGGGTTTTAAAATTTAATTAAAAATTTTAAACCAACAATTGGGTTTGTCCATATTTGACCCAACCATGGGTTGGAACAACTCGTCATTTGAGTAAATCAGGGCTTAATATAGGCCTATCTAGTTTAAATATATTTAATATTAAATATATTTTTAATATTTACAAAATATACTCCATATAAATCAAAGTTTAGTAATTTCTAACTAATCTGAATGTACATTAACTAATGGTCTGTCAAGCATACTGTATTTTTTCTTTTGTTAGGTTTAAAATCCCAATTAAATTTAAATTTTTTAATATTATTTAATATGACTGAATTAGCTACGTTAGGTTGCAAACTAATTTGTAAGGGTCCGACCACATCATCAACAACTGTAGCCTACACTTTCACCACCTACAGTTTGTAATTCAATGTTTGTTAAAATTATTAACAAATTATTTTAGTGTATTATAATAGGCTAGACGGTCAGTTTCAAGTTTTTAGGAATAGCCGTCAAAGATAAAAAATAACTTAGGTAATTTAGGTTAGCCTGTATGTGTAAGTTAAAACACATGAACTCATGAAAGCAGTTTTTAAAACTGATTTTCACGGGCTCATATGAATTTTTAAAGTGTGTACTCACCTCTTTGAGAATTTTTTTCCCCCCTCCGAACTGCAACAACAATTTAGCAACTGAACAGAAGTGATTTTCCCCAGTCTGTCTTCAGTTTAATATCCTGTTGGAAGTCAAACGTATCCGAGACTGTTTACAACTGCTCTGTTCTGAAGAATGTTTGATGTTAGTCCTCAAAAAATATCACAGCCTCCGCGGGTCAGAGCGCTTGAAGCTCCCGCCCATCGCCCAATGAGGAGCGCGATCAGATCACAGCGGAACCTGATTGGCCAAATTCGCTGTCAGTCAGAGGTTCTGTTTTACCTTCAGTTCCTCCAGTTTGCACGGGTTCATGCTGACCTGTGCAACGGTATGCTTTTTTATACTCTTTTTATAAATATATGACGACTAACCGAATCAGTTATAAATACATTATTTAATTATAAATAATAATTTAAACATGTTTAAAATTGCACAAATATTTTAAACGTCTAAAAGATAGCCTACACTCTAAAAATGGGTTGTTTAAACCGTTGGGTTTAAACTTTCTTTTAAAAATTTAAACCAACGGTTAAAAATGTATACCAACGGTTGGATTTGTCGATATTTGACCCAAACATGGGTTGAAACAACCCAGCATTTTTTAGAGTGAAGGCTCTATTTGCATAGGCTATGCCCCGTTGAATTCTGAATTAATCAATTTGATGTATTATTGTTACACCATTAAGAAAGTGCAAAAAACAATTGACCATTTAGAAAAAGTAGCCTAAACTAGGCTAGTAGCCTACTAGGCTACTATAAAGAACAACTGTGACGCATTTCCAAGCAGGAATCTTAATTATGAAAATGTGGAGGGGAAAAGAGTTGTAAACTATTATTTGCGTTACACCTCTTGAGTCTGACAAGCTGATTTTAAGAGGGACCGAAGCAAAGGAGCAGGAGAGAGAATGAGATCTCTAATAGATGGCAGAATCTCTCCCGGCCCAGAGGATTTAGAGACTAGACGCCATCTCAGCCTTTAAAACACTCTTAAAATGACGGATGGTAAGAGGATTAAAACAATAATGCCCTTCTCTTCTTCAGTTTTTTTTTTAAAGGTTTTTTCTTCCAGAGGGGGGAAACATTTAGGCTGGAATTAAGAACAGGACCTTAAATGCAAAGCTTAATATTTTGTTGAAATGCTGGGGAAAATTGGAGATTCAGTGATATTTTCAGTCTTGGCTAAATTATTAAAGCCTTTATAGATGGGGCACAGAATTTTGTTATTAGCCTATTTAGTTGTTTTTTATGTTTTTTTATTTATTAAAAAATATATTGCATTTAAGATAATCTACTATAAATCACATGAATTACTGCGTTCCTCTGTATAGCCTAATCTAAAAAAAAAAAAATAATTAAAAATTAAAAAAAAAAAAAATCCTGGTTCCTGGTCTATAAGTTCCCCCGGTTCGTAGTAGCGTGTTTTTAGTCCACATATGCTTAAGGTCTAGAGGGAAAAAATCCGATTAACTTTTAAACCAGTGGAAATAAGAAGTTAAATAGCAGGTAAAGCTGGGTAGTGTTCTGTATAAAGACCGTTTTTAAAGCAATTAAAGCGAGAAGGAATTCCTCCGTTTCTCCACAGACTCTAATGCGCATGCGTCCGTCACATCTGAAGGGTTAGTCGGTCGATAAAGAAATAGCCTACCATTCCCGCTAAAATATTATTGAATTTTCCAGCAGATCTTGTCAGTTTTTAATAACAACTCTCAGTGCTGCCCAACCAATAAGAATTATGCGTTTATGTGATTTAGCTGTACTAATTGGGCCTGAACTTCCCAGCTAACAAAAACATTTTTTTAAAGAAAACTTTACTAAAGTTCCATTAAGTTACGAAAGTTATTTCAGTTGTCCAGATTTTTAATAACGTCCAGTTATATGTCCTGTTTTTTAAATAAATCACAGCTATTGACCAATCAGAATCAATGATTGGAACTATACCGTTTTATAAGAAAGTTTTGCTATAACTTTCAATTAAGTTACTAGCATTAATTCACTTGCCCGTTTTTTTTTAAACGTCCAGTTAAATGTCCAGTTAAAAAAAATGTTCTAACGTTTTTTTCTTGGGTATGAATGTCAGGTCAAACAGTTGATGGGACCTTGAGTTCTGTATATGTATATATATATATATATATATATTTTTTTTTTTTCATATATAGAAGTCAGGGCCCTTCCATATATGTTTGGTTACCCATATTCTTCAAAATAGCTTCTTTTGAGTTCAGCAAAGGAAATTAATTAATTCAGGTTTGGATCCACTTGAGGGTGAGTAAATGTCACTATAATGTCGGCAATGTGAACACTGCTTAATTACGAGTAATTGCAGCGACATTTGCCTTAAACACCACCAATTAAAGTTGCCTTTAAAGATGTTTTCAATTCCTTAATACATTACTTATACGCATTCCAACATGTACAAAGGTTTGAAAGATGGAGAGTTTTAAAAATGTGAAATTTGTCAGTGTCCTGAACTGCAAGGCTAAATTTGAGTACCACTGTTTGAGGTTATTTTGGACTGGCCACCATTTCTAACCACTTTTGCTATATAGCCCACATCTGTGCTAACATATTTAGTCTGTTGAGTATCTCTGTATTTTACTATGAACAGGCTCCATCACAGAAAGCCTCTTTAGATGATTTAACGTCTTTCCTCTTGGAGATGATGCTCTCGCATGCCAGATCTTCAGAACAAAACTTTATCCTCTCTTAAAGCTCAACCGACCAGCCAAAATGTGCAAGCGTACTCAATGAGGTGTAAAACCAACTTTAAACCAATGAGCCAAATGCAATACGCAAGGTTTTAGTTAGCCTACTCAAATTTCATGTTTAGGATATGGATGCATCCAAGGTTTTATGGTTGGTATTCGAACAAGTCTTCCTTTGAGAGACATAAGAGAATGCTTGCAAAATTATCTCTTATTGTGTTTCGAATGTAAATGACCTACTTTACCATTGGTAGAGGGTTGAACCTCTGTTTCTTGTCAAGGGTATTGTATGTGCTGATATAGGCAATATTAATAATTTTGATTAATGGATCTAAGTTGACTGCTTGGGGACTCTAGTGACAAGAATAGCAAAACAACTTGCCAGAAGCAATCCGTTAAAAGTGTTATTATTAAGACATTTGGTTAAAATGTTTTCTTTCCACCTCTGCTGAATCTGATTAAAATGAGCTAAAACAACACTTGCCATCAATCAATCCTTCCTCAATAATGCTAAACAGCACTGGAATTTTTCTTCTTTAACATATAATGCTCTTTGGGCTGAAGGTTGAGATGATTTTTTTGTGGTGTTAACACACAGTATGATGTTACTGTTGAGACAGGGATGTTTTCTCATCAGGCATAGCGATGGCTTTGGAAAGATTTTTAGTTACAGAAACTAGTTTTTGTCTGTAAAAATCCATGAAATGGCTCAACGAACACAGTTTTGTTTTAAGTGTTGGAATATTTCAGAAGCAGGAATTTTGGATGCACATCAAAGTGAATAATAGGTTATAAATTGTGCTCATAATTTGCCAGTGCAAGTGGTTTTTGGGTATAGACATTCTCATTATTGCCCATTTGGGTAGCACTTTATCTTACAGTCATACGTATACATACTGTACTTATTATAGTAATTACAATAACCGGGTAATAACTAACCCTGAACGTAAAATTAACCCATGTAGTTACCTATATTAACTAGCACTTTCTAAGGTAACACTGTAAATTCACATAAGTGCAAATACTGTAAAATAAAGTGCAACCGCCATCCGTTTTCTTAGATAAAAAAGTCTGTACACTTTAAATACGTATTATCTGCTAAAGGGGAATTTGGTCAACTTTTAGGAGTGCACTTATAGATGACCTAAAAGAGACCTAAAAAGTGTTCAAGTGTACTCTAACTGTTTAAGATTTGTTTTTCTAGATATAACACATGGGACATTCTTTGGATTCTTTCCTGAAAGAAGGATTTTGAAGAGTTGTAACTTTGGTAGCCCAAAATCTGAACTGCGTCTGAACAGTGAGTATTTGGACAGCAGAGCTCTCCTCAATTGATTTGGCCAACTTCCCATCCTGAGAACATTGACATATTGAAACTGGCAGTTGAGTTTCTTCCCTCCAGCCTGTGGCCGGACACAACAACACCTTTTGTGTTGGTCTAATCCTGGGGCTCCACCGTCTTCGCAACTCTAGGGGATAAAAGCACCATCAAACCACTACTTTAGGGGGAAAATCTTCCCTAATCCTAGCTTTACCTAAACAAAAGGAGGGAAAAAAAACAAGAGGGTGGAGAGAAATTGTGCAGAAACAGGGCAAGACCCGGAGCAAAGATCCATACAAACCATTTTCCTGGAGAAACTAAGCATTTCTGACAGGCTTTCAGGGCCACTAGTGACACAAAGTACCAAGTCATAGAGAAAGTTCCACACATTAGATATCTGACTCTTTAAAGCATAATTTTGAAACTTTCACAGAATTAAATTTTAGGATTTATTTCAATAAATATGTTAATTTTGTTTCTAGAAAGTATCTTAACATGAACTTTTTTTTCTTCAATTTTTCCCCTTCTGAAGCTAAGTCTGTTTATATATAGCTACTGCATATATACACACTGTAAAACTATTTTTTTGTAAAAAGTTGTTTCAACTTAAAAAAGTGTTTGTGCTGCCTTAAAATTTTAAATGTAGTCAACTAAAATATCCAAGTTGTCACTTATTACAACTTCACATTTCAAGTTGACTAAAGATTTTAAGGCAGCACGAACACTTACATTTTTACAGTGATGTATGTGTGTATATGTACGTGTGTAGCAGATCTAACCTGTTTTTACAAGCCCAGAATGATTAATAAAATCATTGTACTATTTGTAAAAATAGGTTTTCTTCAACACAAATTGCACTGATCGTCATCAACAAGAGGGCAATTTATAAAATGCAACTAGGATAGCAAAATCATATTCTTTAATATTGAGAATTATTTTTAGAACTAC
Organism: Gila orcuttii; assembly: GCA_026230005.1. NCBI lineage: Eukaryota > Metazoa > Chordata > Actinopteri > Cypriniformes > Leuciscidae > Gila > Gila orcuttii. Next base: position 4,726,641 of record JAPDVR010000011.1, read on the forward strand.
ACCTTTATCGTTATCTTTATAGTTATCGTCCTTGAAAGGGCCTTAACATGTAAAAGGAAAGCCTAGACTACGTTAATATGGGTTACAGGTTTGTTGGCTTGATGTCCTGTTGTTGAAGCAAAACCAGTTGAGAAGCACAGGTCTAAATAATCAGCTCAGTGATCTTCTCCATTGGAGCATAAATACAGGTCCTTCTAAAAAAAATAGCATATTTTGATAAAGTTCATTATTTTCCATAATGTAATGATAAAAATTAAACTTTCATATATTTTAGATTCATTGCACACCAACTGAAATATTTCAGGTCTTTTATTATTTTAATGCTGATGATTTTGGCATACAGCTCATGAAAACCCCAAATTACTGTCTCAAAATATTAGCATATCATGAAAAGGTTCTCTAAACGAGCTATTAACCTAATCATCTGAATCAACTAATTAACTCTAAACACCTGCAAAAGATTCCTGAGGCTTTTAAAAACTCCCAGCCTGTTTCATTACTCAAAACCGCAATCATGGGTAAGACTGCCGACCTGACTGCTGTCCAGAAGGCCATCATTGACACCCTCAAGCAAGAGGGTAAGACAGAAAGAAATTGCGGCGTGGCATGGAGGCAATCAGCCTGTGGCACTGCTGAGGTGTTATGGAGGCCCAGGATGCTTCGATAGCGGCCTTAAGCTCATCCAGAGTGTTGGGTCTTGCGTCTCTCAACTTTCTCTTCACAATATCCCACAGATTCTCTATGGGGTTCAGGTCAGGAGAGTTGGCAGGCCAATTGAGCACAGTAATACCATGGTCAGTAAACCATTTACCAGTGGTTTTGGCACTGTGAGCAGGTGCCAGGTCGTGCTGAAAAATGAAATCTTCATCTCCATAAAGCTTTTCAGCAGATGGAAGCATGAAGTGCTCCAAAATCTCCTGATAGCTAGCTGAATTGACCCTGCCCTTGATAAAACACAGTGGACCAACACCAGCAGCTGACATGGCACCCCAGACCATCACTGACTGTGGGTACTTGACACTGGACTTCAGGCATTTTGGCATTTCCTTCTCCCCAGTCTTCCTCAAGACTCTGGCACCTTGATTTCCGAATGACATGCAAAATTTGCTTTCATCCGAAAAAAGTACTTTGGACCACTGAGCAACAGTCCAGTGCTGCTTTTCTGTAGCCCAGGTCAGGCGCTTCTGCCGCTGTTTCTGGTTCAAAAGTGGCTTGTCCTGGGGAATGCGGCACCTGTAGCCCATTTCCTGCACACGCCTGTGCACGGTGGCTCTGGATGTTTCTACTCCAGACTCAGTCCACTGCTTCCGCAGGTCCCCCAAGGTCTGGAATCGGTCCTTCTCCACAATCTTCCTCAGGGTCCGGTCACCTCTTCTCGTTGTGCAGCGTTTTTTGCCACACATTTTCCTTCCCACAGACTTCCCACTGAGGTGCCTTGATACAGCACTCTGGGAACAGCCTATTTGTTCAGAAATTTCTTTCTGTCTTACCCTCTTGCTTGAGGGAGTCAATGATGGCCTTCTGGACAGCAGTCAGGTCGGCAGTCTTACCCATGATTGCAGTTTTGAGTAATGAAACAGGCTGGGAGTTTTTAAAAGCCTCAGGAATCTTTTGCAGGTGTTTAGAGTTAATTAGTTGATTCAGATGATTAGGTTAATAGCTCGTTTAGAGACCCTTTTCATGATATGCTAATTTTTTGAGACAGGAATTTGGGGTTTTCATGAGCTGTATGCAAAAATCATCAGTATTAAAATAATAAAAGACCTGAAATATTTCAGTTGGTGTGCAATGAATCTAAAATATATGAAAGTTTAATTTTTATCATTACATTATGGAAAATAATGAACTTTATCACAATATGCTAATTTTTTGAGAAGGACCTGTAGGTCGTGTTTGGGCCTTTAATTCTGTTGTATCACAGTGACTGATTTCTGCAACTGGTATAAATCTTAAATACGATTTCCTCCTAAATCTCACCCTCAGTGGCCACTTTATGAGTCTAGCGATGAAGGCTCCCATTTTCTCCCTCACACTAAACATTCCACGAGAGAGCCGTTGTAGTCCTGATTCTTTCCTTCAGAAGGATATTGAGGTAAAGAATGAGCTGATAGAGTCTGACTCAAGCCATGCATTGACTCTCTGGAGTCGAAACACAGCCACACACACACACCAACGCCTCGGGCAAACTGCTTTCTACTGACCTCTTTGTTTTCTATAAGTATCTTAAGACAGACCAGTCTGAGGAATAAAAAAATCTTATCAGTACACTAGATACTCAAAAGCTAATCCAAATGAGTGTGTGAACTTGATGGGATTGTTAAACAATCATTTAAGTGTTTTACGCTTCAATAGCACTTCCTTAAGACATAGTGAGAATGTAATTTTTCCAGTTTGTGTGTGAATGAGGATTCAGATTCAGAGAATTTCCCCAGAACTCAGACTTAAGTCTGAGAGGAAAAAAAGACAACAAAACAGTAGTCCTAACTTTATTCTAAACTTGACATAAACTTTAAACTTGTCCCTCAAATCTGATTGGTTGATGTCATTCCAGGTTCCAAGATGTTGATCCAGGATCATGTTGCACTTAATTGCATGTTGCAATTTAAATGAATAGTTCGCCCCAAATTTAAATTCTGTCATTATTTACATACTTTAATATTGTTCTAAACTGAATTTTAGCCATTCAAAAGCTTTTTTTTATTTACAGATATTTATTTACATTGGGAATCTCAAATCTCATTTGGAGTCATTTTCATATTCAAAAATTAATTTTATATATATATATATATATATAGAGAGAGAGAGAGAGAGAGAGAGAGAGAGAGAGAGAGCATGCAGTGAGATTTGTGTCACAGCATAAGGTTATCAGTGAATAATGATTTCTGTTCCTCACAAAAAGATCTCCTGAAAACTAATTTGGCATAGAAAATATATATGGTTATACTTTTGCTAAAACTAAACTACCTCTGCTTTTGTGTTCCACTGAAGAGGCACTTTAGACATATTCTACTAACTATTAGTAACTTTGCTAAATGTTAACTATCTCTCATTAGAGTAGACTGTCTGCTTAATATCTGCTAATACTTTATTTTGATGCTCCACCAACAGACATTCTACTGACTATAAGTAACTTAACTACGTGTATTTTTCTACTAACCCGAACCCTAACCAGTCTACTAATCCTCTGATTTAGTTGACATAGTTGCACTCTCTAAAGTGAACTATTGAAATAGTGTAACCCAAGAGAGTGATAAACATAAACAAAAGATATCGAATCTCATCAATATTTACCATTTCTCAATAACCTAAATGTATTGAAACTGAAACATTTCTGTGCTGCTTTCTGCTAGAATAATTTTCACAGGTAATTACTTGAACATGTATATATTTTTTTTTCAATATATCCAATACTATCTTCTTTTTTTAAAACTTAAATTTCACTTAAATTCAAGTCAGTGTTTTGTTGCAATGGCCAACTGGCAATCTGATATTGAGCAAACAAAGCATATTAGAGTAAGAAAAACATAAAACTCTGTTTTAAGGCTTTTTATGCCATTTTTATTACAGAAATGTGGTAGACATCCTTAGTTCGAAGCATTATTTAAATAGTAAAATTGGAGAAATAATAAGTCAAATTTTCTTTTGAAAACTTCGAAAACTCTCTCTCTCTCTTTCTCTCTTTCTCTTTCTCTCTCTCTCTCTCTCTCTCTCTCTCTCTCTGTGTGTGTGTGTGTGTGCGCACCCACAGGGATTGTAGCTGCTTCAGTGGAGTCAAGGCTGTCAAACCGCTGACCAAGTGTGTCTAACTCCTTCACAGATGCAAACACCGAATGAACCCTCCAGCCTGCCTCTCACTTAGCTGAAAGAGCCCTCATTGGGCTCAACTAACCATGTAATGAGTGAGAGCAACCTGTTAGACGAGGGACTGACCGGGGAACACACACACACACCGCTCAGACGCTTGCCTAAACACAGATAATCCCTGTAGCTCACTGTAGCAGCGGGGTGCTAGTGAACTGAGCAGTGATGGATGTGTTTGCCTACTTATCTTCCCCTAATGATCAATTGATTTGCTGCCCCTGGACAGCCGCACAGTCCAGCTTTTGACCGATACGGTGGTAGTGAAACCCAGCTGAGGTCAGTCCAAATTATTTCCACATGTAATGCTTCCATGCACTGTTATTTTTTTGTCCATCCTAAAGTTTCAAAATCATTTTTGATGGAAGTAGTTGTTCGGGACAAGCACAGCTTGAAAGTTCACCGCTCCACATAATAGCGTTCATTATTTACAAGGGAGTCCTCTTTTCTAGGAGCACCTGGAAAAATCAGTTAAGTTTATCTAAACTATATCTGAGCCTTTTCACAGTCCGGCCGTGTGTTATATATTATCTAAAACTATTTTAAACATCAATCTGCAAATTATGTTTAAAGATTATTATACAATACATTTTAAATATGGGGCCATTTAAAAATTGGGTCATCATTTACTCACCCTCAAATTGATCCAAAACTGTATGAATTTATTTCTTCTGCTGAACACAAAAGAAGATATTTTGAAGAATGTTGGATACTAAACAGTTGACTTTAGCCATTGAATATTCCCATACAATGGAAGTCAATGGGGCCTGTCAACTGTTTGGTTGATTTTAAATGTTTATATCTGCTAAAACTTGCTTTTATTAGGTGTACACTACCATATAGTTAATATTATAGTTATACTTAATGTAGTATAGTTAATGTTATAGTTATACTTTGTTATAGTTAACAAAGTTAACAGGCATTGACTTAAAGCTACAAAAGTGAATCATACTGTTAGTAAAAATGAGTGTTTGCATGTAAATCATCAATCAAATGTTGATTTTTCTTCAAAGGTTTGTGCAGTGTCTGTTCACATTTCAGACCAAAATGAGAATGTTTTACTTAGAAATTCTTTAAATTAAATTATATTCATTTATTTTAATAATTTGCAACATGTGCAACAGCAGTTGTCCACAATAACTCAGTGGCGAGACACTGGTTCAAACAGCGAGAGAGAAAGTATAGCAAGAGCAGTACATTTAAATTTATATAAATGTTTCCCATTCGAAAAAAAAAGCCACAGCTCTTTAAATAAGGCTGGGAATAATCTGTTTCCACTGTGCTGCGAGATCCTGCAGGGATTTACAGAAACATTCGCCCGTGACACAGATCTACATAATCATTTTAACTTTCTCCCCATTCCTTCCCATGATTCTCCTGCTGTCAATTTAGATACTGTTAAAACTGATTTGGGTTCCTTAATCTGGCGGCATTTCTTACACTTTTAAAATCTCTAATATTATAAGGAGATTATTTCATTTATAATTGATTGAGTGCATTTCCTGGAGTGCCACTTCAAAGTTGCTGAATTGAAGATGCATTTAATAGCCAGACCATGCAGAAAAGAGAAGAGAAAGAGGGAGAGGGAGGGATGATATAGCGAAGCCAGCCAAGAGCTTGACTCCCATGCTGTGGGAAATGAAGTTTGCGTCTTTTCTTAAGAAAGCAAGAAGCGAAGATATCATAAGGTCACTGACACAGGGCAGGAAGTGATGATACACTCCTGCTTGATGGAGTCTTATTGGGTCTTATAATACATCATCACCCATGTGATCAAGTGTTACCTGAACTGGTCAAACAAAGCAAAGAAAAGAAAAGCAAAGTAAATTAAACAGACAAATGGTGAAACGTCTTAGGCTAGAGGAATAAAGGTACACTGTAACTTTTTTTTTTGTTCAAAATTAACATAATTTTAATAATGTGTCAATCGTTCTTCCAAAGGGTGTTTTTGTCTTTCCCTAATTCACTATGGTACGCCTATTATAAGTGTTTAGACCTGTCGGGATGGTTTTCACATGAAACTGTGTACATGCGTCATATCGCCCGTGTGTCTCGTCATATATGTAAATATGGCTCATATAAAGTAGCCTCAGGCTACTTTCACGCATGAATGGCAGAGGTTAGTTGTAACAAGAAGTGAGAAAGGTTGACATGGAGCCGCTAAATCTCCGACCTCAGAGGATTCACTCGTTTTAAACAAACGCTGAGCAGAGGAGAGAAAGAGCAGAAAAGAAAAAGAGCTCGTAATAAAACAAGAATCAACATTGCCTTGGCTTTTCGGAGATGGTGAGAACTTACGGATTTGAAATGTTGTAAATGCGACGTGGAGATGGTGTTTTTATTACTCAACGGGTGATTAAGGTGTTTTTTTGAACAGATAAATTGCCATATCTCTTTTAACAGAGTTCATTGTAAAGCATTATCTCTTGTGAAGGGTTATATTCATCCGCAGTTACACAGAGCAGAAGCACAACTAAAACAATGCTCTTCTGAAAAAATGCAAGCAGTTTTGTTTTTTACAAAAATTGGTTTTTCAATATAGTACATTTCTTTGAAATAAAACAAATTCAGTAATTTTTGACCAGCACGCAAAGAGCACTAGAGGGTTAAGAGTGTATATCTCCAAAAAGAGCAAGGTTTCTCTCTCTGCATCGTTTAGATCAGGACGGCTCGTTCTCGCTCTTCATTAACCCAGTGAGGAGAGGAGGCTGGGGGGCTGGAACACATTTACAGAGTACTGGATTGTCGTCTTCCTGATCATTTATGAGGGAAATGAGTTTTGACAGTGAGAAGGATGCCCCCCCACAACCCCTCATCTCAACGGGGCCATGGCCAAATGGGATCATAATCCTCTTAGTGCCCATCCTTATTAAACACCTCTCTAAATGACATGAAAGGCTCCGGCAGGGGGAAAAAATACTATTATTCCCCCCAAAATAGAATCCTGGGTGATTCACTGTACAGTGTGTGTATTTTACTTTAGGTTTGGTGACAAGTGTGTCTAAGACTTCTCAAGAATAATATATGAGAAACCTCGCCCCACCCCAGCGCTTCTGATATTCATATTGGGCAGATTGAGAGCTATTAGTGCTCACTTGATGAACTTAGTTCTCCGCCTCTCCATTAAATTAACTGAGATTCCTAATGTGGACTAATTCATTTAACAGACTGCTTTTAACCCTTTTGTTGTAAAGATAATCATTGGTTTGTCCTATTTTGTGTTTGTCTTAGGGCGAGGCACAGGAGACAGAGAAGAAATGGCAATCAAAGACTGAGATGGCAAATAAATAATGAACAGAAAGTAAATTACAAATAAATTTGGTAACACTTTATTTAGGGTAAAATATTTCACGTAACTACATGTACGTACTATAGAAATAACAGTAAATTATGCATAATTACAAGTAACTAACCCTAAACCAAACCCTAACTGCAGGGTTGTGGACTCGAGTCGCATGACTTGGACTTGACTTGGACTCGAGTCCCAAATTTGATGACTTGCGACTCGACTTGACATGATCAAAGATGACTTGCGACTCGACTTAGACTTAGACAACAATGACTCGCGACTTGACTCGGACTTGAGCCCTGTGACTTGGAAAGACTTGACCTACCTTCTAAAACCACAGATCAGAGTTGTAATAATCACTGTAGTAGGCTATAGCACTGTATCATTGACGCACGATCACAGCTGATTAGCGCTGCTTTCGCACGTTTGGCACTGAGCCAGATAGAGTGCGTTCAGCAGCGCTTGTCAGTATATAATTACAGCCAAATATTGTTTTTTTTCTTTTCTTTTTCAGCCATTTAAATACACAAGTACTAGCGAATCATTTATAATTTGAGAAAAAGCAAACAAACTGATGTCTAAGTTAGTGGAAATAAATAGGCTAGGGGAGACCGGGGACGGTTGTAACACTTTTTTCTTCAGCACCTAAAACGACCTTTTTTTTTTAGCTACACGTCTGAAACTTTTAGGCAAAGTACCCATATTTGTCTACTACAAATGGCAACAATTTAAATTTCTTCAAAATATATCACAGACTTTGTGAGATGATCATGAATACAAGGTGGTCCTTTGTTACAACCTACCCCACTACTGGGGTAGGTTGTAACACATACTGGGGTAAGTTGTAACAGGTAGACAAAATGCACAAAAACTAAGGGTATTCCAAGTGATATGCCACAACAACATTTTTATTTTAAATGAATGGCTGCAACAATAAAATATGTGTGAATATGGAGGGTGTATGTGCATATTTTGTGTTTGTGCATGTGTAAACAATGGTGACAAGAACAAACAAATGAAATGCATTTTTAAGTCACAATGGTGAAAAAGAACAAAGAAATGAAATGCATTTTAAGTCACAATGGTGACAAGAACAAACAAATGAAATGCATTTTACGTCACAATGGTGACAAGAACAAACAAATGAAATGCATTTTAAGTCACAATGGACTTATACACTAACACAATAACACTTTCAAAACACGTGTTACAACCTACCCCGCCACTGTCACAATTGTTTAACTAGCTGTATTAGCATGGTGCTTTAAAATTAGCAGGAGATTGATACACCATACTTTACTATAGAAACTACAGTTTGACCTGATATAACTCATACAACATTATCTACAACGGTAGAAGTACTAAACAAAATATTATCTTGTTATGTTTTTTTACTTTCTTATCTCAGAATTTGATTTTCTGCTGTAGCTTCAGGAGAGATTGCAACAAAGACTTGAAAACCTCAAAAACCTCTGTGTGAGATCGTAAAGGAAGCCTGAGGAAACTGAAACTATCACATGTCTCCTATCTTATCCCTGATTGGTGGAATTGGTAGTGTTACAACTACCCCCGTGTTACAACCGTCCCCGGTCTCCCCTACTAAACCTTTCAAATATAATTTTGAGACATGTTTTTTTTCCCCACAACAAACGCACATTTTAGCCTATAGGTAACTATAAAGTCTTCTCCTTGTTCACCAGCCACTCACTTTCATGTCTTTCGGGAGAAATGGGTGGATTTATGTTTTGTAGGCTAAATGACAGGCACGTAGCCCCAAAAAGTGTCACGTGACGCTTGATACGTCGCCGTGGAAATAGGAATGTTCTACAATTACTGTCGCGTTAAAAAAATAATTTAACCAGGGACTCAATGTTTTAAACTTAATGTGTAGCAAATCACGATTAATTTTCCCAATGAACAGTTACTTTTATTTTTAAATTTGCATTGCCACATTCTCTCTCACACACATTCAAAATGTGTAGCAGTTATTTCTATTAAATGATTTTGCCTTTGTTACTGGGTTACCAATAAAATATTTTTTTTCACTGCCTTTTCCTTTTTTTGTCACACGTAAGAAAAATCCCTAAATTGAACTGAGATAGATGGGTGCCCTTAGTGAAAATTTTATCGCAATAAATATGAAATTAAACAAGTCATGAACATGTTTTTAAAAGCCTTCCTGATATAAATTATATACATTTAATTTTTCTATAGTAATTAACACTGAGACACTAATTTGTGCAAAAAGCACTAATGACTTGTTTAAGACTTGAAGCTTAAACTCGAGGACTTGCGACTTGACTTGGACTTGCCTGTCTTGACTCGGGACTTGACTTGGGACTTGAATGCAAAGACTCGAGACTTACTTGTGACTTGCAAAACAATGACTTGGTCCCACCTCTGCCTAACTGTAACTCTATAGTAAGTACATGTAGTTAATTAATTTTATTCAATACTTATTTGAGTAAGTACCATATACGTCAACTTAAACTAAAGTTTAACCATAAAATTAAATAAAAATGGCTTTCAAACAAACAAATAAATCAATAAAATGTATTAGTAAATTATACTAATAATGTTAAGAATAAAAGATAATATGAACAAATAATAATATGAAATTAACATTAACGGGTGTATTCACACCGGGAAAGTCAGCTAGTTCTCTTGCTTTGGGACAAAATACAATGTTGTTGTTTTTTGTTTGGTGTGGTTGGCTTTCACACTGCCCTTTTTGCAAGTGAACCAAAATTTGTAAACAAAACCACACGTGTGCTAAGCTCATCCATTCATTGGACAGAAATTCGAACCGTACCAGAGTTGGTTTGGAACCGGACCGAGACCAGCTGGGTCTCGGTAGGGTTGTTTGGTCCGCACCCGAGTGTGATTGCTGTATTCACACCTGCCCGAAAGATCCGCACCAAGGGGGAAACGAACTTGAGTTCGATTCAATCGAACCAAACAAGACAGGTGTGAATACACCCTAATGATAAATGCTTCAGAATTATTTTCATTGTAATGTTAACTTACATTTTAAAATGTTACTTTCGTTTTATATGAATGAGTCATAAATATTTTAAAATTGCTTATGTTCCCATATGTCCCACATCAGTCTCAGATAGTCCTTTAATGTATACATTTGTACATTTGTACAACTGACACACCGGTCTCGTATCTCTCGCGGAGGAGCAGAAGGATAAAAGGAGGAGCGACGACAGTGCAGATCGAGAGTGGCCAGGGGCCCTTAAGAGGCCCTTAGTTCTGCAAGTCCTTTATCTGTGCTCATCTATCATATGGTTTTTGGCTCCTGAGGTATTTTTAAGGGTTTTGGATTATTTTTGTTTTCTTTAATAAAACTGCTTGCCCATACCTACACCTGGAAAACGGCAAAGCCAGCTAGTGATTAGTTCTTCCTCAAAAGTGCTTATCAACCTGTTACTTTAAAAACACAACTTTGCTTCCAGGTGGACTGATTGATAACATTTTTGTGTGCATTATTGTTAGAGATTCTGCGTTTCTGTTCACTTATTTTGAGTATTTTCAGATTCCTGTGTTTCCTCTGTTACCATCACTTATTATTTGATTGATTTGTCGCACCTGCTCCTTGTTTTCTCACTGTATTTATACCCCATGTTTAGCTCTGCAAGTCCTTTATCTGTGCTCATCTATTATATAGTTTTGGGCTCCTGAGGGTTTTTTTTTTAAGTGTTTTGGATTGTTTTTGTTTTCTTTAATAAAACTGCTTGCCCATACATAGATCCTTTTCTCAGCTTTGTTTTGAACCATGCCATGACAATTATATCTATCAGACGGTCAGTAAACAGACTGCTTTCTGAAACGTTAGCACTTATGCATGATAAAACACATTAAGCTTATAAAACGCTGTGTTTTAAATAGAATAAATGGGCTGATACTTTCCAGGGTACAGTGGTAGAGCTGTCAGAGCTGTTGCTCTGGGTTAATTCTTTTGGTTTTAAATTCCTTATATACTTCCTGTCTGTCTTAAGCTAGTGTGAGGACTGTATTATCAGGGTCCTGTCAGAATGTCGCACCTTCATTAAAAATACCTGCAGTTTGCCTTCACTTTGACCTGCGCTGGTATCATCTAAGCATGCTCTCTTTCACACAGACATGCTAGAAGGATGGTCACTTTAATCTTCAGCCGAGAAATGTCTGGTCAAAAGCGCTACGCCATATGTTCAGAGCGACCACAGCATGTTTAAGAGACGAACTAACAAGTTACTTAAATAGCTGTAAAGGGTAAAGTACACAAGAGTCTGTGCTTTCTGAAGAGAGTAGAGCTGAGGGTGCGTTTGTTTTTGGGAATACTGGCAGAGAAGGTCAGAGAGTCAGTCCAGGAGTTTGTGAGATGAAAAGTTATGTCAGTTGTCTCTCCTCACAGGAATCTCTGGATCTGTAATCTCTCACACCTTCTTCCCATGAAACCACTTGAGATTGTCACACGGCTCTGTCAGAGTTAATATTTACCGTGACCTCTTGTACAGAGCGAGAGAGCCGTGTGCTGTGTCTGTATCTGTCAGCACTGTGTACGCGTGTCTTAGACACGCTGGTGTTGTGAGCGTCTCTGTTTTTCTGTCTTTCTATTTTTACTGAATCACAATCACAGAATGAGGTTTATTCGGCAAGTGTGCGCAAACACACACTGTAAAATCCAATTAGTACACCTTACTTGAAAAAAGCATGCAAACCGATTGCACTAAAAAAACTGAGTAAAGTGAAATAGGAATAATATGTAGTACTAACAAGTGCATGTCTAGTAGTGTACACTTACAAGAGAGTTCCAGTAACTTAAAATAATTTGTATACTATACTTGATCTTTTACTTTAGATGTACTCATTTATGCTAGTTGTGCACAAGGAATCTGTTGTGGTTTCCAGGAGCTCTGGGTACATATATGATGCAAGAGAATAGAAAGAACATTTAAATAACATTTAAATTAAAAACAATAAAGTAATATGCATGTGCATTATGTACTGTATGTAAAACTGTATAAATAAAAATATTGATTTACGTACATATTAGGCCTGTATTTATTGCCTGACGGTAATAGGTGGCATAAACACCATAAGAGTACTGAGTTATGAATTATGTGAAATAGATCTTTTTATAGGGAAAACATTCATGGACATTTCAAAATGCTTTAACCAAATCAGAAAAATAATATTTAGTGCTATTGCTGCATTCTTACACTGAAAGCATATCATTTGCTGGTGATGGAAAAGTAATTTTGAGTATATGCCAGACTTGGGACCCCTTGTTTTCATAAAACTATAATTATTACCATAAAATTAAATTACTTTAACAATTACAATTACATACAGTGACATACAATATTCAATGAGAAAAATACAAAGAAAAAATGGTTAAACTTAAAGATAAACATTAACAAATGTTTTTTTTCATAATAAATGGTACTTTAATTTAAAGAAACATTAACACTTATTGGCAAAATACTGGCTATTGTTTTTCCACCGTTCAACATTTTGGGGTCAGTAAGATTGTTTAATGCTTTGATTAAAAAAAAAAGATAAAAAAAAAATACAGTAAAATCAGTAAAATCGTGAAATATTTTTACAATGTAAGATAACTGTTTTCTATGTGAATATATTGTAAACAGTAATTTATTCCTGTGATCAAAGCTGAATTTTCAACATCATTACTCCAGTCTTCAGTGTCACATGATCCTTCAGAAATCATTCTATGATTTACTGCTCAGGAAACATTTCTGATTATTTCCAATGTTATTAAAATTTTGTGAAAACCATGATACAAGTTTTTCAGGATTTTCAGGATTCAATTTAATGTGTCTTTGCTGAATAAAAGTATTAATTTCTTTCAAAGATATAAAATCTTACTGACCATATAGCCTACATGTGAACAGATTTGTTAAATACTCCTTTCAAGTACTAAAAGAATCAATAATGAACCGGTTAATTGGAATTAAAATAATGAAGTTGCATGCAATTTGCATCCTTTTTGGGGATACACTAAACCTAACTTTGCACACTATATACTATGGATAGTATGGGAATTGGGATTCAGCCTGCGTGTCTTTTCTCTCAATGTAGTTGTTTAGAAACCAAATAAGCGAGCTGAATAAACAGCCTCCCTGTAGGAGGCGCTGCAGGGGCAGGCCGGAGGGATTTACCCCGCGTATAGAGGGATAATTCCCTGGAGTGTGATGGCCAGGGCGACGCTGTCTCATGGGGACAGAGATACTCAACACGCGACTCCACCCCTTCTTTTCAGAGTCTGCGAGGAGCTTTGGGATGGCGTTAAAAAAGAAGATTAGGTTTCCTCCCAAGAGCAAAGCTCCTTAAGGAGTATCGGTGTGCCTCTCACTCGCCTGGTCACTAACAGTGAGAGGAGGAGGGGGAAACACACTGCATTTATAATAACACACCAATGCAAAGGCGGACAGGGTCATCTCGTACATTCACGTCTGAAAGATAGCCGTGATGTGATTATCGACTCGCCCGTTCATATGGCTTTCATGTGGGGTGGCGAGCTATTTTTACACAGGCCACGTTCGTGACATAGACATATAATGTGCTTTTGCTCTTGCATATAGCTTTTGCTTATTTAATCCTAATTACTGTGTGATTGAAGACGCCACACAAGCATCCAAATCTAAAGGAGTCACACTGAGGCAAGGAAACAGTGTGAAGCCGAACTATGTGTCCCTGGCTTAAACTGTGACATGAGAGCAAGGTCAGAAATTTACCAGGTGATGGGGTGAAAATGTCACTGAAATTGACAAAAAAAAAATGCTGTTATCTAGCATTTGCTATTTTTCATAGCTCTCAGATACTGAATGTCTCAGAGGTGAATTTGTACGTGTGAAAACATTGATAGTGCACCCTGAGCAACTCCAAAATCTACAGTATAGCGCTGTTTAATCCAACATAGTGGCCAATGAGTAACGATCCAGATTTACAAAGGTAATGCAATATCGACCCTGGCAAAGACATGTCCCACCCGTCCCACCCACAAATTACACCTATGTAGACTATATTGTTATCAGCACTGGGATGTCGACTGTTGTCCGAACAGTTTGCTGCCGTTGTGTGGTTGATAACATCATTCCAGCATTTCATTTACTCTCAATAGACAGAGAGCAATAAAGGAAAAAATCCTCGCACATTCCTTTAGCCGACTGAAAACTGTGATGACAGTGCTGAATGAAAATGTGGAGCTAAATAATCGAATCACTTCTTCAGCTTTGTAGCGGGGGCTGGATCAGCTTGATCTGGGCCATTCAAATCCACCACGGTTCCCAGGAGGCTGGATAACTGCTCACGTTTCAGGACTGTCAAGGCCTGCCAATGGCCATAATGGCTCCTAATTCCACATTAATGCAGTCTAAATGAAGTGTCAGAGGAAGATTGATCTGTGTGAGCGTCCAGTGCAGTGCCTGAGGGTCCACAACATCAGCATCACTGAAGGAACAAAGCAAAGACATGCTGATGGGAGGATGTGGGAAACCGGTTTATTTGTTAACAAGAACATGGGTTGGTTTGAACATTTGACAGGATGCTAAATTATATTTAATGCTATTAAATTTAAAATGACGGACGGTTGTCTGAAAGTTTTGCTCTTAAGAAGACTCACTGGTTCTCATCTGATGGATTGCAGGTCTGTCATTCTTGTGGATATAATAAAATATAATAAAAAAATATGCAACCTTTCAAAAAATGGCTCAAATTGGAAATGCATACTTGCTATTGCTGTATGTAAGACAGAAATAGCAAGCATAGTATGCATGCTTGTATGCTATTTTGCATTTGCATGGTTCCCTTTTCTTTTGGTGTTGATAATTTTCCTTGTTTTGGCCTATAAATCAGCTCAACTAAAATCAATCAATCTATCTATCTATCTATCTATCTATCTATCTATCTATCTATCTATCTATCTATCTATCTATCTATCTATCTATCTATCTATCTATCTATCTATCATCCACCCATCCATCCATCCATCCACCCATCCATCCACCCATCCATCCACCCATCCATTCATCCACCTATCCATCCACCCATCCATCCATCCACCCATCCATCCATCCACCCATCCATCCACCCATCCATCCACCCATCCATCCATCCATCCATCCACCCATCCATCCATCCACCCATCCATCCACCCATCCATCCATCCACCCATCCATCCACTCACCCATCCATCCATCCACCCATCCATCCACCCATCCATCCATCCATCCATCCATCCATCCATCCATCCATCCATCCACCCATCCATCCATCCACCCATCCATCCACCCATTCATCCACCCATCCATCCATCCATCCATCCACCCATCCACCCATCCATCCATCTATCCATCCATCCACCCATCCACCCATCCATCCATCCACCCATCCATCCACCCATCCATCCATCCATCCGAACCCATCCACCCACCCATCTATCCATCCACCCACCCACCCATCCATCCATCCATCCACCCATCCATCCATCCACCCATTCATCCACCCACCCATCTATCCATCCACCCACCCACCCATCCATCCATCCATCCACCCATCCATCCATCCACCCATTCATCCACCCATCCATCCATCCATCCATCCATCCATCCACCCATCCACCCATCCATCCATCCATCCGAACCCATCCACCCACCCATCCATCCACCCATCCACCCATCCATCCATCCATCCATCCATCCACCCATCCACCCATCCATCCATCCACCCATCCATCCACCCATCCATCCATCCATCCGAACCCATCCACCCACCCATCTATCCATCCACCCACCCACCCATCCATCCATCCATCCACCCATCCATCCATCCACCCATTCATCCACCCATCCATCCATCCATCCATCCATCCACCCATCCACCCATCCATCCATCCATCCGAACCCATCCACCCACCCATCTATCCATCCACCCACCCACCCATCCATCCATCCATCCATCCATCCATCCACCCATCCATCCATCCACCCATTCATCCACCCATCCATCCACCCATCCACCCATTCATCCACCCATCCATCCACCCATCCATCCATCCATCCATCCAATTTTTCTAGTTACAATAATATTTATCACTGGTTAACTGCATGAACTAACAATGAAAAAATATTATAGTATTGAAATTGAAATATTTTTGAAAATAGACCTGATTTAACATTTATTTTCTTGTTACTGTAAATAACGTTAAAAAATATGAATGAATATTGTAACAAATGTATTGCTCATTGTTAGTTCATGCTAGTTAATGCATTAACGTTAACCAATGGGACCTTATATGGTGTTACCATTTTTTTCAATATATATTAAATTACTGTCAATTATTATTTTGTCAATTAGAATAAAATCTGGCATCCATTAATGTCTGACCTCTGTTATATAATAGTACAGTGCAGACCTGCCTCTCTCCTATTATAGATGACCCTCATTGGACTGAAACTGTGTCGGGTCCATCACACATGTGTCCTGCGGTGCATGCTGGGAAAAGCGTGTGAAGCGCTGAAGCTGCAGCGGCTGCAGTTTGATTAAGCGTAAAGCAGGGTTTTAGAGACATGCAGGCAGGTTAATGAAACTCTGCAGGACAGCAGCTTCTTCTGGTTTACACCCTGCCGGAGAACTGCAGGTGACAGAATAAGGTTTAGTATCTCTAGTTAAATCCCCCACCTTCACCTCAGCCTACCTGCTGACTGCTGTGCCACCACAGCCCAAACATTACACTTTCCTCGACTTTAACTCTTATAGTGCTGTAATATCAGTGCTAGACTTTCTTAGGAAAGTGTGAGTGTGTTTGCCTATATGCAAAACTTTATTATGACGTGTTCTGAGTGGTTGCCAGGGTGTTGCTATTCAGCTGCTAGGATGTTCTATATTAAAATGATATTAAATGTTTTATTTAAATTATATTAGAATACTTATTTAAAATACAAAGATTAATGAATGGAATTGGGTCATCTTCAAAATCATGCATTCTGATTACTTTAACTTTTATATATACAAATATTTTAATCAGAATTAGAGTGCATTATATTAACATTTTTTATTGACAATTAATAAGTAAAATTATGTTAAATACTAAATAAAATAAAATAATGAAAACATTAAATTAGGGCCTTGAAACATAGACGATTTATTTATTTGTTTGTTTATTATACTCTGAATTTTAATGAATAGGGTATCATCTCCAAAATCATGCATCCTGTTTACTTATATAAAAATATTTTAATCAAAATTAAAATGCAATTTATTAACATTTGTATCATTAAATGAGATTCTTGAAAAATACATAAAACAGACAAATATTTTATTTATTTATTTGTGTGTTTGTTTGTCTGAATTTTAATGATGGGAATAAAGAATCAGCTCCAAATCAAGCATACTTTATCTTTTTATTTTTAACTATTTTAATCCGAATTAAACTCCTTTATTAACATTTTCAATAACAATTACAAAGAAAAAAGCTGTTAATACTAAATTAAAGAAACACATAAAAAAAAACATCACAGCCTTGAAACAACAGACAATTTTTTTTTATCAAATCTATATATTTATTTATATTTAACTTTTTTTTTTTTTTTTATCAAGTCTGAATTCAAAAGTACAAGCATTCACCATGATATGGAGTATAGAGCTCCTATAAAGCTATAAAACTGTGGTACAGAACTCATCATTTTCCAAACGATGTCCATCCATCGGCTCCTAAATCTGCTGTCAAGCAGAACAGAGGTGTATATATATATATATGGCAATGGTAAGGGAATGTAGGTTATAGTCTAAATGCACCTGCCTTTCATTTTCTCCTTATAAAGTGTCTCCTGCCTCCCTAGTGGCTGCAGATGCAGAAGTAGGACATGGCGTTGGGAGAAGGCGGCAGTTTTTGGTGCATGGCTCCCTGCCTCCTCACGTCTGGGGCGGGAGGGGGTTCGTCTAATCTCGAGCGATCCACACTTGGGTCTTGGATTTATAAATTCCCAGCAATCTTGGATTCTGGAATCCGTCTTGATTTTGTGGGTCTGCGAGGGTGCGGGGTGGCGTATAGGGGTAGTGCTGAGGGGTTGCGAGTTGTTTGTGATGTCCTTTAGAAAAAGAGCTTATGGGTTCAGTAGAAGAAACGTGGGGAGCTAATGTGAAGATTTAGGACTTTCTGTGAGGCTTGGCCTCCTCTAAGCTCTGTTTGCTTGAGCCGTTTGTGGGGTCCTGCTTGTACTAAACCCAGATTAATATTCCTTTATATCCAGCAGCCCAGACACACACTTACACACTCACAGTGGAATCAGTCCCCCCTCCACACACACACACACACACACACACACACACACACACACACACACACACCTCCTTCTGGCCATAATCGCCTCCAGTCTCTAATCCATAGCCGCTCATCTTTGCTGTTATCTGTCGTCGGTAAGCACCTTTCTTACAGGTTATTTCCATATGGAGAACGTCAGGAACGACACTACCGTGTTTGCTGTGTTTTGGGTGTCCTTAACCCCATACACCAATTTTATTAATAAAGATTTCAGTCCAAGTGCACAAAACATTTTAGAAAGACAACTTTTTAAAAAAGAAATGAAAAAAAGAGAGATGTATATTGTTCTTGGTCTTGTTTGTGTTTATTAGAATTACATTTGGAAAAAAGTAGTTGAGATACTTTTTTTCAACATCAGGTTTTTAAGTTAAAATGTATATATGTAATGGTATCTAATGGTAGAAACATCTACTGTCATATTTTGGAGTAATAGTAGTCATAAAAAGTCGAATAAAAAGTCATAAAAAAAGTATTTGAACAATATGTCAACAAATAAAAAATGTCACCAACTTCCTGAAGTATCACACGTGTGATAAGCACTTGTTTATTGCATCTATTAACATAATTATTACAATTTTGTATTATATCTTTTATTTTAAAAATGAATGCATAGTCTCTCAGTTAACAGTAAAGAGGACAAAAATGCATGTATACACACTGTTCAAAGGTTTCATTCAAGCTCATCAAGGCTGCATTTATTTGATCAAAAATACAGTAAAAACTTTAAAATTGTGAAATATTATTACAATTTAAAATAACTTTTTTCTATGTGAATATATATTAAAGTGTAATTTATTCGTGTGATCAAAGCTGAATTTTCAGCATCATTACTCCAGTCTTCAGTGTCACATGATCCTTCAGAAATCATACTAATTTGATGATTTACTGCCCAAGAAACATTTCTGATTATAATCAATGCTGAAAACAGTTGTGCTGCTTCATATTTTAACGGGAACTGATTCTTTGATGAATAGAAATTTTTAAAAGAACAGTATTTATTTGAAATATGTAACATTATTATTGTCTTTACTGTCATTTTTTTTAGCATTTAATGCATCGTTCCTAATCATTTTTTATTATAGTATTATAATAATTATAGTAACAAATCTTACTGACCCCAAACTCTTGAACCGTAGTGTATAATTATTGTACATGAATTAGAAAATTGTTCTTTAAAATAAATATATAGAGGGTAAGCATGTCACAATTTCTAATTTATGTACCATTTTTTTTTTGCCTTATTCTCTTAACGTGAGACATGATACAACTAATGAAATGGCAACTGCCCGCAACTTTCAGTCAGATAAAAGCCAAGCCTTCAGTGCTTCTGATCTCCTGTCTTCTCAGCCTAAAAGCCTCTTCCCTTTCCAGCTTTGTCTTCCCTTCTGCTTTCTCACCCACTTTTCTCTTCTCCACAGTTAAGTCTCAGTGATAAAAAAGAAAACAAAGTGAGAAGAAAGAGGATGAGTTTTAGCACACTGAAGAGCTGCTCTAAACCAATTACCTAAGTGTCTTTTATCCGCTATATGCTTTTGTGTCTTGATCAGCTTTGAATCTCTTGAAATCCCTCCCTGAGATAGCAAACAAATGTATCAGAGCAGCGTTTCGAGGAAAAGCCTTTTGGCATGCATGGGAAAATAAACTGGCATTGGTTTGAGATTTCAGGGAAAATGCATATAATTATAGGAAATCATGTACCCACTTATTGAACATTTATATCATTATACTCCTCAGGAAAACCAGACAATAAACAGACTTTTTTCAGCTTTTGTGACAAGTTACCAACTGGTCCCCCCTTCTTATTTAATTTGAAATTAAAGGAGAAACAGCTGATTCAGTCATTATCATTTAACATACATTAACACCATTAATCAAATTATAAACCAAATTCTTTCTTTGGTTTTAATAATCATGCTGATTCTTTATATTTTTACACTTCTTACAACAGTACCCTGTCTTTTCTGCATCATAAAAGTTTAATTGTCCACAGGAATGAAAGAGATGTGAGGTATAATGTAGTCTTCAAAACCAATTTTTTAAATAATAGTTATAATATTTTTTAAGTGAAAGAACCCTTTTGCGCAAATTTTTTTTTAGTTTATTTTTATATGGAACCTTGATCTGAAGAACGCAAGGGTTCTATATAGAACCCTAATTACATTTTTTTTCCCCAAAGAGTCTAATATGTTGATTTCATTGCAACAGTTAAACTCTGGTCGCTAATTAACTAATTTTATTGTGCAAAAGTAGAAAAGGCAGATTGGAGATTCTAATTCATTGCAGGCCTGTGAACCTGGTATTTGAAAGCGTAGCACAGTGAATGCACCATGTCTGTGAATAATCTAACAATGCATGCCCATTCTCATCAGATTTACTGCGAAGACTTTTCAAATAGTTTTGTTTCTCTTTAGCCTGAGGCAAAAAACGGCTGAACAATTGAGGTGATGGGTCAAGAGCAGGTTTAATCCGAACATTCTTCATCCTGGAATATAATATGGCTGGAAACCAAGGAGCATGTAAAGGAAGAATGTGTTAGGGAAAGTAAAAACCTGAAAGAAAAAATCGTGAAACATTATAAAAGCTTCAAAAATGAAAATTCTGGCCCTGTCCCAAATGGCGCACTTCATGCGGACTTTCGGTCTCGTGGACTTAAGTTGCGCGTGCTCGCCGAGTCTACGAGTCCGTAGGCCGTCCCATTTAGCATTTTAACGCTCTGAAGTGTGCTCAGCAGCGCCCCCTTTGTACCCTTGAAGCGGTCTTCCGCGAAGCCCGCATAGATGCAGGCTCCACGCACTTTAACTACCCAGGAATCCTTGCGAAATGCCAATCAGAAAACGGATGGGAGGAGATTTCGCTCACGGACTGTTAACATGGCTTTATGATATAGGCGTACATTTTACCAGTTGTTACTTACAGTTTATACAAACATTATCGACCAGTGGTTGATATCTCAAACATAATAATAGCGTGTTAAATAATACGATCGCATTATGATTCATTACATAAATAGAACCGAATGTCATGGCTTTACTGAGTCATATAAACGTAGTATGAATATTGACACCTTTACATTTTTCTTAAACTCATTTACATTTTAATTTTGTGTTAAAATTGAACATTATGTATTATTATGTACAACTGTATTTATCATTTACATAACCATGACTAATGCCCAGGTGGCACATACAATTATAGAATTGTAAAAGCAGGCTGTGTAGTTCACATGGACATAAGATTTGGGAAAATAAAATAAATCCTGTTCTCGATGCTAAAGACTTTAATTTTTTTTAATGATATTTGTGATATTTTTCTAATAAAGGGACTGATGAGATGACCTTTAAGTATATTCAGCTTCGACGTCTGAGCTGAGACCTTCTTCCTGTTTCCGGCGTGACGATCGAGTCTGCCCCAAAAATACCTCTCAATGCGCCCTCGCGGACTCGCGCTAAGGGCCCTATAGGTCTGCACTACATGACGTCACCGAAGTGTGGACTCTGAGGAAGTCCACAAGTCCGGAGTGTGCCATTTGGGACAGGGCCTCTGTCAGGGGCATATGTAGAATTCAGAAACCCTTGTTTTTGTCGACATCTATGGCCGTTAAGTGAACTGCAGCCAGCCATTTACTGCTCGTGCTCGCGTAACTCCTACAAGAGACTGAACGTGAAGTTATTTTTCGTCCTTCGTTTAGATGTAAAAAGAAGTTGGAAATAGGCAGCAATATACTGTTAAAGAACATCCCGACTCCGTCCACACGGCTATGCTGAGAGCTTTTAGATGAATATGTAAATATGTGCTGGGCTCTTTGCTCTAAATATCAAAATAAACACATAACAAAAATGACAGCGGTAGAGAACAGCAGTTAAGAAAGCATCTAATTATAGCGATGTGGGTGTGCTTGCAGCAGCTCAGCAATTCACCGGCATCATGTCGACAGATGATCAGGCCTAATTAAGATTACACTTTTATGTTAGTTTGATTATAAAGTATATTTGTGAGTTTATTAATCCCTCTTCTTTGCAAGTTTGCATCACACAGTCTACAGAATGGCTCTTTCTGCTTATACTGAACATTGTATGCGTTTATATATCATGTGTCTTTGAAAGAGAGGCACTCGGGAGCGCGCGTAAAAGTCACATACTTTGGATTTTCCCGGCAAAAACTTCTTTCAGATAAAAATCAGTGCAGGCTTTCATAGATTCATATTAATACATACAAATTCTTACAGATATTGTCCCTTTAATTAGGCTACTCCCCTTGATTCTTCAAAAATCATCTTTTTGTGCTCCACAGAAAAACTAACAACATGTGGGTTTGGAACCACGTGAAGTTTAGTAAATAACATGATCTTTAATATGACCTAAATATGTATGTTTGATAGTCGTTATGAACTATGACAATTCTTCCAGTATAGCTGTCTTTCTCTGCCTTTCCCAGTGGATATTGGAGAAAATAGATGTCATTAATAACAGGTTCACTCTTCCACCCTGTGTGTGGTTCATCAGCTCCACCGTGCTCTCCTGGAGCAAGACGTCGGTTCTAGGATGTCACACAATTACCTCTTAAGTGCTCAAACAAATGGAGAGACCTGGCAAGTGACATCAAATCAACTCTGTCACAGGTGATTGAGTCTAGTCATCAAGTCAGGGCGAACGGCGCTACCTGTCAGGAGAGAGAAAACACAAGAGCAGGACAGCGAGGGTTTTCCATCAGGAGACCGTAATGGACTCCTATTAATACAGAAACACCTTTTTTCCCCCTGAACGTTTTCAGAAGATAAAGATGGAAATATATTCCACCTGTTCTAATGTATTTCAGTCTCAAGCTTGGCCATGTAGTTCCACTTCCAATGGCAAAACCCTGACAAAAAATGTTTTTACTTAGAAAAAATTAACAATAGTTAAAAATCAGAAAGCATTAGGTTGAGGTGAATTTTTATGTTTTCTCAACAATTCGTTTTTTACATTTTATATCACTGTAAAAAAAATGCTTTTTAAAAGTAAGTGTTCATGCTGCCTTAAAATTGTAAGTTTAGTCAGCTTGAAGTGTGAAGTTGTACTAAGTGATAACTTGGATATTTAAGTTGACTAAACTTAAAATTTTAAGGCAGCTTGAACACTTACTTTTTTAAGTTGAAACTAAAAAAAAAAAAAAAAAAAAAGTAGGCAAATCTCGTTCCCTAGTATTTCCAAAAGAGAATGGAAATGACCTTGTTTATTCAGAATATGCTGATTGCCTTATAAGTAGTAAAAATCCCAATAACCATGACCTCTTTTTCGGAATAAAGCTTTAACCATCAGATGAACTATTAATTGCATGCAAGAATATTTCAATATCAATATGAATTTGGTCATATTCTGATATTGTATACATATAAACTATGCATATATCCATCATGTAAATGTTATATGCCATTGGCTGGATATTCAATTACTAGAAAGGAGAGTAAAACAGCTGACATATGCAAGTGTAAATAGACTATGTAAACACTTTTAATTCCTAGGGAAATCAGTTGAACACCGTGCTACAACATTGCTAACAACAATCATATCAAAGCCTAATAAAAAGCAGTGATTTTTATTATTTGTCATACCAGTTTTGACAACAAACCACCAGTGAACCTTGCAAGCAGACTTTGTGAGCAGAGCATGCATGCAAACGGGCCGTGAACGCTGGAACACACATCTGATGGAGCCGAGAGGCCGTAGGACATTATCAGTGAGATAATATTGTCAATGGCTGATGTAAATTGCAGGGCAGCATAGTCAACAGACATGGATGAGTGGCTGCAGTGTGTCGGGGCCGTGACACTGACAAATGGAATATTTTTAGAGGGCTTAATCGCTGAAAATTGGGTTCTGTCTGATGGTGACATGCACACCCCTCGCTCCAATGGCCACAAAAAAGAAAACTGATTGTCTGGCCCGCTCACTCAATCTCACCTCCTTCAACCTTGCACCTCCTCCCTTTCCAAACACACACACACACACACACACAGATACACAGTTGGTTTTTCTCCTCTCTGTCAACAGAAGGAGGCCTGAAATGCAAAGACACATTCATCTGATTCATTAAATAGGGAAATTAAGACGTTGCGCTGTTTTCATATTCATTCCATTCCAGAGGAAAATTGTCTTGCTCAGTGATTGCCCTTTCATCACTCACGACACTTAATGGAGTGAACATGTACCGTTTCCCCTTAAAATCAATAATTTTTCATATAAAATAAATAAAATGTGCAGATTAGATATCTTTATGCAAACTTTGCTTGTTATGGAAGAAAAATTGTCACGCTCACATTGGCTTTATAAACAGCCAACAGCAAAGTACAAGTTATTTTTATGTCTTACATTATACATTTAACCCTGAACTTTGATTGCCAGTCACCATCATCTTTGAAGTTTTATGTTTCTGTATGAATCTCATCTTATGAAATCTTACGTTTTCTCATGAGATCAGGTTGGGTTGACTGCAATTCCACACTCACTTGTTATGATTTTACATTAGAATAACTGCAGTTATAATTTTTAAAAGAGGTGTTAGAAGTCAAATTAGCTTTTCACTAATAGTTTTCCAAATCCATTCAATGCCAATTCACAAGGTCTCAGTTCAGTGTTTCAGCAACAACGTTTCAGTGTTCACGTAATTGTTTGATCAAGGTATAACATGCATTTCGAAAGCTCTGTCTTCACTTTATGTTCATGTCCAAACTGTGTGCTGAACGACTGTCGCTTATGCCAGATTTGGGACATCTTCAGGATCAGATCATGCACTTTAAAACTATATATGGGATGGTCCAAATGAAAATTGTGATTAATCAGAAAATGTACCCAGTCCTGCTACATTTCTGCATCAACCAACTTAAATATTTTGCTTAGAATAACATGAATATTATTTCACATTGACTGAAACGCTTCTCTCGATGTGTTTCACCAACTTTGTCCATAAATCTTGCAATGTGAAGTTATGGCTAGCAAGAGCTTTTTGTGCATTATTCTTCAGAGCACTATAACCACATGCCCAAAATGAACACTTTTCATCTCAATGATGTCTGTGATTAGAAAAGTTGGGATTTTATGGTCTTATAGTTTCCTGTAATGATTTTGATAATGGTAGCTTGTGGCCTTGAGGAGTGAATGTCAGTGTCTGGGGCCGAAATAAACCTCTCAGGTTGAGAAACAGGAGCTATGCTTTATTATGCAGGTGGAGAGACGTCCCCTTAACAGTGCTTCATCTCTGTTGTTACCGGCTGAGAAAGAGGGAGACCGTCCCATGTCAGCTATGAATCACTTCCAAGTGCGCCTGACCCGCTCTCTGTAGATCAATGATAATTACCAGCGTGACATGAGTACAATTATTACTGTACAGGATCAGAGGCTGCAGGGGAATGCTGGGAGCTTGAGTTACGGCTCTCACAGGGCCTGCACAAGTCTTGGTCAATAAGCAAGCCATTTTACTCTCTTATATGACAGCTTACAGCGGGATATACGCCTTAACGCTGGTTGGCCGTGTAAAGCCTGTTTCTCCTCTGCTTCTGTCCTCACATTTTACTTGGTTTTTGCACAAAGTAGTACGAAAATTTACGTTCTGGGACAGTCATTTACAGACAGGACCCCTTTTACTGAAAAGTTATAGATAGATAGATAGATAGATAGATAGATAGATAGATAGATAGATAGATGGATGGATGGATGGATGGATGGATGGATGGATGGATGGATGGATGGATGGATGGATGGATGGATGGATGGATGGATGAATGGATAGATAGACATTTTTGCTCAGAAAAGATTATCTAAATTGATCAAAAGTGACTGTTAAGACATTTATAATGTTACAAAATTTTTCTAATTCAAATCAATTTCTAATAAATCAAAGAATCCTGAGATAATAATAAATTATTATTGAGCAGCAAATCAGCATGTTTGAATGATTTCTGAAGGATCATGTGAAGACTGGACTAATGATAAAATATATTAACATATAAAACAGTTACTTTAAATTGTAATAATATTTCACAATATTACTGCTTTATTTTTGTATTTTTGATCTCATGAATGCAGCCTATGTATATATATATATATATATATATATATATATATATATATATATATATATATATATATAACCTTAATATATCAGCAAAATAGGGCACGTTTAAGGGTCAGAGAGAAAGCTGAAAAATGGTAATGAAAAACTAATTTGAAACTGTTTTAGGTGCAAAAAACTTTCCTAATGTTGTTAGTGGACCTTGAGAAAAAGCTAAATAATATTAAAAAAGGTTTGGTACGACCCCTTAATGCCCCTGCTTGACAAGTACAGCACCTCTCCTTCGCACACGCACTCTCACATCCTCTTATCCCAGTATTTTCACGCTATGTTTGGCAGCTCTCATCTTCCCTTTGATTCCGTAAGACTGCTTTCCTGACGGTGTGTGTGTGTGTGTGTGTGTGTGTGTGTGTGAGAGAGCACGCGTGTTTTCAAGGATCCAGTCGTACCTGTAATCATAATCTACGACAGGAAACTTCAGAGAATCAATTAGTCCAACCCTCATCCTGCGAGCGAAGACGATTCCCCTCGACTTGAGCCGCAAACACCTTCTATCACGAGTCATTTTGCCTCCCTAACACCCGACTTCTCTTCCCTGAGCCCGGATAGGTTTGACTCTAAGCCTCTAAAAAGTTGACAACCCAAAAGCGCTTTTCCCCTTCTTGCTCTCGCCGAAACCCTTCTCCCCTTTCAGCCTGTCGCCAAAGAAAGCTGGATTTGTTTTCCTGCGCCACCGATAGCAGAGCCCGTTATGGCATTTCATCCCCAATTAAATAAACAGTCTTTTAGAGTCGTCTAAATAGGCGAGCCTGCGGGGGAAGCCGGTGGCTCTACTCTTTCCTTTGTCCCGAGGAAAATGAGCCTCTGAAGAGAATTCATTGTGGCCCTGTTGTTTTTAAACGCGGCCGCGTCGCACAAAAGGAAACGTAAACCTGGCTCGCTCCTCTCGGCTAAAGTGGCTCCTCGGCTGGAACAAACACCTCATTCAGGGGTCAAATTTAATCCACCCCGCCTCAAGCTTTTGTATTCAGATTAGAGACTAAGGAGGATTTGCAGCGGCTCGAAGCCTCTTGTTAAAAGGCTGTGTTCCCCACTTAACTTGCAATTTACCTGTCACTTAAGCCCCGAGTGGAGATGGAGCTCACCTCTTCAGGAGAGGTTCAAGCCTTTCTCCTTCCCTCTCAATAAGTGCTTTCTCAAATGCTTACTGTACCGAGAGAGGCAGAGACAGATTAGAAGAATCAAAACCAAACCGGTTGTTTGGATAAGTAAGAAAGCATGTACCACTGAATGAAACCGAGAAATAAAACGTAGACTTGTGAGACAATCATTTTTACGTTCCGACAAAGGATGCAAATCCGCATGACAACACCGCAGTTATAAAGCACTTTCAATAATAATGCACTTTTGTAATGATTCGCAACGCTAACTGTTTAACCACTCTCGCTTTATGTGTGTGTGTGGTCTATTGCACGCTCTTTTTGCTGTTCAGTTTTTGTAAGTTGCAAGGTAACAGGGATAAAGTTCCTACTCACACACCGAACATATGCTTTTTTGCTTGTTAATGATGATCGGTAATGCATGTATGTATACTGAATATTGATAGAGCAATACAATTTGTCAAAAGAAGGTTGTTTCGTTTAAAACTCATGTAAATAGGCCGCCACAGGGGTCTTGTAGTTTACACTTTGGGTAAACGGCTCCTTAGCATGTGGGAAATGGCCCCTGGGGGAGATATAGTGATGTAGTGTAGATATATAGGGGCAATCATTTTGCAAAGCAAATAATTTTGATATAGCAAGAAAAAAATACAAGATTTTATGTTTTTGAAAGAGGTCACTTATGCTCACAAAGGCAATAATATTGTGAAATTACAGTCACCTTAAACCTCTCTCAATTTTTATCCTGTCACAGACTAATCACGAGGGAAATTAATTTTATTTCTATTTACAAAACAGATTATGCATCTACATTAGCTCAAAGTCAAGCAGCTTGACTGGTAAAAATCAAACCAAAAAGAAATGAAACGTGTCTTGGTTATGAGACCGTAATGGTCTGTGCCATATGCTGCCGTCATCCTCAACACAAGACGGGCAGCTGTTAATCAGAAATTATTTCGATTTTTAATGGTAAAAGGAAGAAGAAAGAAGTGGGGCGCGAAGCTTTCTTTAAATCTCTATGAGGAATCACTGTTTATAAATGTGGATTATTATCGAGGAGTTCAAAATGTGCTTTCTGCCTTCTGGGTGATGAAGATGAGGTGTGTGTGTGTGTGTGTGCGTGTGCGTGCGTGTGTGTGTGTGTGTGTGTGTGTGGTCCTGATTATAGGGACGAAATGTCCCCACAAAGATGGTAATATCCAAAATATGTGGACATTTTTTGGTCCCCATGAGAAATACAGCTTATAAATCTTATAAATTTCATTTTTTGAAAATGTAAAAATGCAGAAAGTTTTGTGTGATGGGTAAGTTTAGGGGTAGGGTTAGTGTAAGGGGACAGCATATACAGTTTGTACAGTATAAAAATCATTATGTCTATGGAAACTCCCCATGAAAAAACGTGTGTGTGTGTGTGTGTGTGTGTGTGTGTGAGAGTGAGTGAGTGAGTGAGTGAGTGTGAGTTTAAGTGTGTGTGTGTGTGTGTGTGTGTGTGTGTGTGTGTGTGTGTGTGTGTGTGTGAGAGTGAGTGAGTGAGTGAGTGTGAGTTTAAGTGTGTGTGTGTGTGTGTGTGTGTGTGTGTGTGTGTGTGTGTGTGTGTGTGTGTGTGTGTGTGTGTGTGTGTGTGTGTGTGTGTGTGTGTGTGTGTGTGTGTGTGTGTGTGTGTTGTGTGTCTGGACACTCTCTCGTCTCCACCCGTCTGGAGTCCCTTGCCTCCTCTGCATTGTTCTCCATGAAATGATTTTATAAATGCAGAAGGCCCTAAGGCCACAGGGGCTCGGTTCTCTTTCAGGACTGGATAATTGACTCTTTTTCCTTGATAATTCATAGCTTGCATATGCCAACTAATACATCAGTTAGAGAGCCTGTGGTCGCTCTTGCATCACCCCTGAGACCCTCGAGGAGATCGAGACGAGGCAACAGACGGTGAGAAATGAGCATTTCTGGCTGTATGAATACATCCACAAAACATCTTGATCAGTGCCTGTTGTCATCCTGTGTATACAATATTATTAATTCGCTACTTAAAATAAGGAGAGGGAGGGAGTGAGGGGGGAAATTAATCCACCAATCAGCTGATAGAATATGAATGATGTCTGTTTTGTTGTTGGTCTTATAATAAATTAATCAAAAACCGACAGTTCCTCCCTAGTCTTTAATATAGTCCTTTTCAGGAACGGGATTAACATTGTCAGGAGAAGAAAAAGACGTCATTTGTTATTTCAAAAGGCATGTCAGATAATTTAGTTCTCTGTTTGGATTAATTTGTGTGCTTATTAAAAACATTGTGATAGAAAGTGATTTCAATTTAAAGATGGTAATATATTTTCCCTCTAACTTCCAACTTATTCAATTTTTTTGTTGTTTCACATAGTGTCCATGTTCAGGCGTTGGTTTGGAAAGATGTGTCTAAATGCAAATATGTCCGGTAGATGATGCAGGGAATTTGGGATTTTGGAAACAAATGCATCAGTTCATAGCTTTGAGATTTTGCAATAGCTTCAGTTCTTTCACTGAAAACAGACTCACTATCCTTGACGTATAATTATTGTGAAACTTTGCTTTGAACAACTTTTTTTGTAGTTGTAAAGAAGTGTGTGTGTGTGTGTGTGTGTGTGTGCGTGCGTGCGTGCGTGTGTGTGTGTGTGTGTGTGTGTGTGTGTGTGTGTGTGTGTGTGTGTGTGTGTGTGTGTGTGTGTGTGTGTGTGTGTGTGTGTGTGTGAAAAATAAATGTAACACGTGGTTCTGCTACCCTCTGCTGGCACATATGCATACAACCATTCAGGATCATTCAGCCTTATATTCAATTTACCTCGATATTAATGTTTTTGCTCTGAAATCGCCTGAAAGGGTTTATTATTCCCAGAAGAACCACCATTTCATAATTTCACAATGTAGGTTCACGTTTTAATAAAAACATGTGGATAAATATTGATGTTTATATACTAAAAATGTTTAGCCTTATATAAATGAAAACGATTCAATGTTCTTTCTTGTTTATTTTGTAAAAAACAAAAACAAAAAAAACATTTAAATATGAAATATAAGTGGTGACGCGTCTAAATGAACAGCTGAATCAGCTGTTCGATTCGATTCATTTGAATTGATTCAACAGTTTGAATTGATTCACATAAAATGTTCGGAAATCTTCATCTCCCAGCTCTAATACTTCAGTCTTTTGAATGTTCATACAGTTGTTCTTTGCTAGCGAAACCTAACCAAACCAACACACACTGAAGCGGGGAAGTATGAAATCTAACGAACACGGTTAAGTGGGTGTTTTATCATCTTTGACAATGACACCAGAGCCAGGGTTGAATTTGATTAAAAATAAGTTATTATTGGAAATGCATTTTGTTTTACACTTGTCTCACATGCAGACATTTAACCTTAAAATATGAAAATGAACGATACAAATATGTAGGCTATTGCATTTTTAAAACTAGTCAGAGTGAAATAAATCTAAACAATTTCAATTTATTGGGTAAAATAGCTTTATTTTTTTGTTTACGAAGGTTAAAACAGTGTGAAGTGAGGAAAACAAGGAACAATCGAGGTAAATACACAGTACATGGCATTTCCAATCAAAATGCATTACTATGCAAAAACATGGAAATATTTAGGCTAATTGTATATTTTTAGGATAGGCCATACATAAAATGCTGGCTGTGAAGTTTTCCATTTTATTCCAAAAAATTGAAAATGTTTATTTATTAACAAAGACTACTATTAACTCAATTTGTAGTGTGGTGGAAATGACACTGTGCTGAAAATGTTCACAACTTTCAGAAGGAAAAAAGACAAAAATGAAACACTCTCATGTTATCCATGCATGTCCATTGTTAGTAGACAAACTAAGAGGG
Organism: Gila orcuttii; assembly: GCA_026230005.1. NCBI lineage: Eukaryota > Metazoa > Chordata > Actinopteri > Cypriniformes > Leuciscidae > Gila > Gila orcuttii. Next base: position 4,758,183 of record JAPDVR010000011.1, read on the forward strand.
TGAAAACTGGTTTACGTTTATTTTCTGTATTAAAAGTTGACCATAGTCACATCACATAAATTGTCAGATGTCTGAAAAAATAAGTATCTTTTAAACATTGTTTATGTTGCCCTCTGCTTCTATCTTCAGACTTTCAGCCATCCATTTAAAAACAGTCTGACTCAAAAAGTTGCTCCCATTTGTATGTCATTAGTTTGAAACTATGCAGACATAATTTGGTACTCACTTAGGCCTAGTCCATGCACTGTTACAAGATGAAGAAGGTTCCACTTTTTTCAATACAAAAAGTCTTTAATAATAATAATGTAAATACAGAAGGTGTAACAGGGTGTGCGTGATAGACACGGACATGGACCAACACACACAGAGTAAAGGTGAGTAACTTAAAGGGATAGTTCACCCAAAAATGTAAATTCTGTCAGTAATTACTCTCCCTCATGTTGTTCAACCCCGTAAGACCTTCGTTCATCTTCGGAACGCAAATTAAAATATTTTTGATTAAATCTGAGAGCTGGATCACTCCTCCATAGGCTTCTAAGGGATTGAAACTTGTTCCCCGAAAAGTTATTAAAGATATTGTTAAAATAGTCCAAGTGACTACAGTGGCTAAATCTTAAGTTTATCAAACGACGAGAATACTTTTTGTGCGCAAAAGAAAAACAAAATAACGACTTCACGTAGTTCACGTAGTGTGATAGCGTAGCGCTTCTGTGTTGTACGTCACACGTAGGTTCACTATTGGCCGACGCTGGTCATGTGTGTGATGCGTGTGACGTACAACACAGAAACACTGCGCTATTATGCTAGTGAACTGACTCGAGGCCCACAGAGAAGGAAATTTGTTTTTTCGCACAAAAAGTATTCTCGTCGCTTGATAAACTTAAGATTGAGCCACTGTAGTCACTTGGACTATTTTAACGATGTCTTTAATAACTTTTCGGTGAACAAGTTTCAATCCCTTAGAAGCCTATGGAGGAGTGATCCAGATCTCAGATTTAATCAAAAATATCTTAATTCGTGTTCCGAAGATGAACGAAGGTCTTACGGGGTTGAACAACATGAGGGAGAGTAATTACTGACAGAATTTTCATTTTTGGGTGAACTGAATGACGAACAGCTGTAGTTAAGATTTGTGTCCATGGAAAGTGATGAGTGGCTGGAAATCCATATACAAAGGAACAAATGTGATGAATGAAAACAAACTAAAAGCCCATGAAAACTAAACTAAGAACAAAAACAACTGAATACGCGTGAGATTTATATGGTCTACTTTTCACATAGTCATGATGACTTGCTCCTCTAGTTTTATAATAGGTTTGATGGATTTGGGGTCCTAAAATAAACGGTAAAGTTGCTTCCGGCCGGAGAACGATCACCTGTGGATCACACACATGGCATGGACTGGATTTTTAGACATTTCTCATGGTATACGTCAGGTTCATTGAGATGTCTCATTTACTTGTTCTCCAGGCTACAGCTAATGTAAGTTTCTGAATCAAATGAGTCGTCAACTTTTTTTCTGAGCGGCAGAGTATTTGACATTTTTCCAGTTTAATGGAAAAATTACTTTTCAAATTACTCTACACAGCATTGAATTATTAGAATCTAAACTCTAGATTATTTTTTATTAATGTTAAAGTTAATTAACAGTAATTATGATCATATCATAACTTCAAAATTAAATGTGATACCTTTATAGAGCTTTAATAAATTCTGCAAAATTTAAACAAACCCCTATAAATGTTGATATACGAGATGAACTTGACTGACTTTACTCATGTGTTTCTGACTTCACTGTGTGTTACAGGCTGTAAAGAAGTCCAGAGATCCGAGTGAGGATGATGATGGATGTGAAACTGCTCTCAGCGAGGTTCAGCTTTCTGGGAATCAAACGAAACACAGATGAAGTGCAGGTGAACATGATGTTTGATGTATTTAATGCTTTGTGAGATTTAGCTTTCAGTTTTACTGTCATTTTAAATTTGATCATTTAAATTAAAGGGGTGGTAAAACACATTTTTTCGAAGGCTTGATTGTGTTTGTGGGGTGCACTGTAACATGTGTTCATGCTTCGTTTTTAAAAAATTGCATTATTTTTCATATATTTTACCTTAATTCTACACTGCTTTGTCCCTCCTTGTAAAAACGGTCTGATGGTTTCCGGGTTCTGTGAAGCCAGTCCCTCAAAACTACACAATGGGCTCAGATTGGTTAGCTGGCCCAGTGTGTTGTGATACGCTAACCGACTAGTGCATGTTTTCCGGAAACGTCACGCCCCTTACCTTTACCGGTAGTTTGTGCTTTGGTGTATTATAAACATTATAAACGATGGCGTCAATAAAACCATACAAATTTGAGCCCGAATCGGACCCAGAGAATGTTATTGAAGAGGATCGAGCAGAACCTGTTCAAGAACGGCTGTTAAACGCGTTTCAGAAAGGTTTACTTTTTGTTGTCTCATTACCTTTTAGATACGCTGTTATTTAATTGTACTAATTATTATAGTATTACAAAAAAATAAGCTTCATAAACAAGAATTTCATAAAATCGTTCTAACAAATTATACTACAGTCCTCAAAGGGATTTTTTTGCGTAAAGACTGCGGATCTATAGTGATCGTTACTGACTGTATGGCACCGTTACTTTTGTATTTTTAGAACGATTCTAGCCAAATATGAGTCGACAGAACTATTAACCCAAAACGAAAACTAAACATTGGATTTACTACAGTAGCCAAATCAAACACAGAACCATGTTTAGCATGCCTGTAGATAAATGAGGTAGCATGCCCTCTGAGGTCTGAGGTGTTTTCTGGGTCCTGGAGGTGTTCTGACATGCTCTGACATTTGTGCTTATTTCTGTTACTTGTGACATTTTCATGGCTAAAGTCTTATTACATTGTATTCAGCACAAACTCTGCTACAGTAATATGTCAGCAGCATGTATGTAAAAGTTTGGAGTTTTAAGATAATAATGTTTATGCGTGGTTTGTGAAAAAACAAAAAACAAATGTCACTGAAATAAGGTCATAAAACCCATAGTGATTATTTCTTCACAAGACTTTTGAAAATTGTATCACGTAGCCTAGAATATTTGCTCCAAAACTATGTGAAAATCATCCTGCAGACTCATTTAGATAAGAAAATATATTGATTTAAAATTTGTATGACGTGTTTTGTGTGAGAAAGCTTTATGCGAGGAGGCCTGGATCTCTCATTAATATGAATGGTGAATGTTGAAGTCAGCAGGACTCATCCAGTGGCATCTGGTCCCTTTCTAAAAAAAAAATAAATAAACACCTGTAAACATGTTGATATCAAGACAAACTATAGGGCTGCACGATTCTGGGAATACATTTTAGATTTTTCACTCACACACACACATATATACATATACATATATATACACACACACTGCCGTTCAAAAGTTTGGGGTCGGTATGATTTTTAATGTTTTTAAAAGAAGTCACTTATGCTCACAAAGGCTGCATTTATTTGATTAAAAATACAAAACAAACCCAGTAATATTGTGAAATAATATTTCAATGTAAATCAGCTGTTTTCTATGTAAATATATAGTAAAGTGTAATTTATTCCTGTGATCAAAGCTGAATTTTCAGCATCATTACTCCAGTCTTCAGTGTCACATGATCCTTCAGAAATCAGTATAATATGATGATTTGATGCTCAAGAAACATTTTTCATTATCATCAATGTTGAAAACAGTTATTTACGTTTTTATTTCAGGATTCTTTGATGAATAGAAAGTTCAAAAGAACAGCATTTATCTGAAAAATAATCTTTTGTAACATTAAACACTACCGTTCAAAACTTTGGGGTCAGTAAGAATTTCTATTTAATTTTTTTGGGAAAATAAATAAAATGGATCAATACTTTTATTCATCAAGGAGGAATTAAATTGATAAAAAGTGACAGTAAAGACATTTATAATGTTACAAAAGATTCTATTTCAAATAAATGCTGTTGTTTTTAACTTTATGTTCATCAAAGAATTCTAAAAAAAAAGGTACACAACTGTTTTCAACATTGATAATAATCATAAATGTTTCTTGAGCATCACATCATCATATTATACTGATTTCTGAAGGATCATGTGACACTGAAGACTGGAGTAATGATGCTGGAAATTCAGCTTTGATCACAGGAATAAATTACGCTTTTTACTATTCACATAGAAAACTGCTGTTTTACATTGAAATAATATTTCACAATATTACTGGGTTTGTTTTGTATTTTTAATCAAATAAATACAGCTTTGGTGAGCATAAGTGACTTCTTTTAAAAACATTAAAAATCTTACCGACCCCAAACTTTTGAACGGCAGTGTATATGTATTTTGTAAATACGAACACCTAGTTTGTTGTGCCTTGTATATAGGCATGGCTGCATAAAATAACAATAAGGGTGTTACCAATAGTAGGTGTAGGGGTGGTGATGGCGCAGTGGATAAGACACATGCCTTTGGTGTGAGAGACCAGGGTTCGAATCCCCTGTGAGACACCAATGTGTCCCTGAGCAAGACACTTAACCCCTAGTTGCTCCAGAGGCGTGCGAACTCTGACATATATAGCAATTGTAAGTCGCTTTGGATAAAAGCGTCAGATAAATGTAATGTAAATGTAACAATAGCCAGATGGCAGGCAGCCTATAAATCGTTAAAAATGAACAATTCAGTAACACTACACTAGACAAACATATATTGTTTATCATATGTTACTTCAAATATTTATATTCGTTATGAAATGAGATGAGTTTGACGTGAAGCCTAAGCGACTCAGACCCAAACTCAGCGCTTGCAGCGATCGAGCCGCTACGAACTATGAAACATTGTTGTTACATTATACATCTACGTTTGAGCAGATATCCACAAACACAGTATGTAACAGTAAACACAGGTCTAAACATTAAAATATTCACCATATTAGAATAAACACTCATACTAGCATACTTGTATCTCATTTCATAACATTTTACGCTGGCACCAGTTTAGTAGCTACAATGTAAAGTTTATGCAACAATAAAACACTTACTATTATGTCTCTTACCTTAAAAAATTTTCTCATAGTCAAAACGTCTTCTTCTGAGGTAAATCCACAGCACAAACAGTCTTCAAAACTGATGAAAAGTAGAGCAATACTGGAGTCGCTGATTCTTTGTTTCGAGCTGATGAGGGCGTTAACAGCTCTGCGTTCCTTCACGTGGATCATTTGAATGAGAACAGCTGCGTGCGTGGGGGTGTGGTCAAATTAAAGTTAATGAGCTCGGGCTGGAGAAACTGTACATGTTGTTGCTTTCATACGGATTTCTTAAACCGAGAATATTTGTTTTTGATATGATTTACTTCATTTAAAAAAGGAGACTTCAAGCTTTGTAAAGACATTACTTTCATGTGTGGGTGGCAAGTATTGGCTGAGTTACTGATCATTTTCTGTCGCGTTTCAGAATGAACTTCACATTGAGAGACAGAACGTGCATCATGTTTTTTTTCTTTATTTTACGAAAAACACAACTTTTTGTTTTTATTAGTAGTGTACACACAAAAAGAAGACATTTAACAGTTTTTAAAAATGTATAACACTTGCCTGTATGACAAAAATCGACGGAGTTATTTGAGTTTCTTTTGCACTGATAAGAAAAAAAGCGAGCCGACCCCAGGGGGTTAACCCAAAACGAACACTAAACATTGGATTTACTACAGTAGCCAAATCAAACACAGAACCATGTTTAGCATGCCTGTAGATAAACAAGCATGTAGATAAACAATACATAAAAGCTCTAATCAAAGATTAATTTACTCTAATTCCAAGTTCGCTGTTGAGATTAAAAAAAAGTTTGTAACGTTAGGTGTTTGTCGGATAACGTTAAGTATGAATGAGCATTTAACAAACCAGCAGAGCCAAACAGCGTTGTCATTTGTTTACTTCCTTGCTACAACGTACAATTAACAATACAAACTATTACAGGAAAACACATCGACGAAAAATAAATCATATTTACAGATTGTGGCCCGTAAACAAAAGCTTCTGTTCTTAAAGTTGGAACTGCTCCATCTTTCAGCACAAGCCGTTGTGCGAATCCTGCATTGAACTTGCGAAGATTGTGGAAGCTTTCCTCCGTAAAATGTGCAGCACAGAGAGCGAGATTTGGGTAATAATTAACCATTGATCCCTAACTCCCGCGACCCTAGGAAGGCTGAACAAAGCGGACCTGCAATCTGGGCACTGATGAAAATAACAGCGTTTCGACGACATTGCGGCGGCAACAACACTCCTATACCACAACAACTCTTCTCCAACGCAATATAAAATGGCATCGCCCCCTTATTTCGTATTCTCGGAGGAGGGGTTTATTGGGGTTTGCTGACGTCAGCAACCCTGGAGGAATGTCGTGTAGTCCCTACCGGCCGTTTGCTGTAGTCCTTAGAAATTGATTTCTTTAAAAGCAAATATCTCCGTTTGCTTTGAACTTTGAGCGCTGTAACTTTGTAGATGTTGTTTATGCTCAAACAGCAACATTACACACTAGCTATAGTTAGAAATGTGAAATCGTGTTTTACCACCCATTTAAGGGTAAAAATACTAAAAAGAAATACTTTAATTAAAACATTTAATTTAAAAAACATTTGGAGTCAATGGAGACCTATGAATAGTAACAATTTAGTTAGGCTTATTTGGGCTTATTTTGGGCCAAAATTTAAAGGTACAATATGCAGGATTTTTTCGCCACCAGGGGTCGCTAACCTCTTACAATAACAAAGGCGTATATTGATGACGTATATTCCACATTAAGCTGAATTATGGATATTGTCGTCAAGCTGATGGATCTTTTATGGATGAGTAAATAGATTGATGTTTTTAACATGACTGTGGTGTGAAGCAGGGCGCGATTGCTAGACGTATACCAGCGCCACACGCAACGCAAGTCCCGCGGATATAAAGAAATAAGGACATTTCATTCTACCGAACTACACGCAAGTGCTGAATTAATACTCACACAGGTCAGTTTATTAGACTAATTAAACTTGGGGTAACGCAGCTCTGTTTCACTTGCTCTAACAGTTACACTATCACACTAAACTGCATTTGAGTGTGTTGAATGTTGTTAGTTAGGTTGTTTGTTGGCTGTATGAGACTAACTAAGCTAGATTAACATACAGATCAAATTCTAACATTTCATTAGTTTTAAATAACATTTGATTAGTTTTATGTACATTTGCTCACCTGTCTAATAAAGTACATGCAACACTCGCGTCTCTGTCAAGTCGAAGTTAGTCGCGGACGTGGAGCTCTCGGCATCTCGAAACATGTTGATCTTCATTTTAGTCCTTTTTTTGTCTCAAAGTCTGCTTGCCATGGTCCATAATGTTTGAACAAAACAACAACAGCGTGAGCGTCCTGCTAGCCATAACGGGCATAACCCAGTTGTCCACGTCTGTCGCCATGGTTACTATGGCAGTGCGAGGTCAAACCTGGCGGAAACTGAGGGTAACGCGGATATGACGTCATTGACTGGCGACTCCTCACCCCTGCTCACACGCCCCGTTTCCTTGGTTAAAATCGCAATTTTCTCACGATTTACAAATGGTTGGAAATATTTGGGATATTGTAAGTAATCAACTAAACAAAATATATAACATTGGCCTAGTGGTTTTTGGATATTTTACTGCAAAATTCTTACATATTGTACCTTTAATTATGGAAAAAAAACTTAGTCTTACTATACTGAATTACTAAAGTTTACCTTCTGGTACTGTTCGTGTGTCGGTCAAAAAAGACTAATATCTTTTTTTATTCCAATTAAATGAATAAACTTTATTTTAGTTAGATTTTTTTATGTAATATTTTGTATTTTAGGGGATTTTATGGTACTAAATTATATTTATGCAGTAGTTATAATCCATTTATTCACTTTTTGAGCATAGACCTGAAAATGAAATTTCCAAATTAAACTGCCATAAATCTTGAATGCTTTGCAGCACAGACTTAAGTTTGGTCTCATTTTAAAGACAACACTTGGCAGATTATTACTGAAGTGAGAAAAGTTTTAAAAAAGATAACTTGGAAAAAAGTTATAAAATTTTACATTTATTGTAGGGGTGTAACGGTTCACAAAATTCACGGTTCGGTTCGATACGATACACTTGTGTCACGGTTCGGTTCGGTACGGTTCGGTACGTTCCCGATACAGCAAAAAGAAAGAAATGCCAGAGAAATTTCCTTGATTTAATTTTTTTTATTATATTTTTATTAAAACTAACATCATAAAGTATGATATTTTTTTTTAACTTTGAGCAATGATGGAGCTATACTTGACTTTTCTTAGGAGCATATAAAACAAAACAGCTCCTTGGACAAAATTAAATGTAAGTAGTGTGGCGAACAGGACGGCCGAGGGACGTGAGAGAACGGCGCGAGGCCGGTGGTGCGATATTGCTAATGAGCAGCACCTGTGAAGCACACCGGTCTCGCATCTCTCACGGAGGAGCGGAAGCATAAAGGGGGAGCGACGACGTTGATGATCGAGAGAGGAACAGGCCTGTATTTTAGTTGTGTTTGGTTTTTGTATTTGTATTTTATTTTAGCCAGCAGTCGTCCGCGAGGGGCTGCAGACAGTTATGTTTATTTTCGGTAGCCAGCAGTCGTCCGCGAGGGGCTGCTGGCGGTATTTTGGTTTGTTTGTTTTATTTTAATAAAGTTTATTTGAATGTTCGCCGGTTCCCGCCTCCTTCTTCCCTGAACATTGTTACAAGTAGGTTTATTTTAGTTCAGATTAATATTTGAGGGCAGCAATTGTATTCATAATGTCAAAATAAAACCGACGTGATGTTACTTGAAAGCATTATAGCCTACTATTCCTGCCAAACTTCCATGGTTACAGTTAGTAGTGTTACTAAAGTAAATCCATGGTGAATATTGCTGATCTGTGGACACTGGATAGTTCATTCATGGCACAATGTTTCTTCCTGGTTTCCACGTCAGCGCTGTTTGATCCGTTAATAACGGAGAAATGCGAATGTTTCTCACTAGATCTCGCAGCGATGTTATTACTTCAGTGGCGAAGTCAAATGCTTTCTTTACTGGATGCAGTGTTGCCAGATTGGAAATGTCCAATTATCGTACCAGTAGTTCAAAATTATCGTATTTGGAAGAAAATGATCGTACACGACGTAACCGTGCAGGGGGGGGCGGGGGTTTGTAGTGTTGACGTGCGGACCGGGCGACGCCGTGTGGTGCCTGTGTGTGTATACGTGCTTGCGTGCAGGCAGGCGAGCCTGCAAAATGATTCTGGGTCAGAGAGAGAAGCGGTAGGATGTGTGTTTGGACAAACGACTGAAAACTCTGAAATTATCGTACATTATGGGATTTTTTTCATTATTGATCGTACATCGTACAGAGGTCAAAAATATCGTACAAATACGATAATTATCGTACATCTGGCAACACTGACTGGATGTCTCAGCGCTGTGTAGTAACAGTGCTGCTTGAATAATATCGGCTCGCGCTGCATTGGCCCAGACTGATAAACGGTCCGTCAACCACACAATAAACGAGTAGCTCAGTTTCGTTCCGCTTACATTACATTTGCCATTTGATATTGGGCAATGTTGTGGTCACGCCAGCGTCTCTCACATTATAAGCGCGCTTGCCACGCGCGACGCGCCTACATTTGAAATAACGAAATTTTGGTCGGCAGGAAAAATGGTCCAACGAACCGTTCGGTTCAAAAATGCGTACCGAAAACCGAACCGAAAGCCTCGTACCGAACGGTTCAATACGAATACGTGTATCGTTACACCCCTAATTTATTGTTATGAAAAATGCCCCAAAATAAAATTCTAAATTTTATATTAAATATATATTTTCCAAAGCACTCTAAAACGGTGAGAAAATCAAAGTCATAAATCTAAACAAGCTGTGTTCCCAATTTGAGGTTGATATCTCAGAAAATGAGCTTTCAGTAAGATTTTGTTTGGCCGCAGTACCAAACATTTCCAGTAGATGAAAAATGAATGAAAATTCGTCTCCCGTTAATTTCCAATGCGAGGAACAGAAGTGTGACTATTTTTTTAGGACCATTTAACCTTTTCGAATCATGTCCATGATTTGTGTGTGTGTGTGTGTGTGTGTGTGTGTGTGTGTGTTTACTCAGTCAGCAAGCACCAAAACCTTTACCAAGTTTTCTACCATTCCGATGAAGTAAAAAATATATATATATATTGTAAAATTTGTGTCCGAACAGCACTGAAAGGGTTAAATAGATATCTATAATTGCAATATTTACTAGTCATAATTGGATTACAACTAGAACTGCTGGGGGCTGCAAAAGCTAAAGCTTGCTATAGAAATGGACCAAAGTTCAAAGTTCTTCTCTTTTGAAGCAGGACAATAAAATATGGTATGCTATGTACGTTTTTGAGATATATAGGTGAGGAGAAGAATGTACAGATATTTTACACCATGTATTGATAGTTTACACATTTATGCAGGTCCATGGCACACAATTCTTGAAGAACATCTCTGAGAGAATGGTGTCATCCTGATTCATTCTAGCTCTGTTCACTTTAAGCCCTGCCGTCGTCATTGGCTCAAAACAGAATTTATGTTTCCGCTCGGATTCAAAGTTTTTATTGTTTTATTACTGCCTGGCATGCTTTGAACACCACATGCTTTGATGTTCCAGCTTTATTTCAGTGCTTTACAGTGGTGTTTCCACACAGCATGCTGACATACATGCGTGTAGCTGTATATCACAACAGCTCGGGACATTAACAGTCCCTGCTGGAGATTTTCCATGAATCCTTTAAGCATTTATAAGACTGTTGACGTGTATAGTATTTTTGTATTATTATTATTTAAAGTTAATACATACAAAATCAATAAGAGCCGTGCATTCGACTGTACATTTAAAAGAAATGATCCTCATACATAGCTGATTTAAGTAGTAGTAGATCAGTAGGTAATGTATGTTTTAATGTTTATGAATAATTACAAAATATTACTAAATGAAAATTATTTGAAACTCCACTTGCTTTGAATGTCTTTTTTACATTCATGCACAGCCATGCATTCTATATATTATGATAAATTAGATTATATGTAAAAATGTGTGTGTTTATGGGAGGAGCTCTGGATGTTAGTGTTCCTCTGGATGGCAGCAGATGCTTTACATGAATGAAGCTGATGCACATTTCCACGTTTCTTCTCTTACACAGCAAACCCATGCACTCCTCACACATATCCTAGGATTCTCAGTCATTTAATATGGCATCTTTTTATTGCATGTGAATCTCATACAGAGAAGAGGCTATGAAGTCTGACATGAGCTTCTGATCTTCATCGTTCAGGTTGTACTCAAGCCGGTACTGTACTGAAATCAGAGCTGCTTTACACAGTAAGTGCACATTTTGATTCTGTTCTGTTTGGAGAGTTCAGTAAAATGGGTTAAAATCATGAGCAGTATGAGAAAATAACTTCTTTGCTATTCCACTTTTTCGAGGTAATGTGCCAATATGATGTTAATATTATTTAGAGTGAAGAGCAAATAAACAGCTACTGATTGCAAACTTTGAATGTGGCAAATGCATTTGAAAATAAGGTTATCCATCTTTAATATTATCTCTCTCTCGCACTGTAGTGATGATACGGCTGTGCGTGAGTTGGCTGGTTTTGCTGTTGGGAGTTCAGCTTGTTTTGGCTCAGCTGGAGGATCTTGATGATGATGATGATGCTGATGATGTAGAAGACAAGAGAAATGGAAGAAACAAAAATAAACCAATCACCTCAAATGTCATCCCAAAAAACAACGGTAAATATTATTTGCCTTTTAACACAGCAAACAGCAGGTGGCTTGCAAAATACTGTATTTACTTTATGATAAAAAACTCCTTTGGCTTCACCAGTATGTTTTTGGTCCAGGTGGTATGAGATAACCGAGACCGATTTAATTCATGCATCTGTCATGTGTGATCCTCAACTTTGTGAAGTATGTTGATTGAATATGATTTTTTAACACATGAAACTGATTTAAATACTTCGCCCTACAGTCTGCTCTCCTCTCCAGGGCTTCTGAATTTGATCTAAATGCTGCTCACTGTCCTGGGGCAAATTTCCTCTCTGACATCTTTCTTACTCTTCATAAATGTGATTTACTGTAGACTAGGGCAATTTCAGATGGATCACATTTAATTTTACCTTTACTTTTGTTTTTGCCAGACACTTTATGGTATTTATGTAATACATAAACAGTTATCAAACGATTCAAGTCAAATAGGAGTCACTGGCTGTCCTTTAGTGGCAGAACACATTATACTGAATGTGGTCACAATTCAGCATTTTTGTCACTTTGTTATTTCAAATCTCGCTTAAAAAAATAGTTCATTCCCCCAAAAAATATTTGCTAAAGGTTTTTAAATAAATATGGCATCCCAAACCAGTATGCTGCAGTTATTTTAGTGTCTGTGAAATTCTATTGTAGTTCTTGTTAAATTTAGATTTAATGTTTATATTTGGTGTTTTCATTTTCATTTTAAAGTTTTAGTCATTTCGATGTGTTTGTTATTATTATTACTTTTAAAAAATGTCTATATAGTTTTTGTTCTATTTTATTTAGCTTTAGTTATTTTAGTACTTCAACTAAATGTAAATGTACTAAAATACAATGTTGCCTTGGCCACTAGCTGAAATAAAATAGGATTAAGTTTTGTTTTTCTATTTCAAATAAATGTTTATTAGTAATTTTAGTTTTTGGTTAAGGATAACAATCTTAGTATGCTGTTATTTTTTTGAAGAATCTTCACACAACTCTTTTATATTCAATAAAAACAATAAAACCAGTCATGTTTGACATGAATGATATTTGCTCTCAGCAAGAAACAAAGATGTTTGAAAAAGTTTTTTACATCATTCTGAAATTATATGTCAAAATAACATGCTTTTGAATAAACAAATTTAAATGAATGTTGTTGTTTTTTTGTTCTCTCCGTCTTTTAGATGAGGACTGTAATTTGGAACTGGCATTTTTGGTGGACAGTTCAGAAAGTGCCAAAGGCAACCATGCCCAAGAGAAGCGCTTCGTTACAGATCTCGTAACCCGGATCCAGAACATCAATCTCCAAACCGGACAGGGCTTGAACTTCAGAACTGCTGTCCTTCAGTACAGCAGTCATGTGATCACCGAGCAGACCTTCAAAGATTGGAGAGGTGTGGCCACCTTCCATGACCGCATTGCGCCCATTCCCTACATAGGGCACGGTACCTACACCACCTACGCCATCACCAACCTCACCCGCATCTACCTGGAGGAGTCTGGCCCTGGCACCGTGAAGGTGGCCATTCTGCTGTACGACGGCGTGTCGCATCCCAAGAATCCCGATATTTTCTCTGCTTTAGCTGATGCCAAGAACCAAGGGATTAAGTTCTTCACAGTAGGTTTCACATCCGCTGCCAACGTGGAGCAGCTGCGACTACTGGCCAGTCCTCCAGCCGCCCGCTACGTACACAACCTACAGGACAAGAGCGTCGTGGACAAGATCGTCAAAGAGATTGTGAGTAATAATTTTTTGTTTTCCAATAGGAAAATCTTGTCCGTCTTCTTTTTTTTTTTTCATAGTTTACATCAATCAAAATAAATGGACAGCAAATGGAGATTTTGTTCTGGTGCTTAGGTTTAAAGTGCTTTTGAAAAGTTTGACTCAAATATATAAAAAAGATCCACTGATCTGAGCTGCGATCCGCATTTATTTAATAGCGCTGTTATGTATACTGAATGTCAACAGTTGTGTCATGTGCAGAGGTGTCAAGTAACGAAGTACAAATACTTTGTTAACTTACCTAAGTAGAAATTTTGGGTATCTATACTTTACTGGAGTAATTATTTTTCAACTGACTTTTTACTTCTAATCCTTACATTTTCATGCACTTATCTGTACTTTCTACTCCTTACATTTTAAAAATAGCCTCATTACTCCTATTTCATTTTGGCTTGTTTTCATTCCGGCCTGTCATCGTAAAAAAAAAAAAAAAAAAAACATTCCAGATAAATCGCGCCATCCGGATAGAGTGAATTTGATTGTGGTTGGATGAGAAGTATAAACATATACCATTCCGACACCCTATTGGTTTGTACGCGATCCATCGCACCTGTATGTAGCACACTATTATGGTTCTTTAATAGATTTGCAGTGTTCTAAAATGCGTTCATTTTCAATGAGCATATATGCGGCTGAAACAGGTAGCCTAGTGCATCCAAAATTTTTCAACATTAACATTTTAATATAACATTATAGTCATTATAGCCTTTAGAAAAATTTATTTTTGAAGAGGTGGTGTAGTGCACTATAGGCTCCTGTGGCGCGGCCTAAGCTTTTGTCCTTAATGGCATTTTTTCCTTACATTTGTTTTTCTTTTATACTTTAAGTAGTTTTGAAACCAATACTTTTACACTTTTACTTGAGTAAAAAGCTTGAGTTGATACTTCAACTTCTACAGAAGTCTTTTTAAACCCTAGTATCTATACTTCTACCTGAGTATTAAATGTGAATACTTTTGACACCTCTGGTGTCTATTTTTATTTCTCCTGAGGACTTTTTAAAGAAATATCTGAAAAACATTTTTCATTAAGTCTTGTGAGCCATGAAAGAGCAACATCTGAGCAATAAAACATCCATCAGGATTGTCCAAACAAGGCAGTTGAGCCAAGAGCTGTGAAACCAAGAACTTTTTGGTTATTGGGGACCAACTTTGAAGTGTAGAAGTTATGTTGCTCAGATGCTTTTGAAGGCCAAAATGAAGGATTTATATCTCTTGAGGGATCTTAGATTAAGAGGGGCATGTGTTTGTGTGCTACTGTGAAGCCTCGCTCTTCTTCATCCACACATCTGCAGTAGTAGCGAATAGCGATGGAAAATGGGCTGTCTTATCTCTGTATCTCACCTGAGGACATGGAAAAAAAAAGTTTATTATGAATTCCTCGAACAGGGCATTAGGCATAATGAGTAAATCTTCACTCATACACCGCTTATCTCAAGTTAAAAAACCCCTAAAGGAGAAGTAGCTTTGCAGTACTGGAGCAAAGTGCCAATTCCTATGTCATTTTTTTCATTACCTGATAAAAGAGATACAAAGCATACCTGAAAAAAAAATTCCAGGTATGCATCAATGTATTAGGCGATAAAAGCAATTATCTATGATATTGGATGTCGCCCGATTGTTTAAAAAACAGCCTATTATCAGGGCCGCTTATATCCTGTCAATCAAAAAAACTGATTGGAAATCATGCTTTGTATGAAGAAAATGTCTCTTGTGAGACATTTACTTTGAATCGAGTGACAATTGCAACAGAATTGCAATTTGTAATCTCTGCACTGCTAGAATTTCACAAGGTGGTAAGTAATGTTTTCTGTTTATAACTGAAAGCAGTTTCTCTTTAACTTTTATTCTCTCCATAACATGTTTTCCTTGTTTTTTACATTTTATTTAAAAATTGTGTAATTAATTGTAATTACTTTGAAACAAGGTATAAAATGCCGAACTACTATATAGGCAGATGTCATTCTAAATAATCGGATATTGATATCGGCACAGAAATGTTTCATCAGTGCATCCATGTTACGGGTGATCTGTGTTTGTTTTGACCTGTGTTTCAGTTAGTTTCTCTATGGTTTTTCATTGATTTGATTATCAGTTGCACCTGTTGTTCATTTCGATGATTGGTTTGGTTGTGTATTTTGTTAATTTCAGTTCACTGTCTGTTCTCGTAATTTATACTGGTTGTTGTGTTCGTGTTTTTGAGTCTTAGTATCCGGAGTGTTTTGTTTTGAGTTGGGGTTTAATAATCGTTAATAAACAGCGTTTAGATCCTTCTTTTCTCGTCTTGTTTGCAACTGAACCATAACCGGACACCATACACCCAAATACCTTGCTGAAAAGATCAGGATAATTTCTTTGCTGATCCAGGTTGTTTCATGCTGGTGAAGTTGGTCAACCAACATATTCTTTCCAATAAAACTGGTTGTGTTCAAGAAGCAGATTCCTCCCATCTGTTTCTTCATGGTTTTATTAAAAATCCTTTGACAGTCTCAAATGACCTTGGCTGACGTTTTTAGGATTGTTTCCTAGTAGACTGGAATGCTGGATCTTAGTATATCTGGAGTGGTGTAAACCTACAGAAATGTCTTTTCTGACCTCTGTGTCTCACAGCATAGAGCATCTGCACATGGTCAGGAAACTTTTACGACTAAATATGTTAGCCAGCGCTGCTGTCTCCTGCTAGAGGTTCCCCTGTGCTTTTCTGATAATAGAAAACAGCAGATCACAGAAGAGACAACCAAGCCTATGACATCACACCATAGCTGCTGGAAAATCCAGCCAGAAGCAGCATTTGATGGTTTTAAATGTTCCTTCCAGACTGGACAAACTGAGATACTTTTCCCAAAAGTAACTATGGTCACAAGTTCCATTGTTATCAACAGAGATCAATGGAACTTGCGACCATAGTTAGATAACAATGCTTTTGGGAAATGCACCCCTGGTAGATGTTTACCATAACTAGTTAGGACTGGTAGGATGCATTGGCTAAGCTAGTGGAGGCTTGATTGAGCTGATTAACCATGGGGGTGGGTGATATGACCAAAATCTTATATCACGATATTAATAATTTTATTTCATGAAAACAATATATTTCATGATATAGTTATTTTTGCTTTTAAATAAAGTTTTGATGATATAAAAATTGTATTGAAATTTCATACATCTCATCACCAATTTCAATCACATAAAAAACTAATACTAGCTAATACTAATACTAAAAAACTCAAGCTCACAGTAAACAGTCAGTGATAAAATAGGAACAAATACAATAATTACAAGCAATAGACAAGACCAGACAAAAAAAACTGCAATAGAACAAAGACAAATGAAATAGACCAACCTGAAAACATCTGAGCTGTATAAATAAAAAAACTGCAACAAAGCAGGTTTATTAGGCTGCTATCACTTTAAGTGTGAATGCACTGATTTAATATACTGATACACAAGTGCTTTCTTTCTCAACCATTTATGTCCACTAAATATAATTACATAAATGACTGTGTTTATGCAAATACTCACAAAGACAAGAATTTTGAAATATAAGTGTGTGTGTTTGACTGTTCAAAGGTGCTAAAAAGAACTCTAGGCGCTATGTTCATTATGAGCAGCGGCTTTAAGCGCGCACGTTTCAGGTGTGTGCGCTCAAAAACAGTCTCTCAGACAGCGCACCGGCAAAATTAGTACTCTTTCGCTGCTTATGCACTTAAACGGTTTTAAAAACCACTTGTTTTTAAACCACTTTACTGCATAGGCTAGGCGATTTGCTCGATCATTTGCTCGATTGCTTTTGTCCGCCTCGCTGCCTGCTGTGAGCTGTGAGTTTGTTTGCGTCGTGGCTGTCTAAACCTCGTATTAGCTTCGTATTTCCTTCTGTTTTTCCGTATTTCTCTCTTTATTCTGTTCTGAACCATCATTTAACTCATAATTACAACTCGGACTGTTGGCCAGACGCGTCTCAAGCCATTATACGGCTGGAACCACAAATACGGTTGGAACATTGGTTGTTGGTCGTAGAGCGAGACACCGCTTCACTGCTGTTCGCCCTGCGATCGACTGCTTTTGTCAGCCTCGTTGCCCGCTGCGAGTTTGTTTGTTTGCGTTTGTTTGTTTGCGCAAATACGGTTTGAACATTGGTTGTTGGTCGTAGAGCGAGACACCGCTTCACTGCTGTTCGCCCTGCGATCGACTGCTTTTGTCAGCCTCGTTGCCTGCTGTGAGTTTGTTTGTTTTCCCGTCTATCGTGCCTACATTACACCCATACCACTAAAAAGACGGTTTTTACCCAAGACTTGAGTCATAAATTAGTATAAATATTAATAGCATCACTGGTTGCATCATTGCTAACTTACTGTCCATCTGTTAAAATGACGAATATGTCAGGTGTATGTTGTCTACCTTTTGGTGCAGATGAGAACAGATCTGAATTGCTCGCGGTGCAGTCTGAATTAGAAGCTGTAGAAAAGCAGATCCGTGACCTTCTAGAGAGACAAGCTGAGCTGAGAGACCGGCGTTTAGCTCTTGAAACATCACGCGCTGATGCACACGGATCAGTGATTAACGTTAGTAACCCGCTGACGCTGACCTCGTCTACTTCGTGCGTTTCTCTGCATTGGTCCCGAGCGTCCAGGTCACGATCAGCCATGGTTTCATTTAGGGGTGGGAATCTCTAGGCACCTCACGATTCGATTCGATTACGATTCAGAGGGCTGCGATTCGATGCTAAAGCGATTATCGATTATCTGAATCTTTTTGTGTGTGTGAATATAAATACTTTGCTTTAAAAGTACAAAGTAATGACCCATAAAGAATTAACGTACAATATATTTTAACATTGCAAAGAACCAACAGGAAAATAAATGTGTGCCTGAACCAGCAGCATACTTGTAGTAAATTAATAATATAACAACGACCAGTGTTCTGACGATTCATGCTACCCATCGAGATGTGCTACTTACTGGTTATGCGTATGTGCAGACTCATTTTCCTTCTGCTTACCGCGCCCATAAATCTATGCATCCTTGCTGTGGAGACTTGTAGGAAACTTTGACAGGTCAAAGATGAATATTTGATGATAAATTTTACTTTTCACACCGTTTTAAAAATTAAAACAGTACAGTATACTGTACACTTAACTTTTTATTATAAAAAGAAAAAAAGAATTTTATTATAATTGTATTTCATATAATAATGTCATTTTTACTTGTTATATCAAATGTGATAATTGCTAGTTCATTTAAAATATCAAAATATGCTCCTCATACACTTACCCTAATTTAAATGAAATAACTATGTCATAATATTGTGAGATTTACACCATTATGGAAACAATAGAGAATGAATCAACATTCTCTGTGATCGATTCGCGCTTGGGTAGCATTTTTCGACAAGGCAGCACAAAACCGAGTGTTTTTCCTCCTCTGGGTGGAAACGTGTCATATGGCTTCACATATTTGTCGTGTTTCCGAAATATTTTAGTTTTATTCTACAAAGCTTACAACTAGTGTGGCTCTTGTCCAGCTCCTTTCCCCCTTCAACTTCATAGAAGCCAAAATATTTCCACACGTCAGCTTTTAACGAGGAGGGTGTTTGGATTTCGCGCTCAGCCTTCGCGTCTCTGTTATGTGCACACGCCACAGACGGTCCGGGCACTGCACTTCCGCGCTTCAGAGTTCCGTCTTTTGCGTTCCGTCAATATTACGTTATTATAAATATATATCTAAAAAAAAAATTTTTTTTTTGAAAATCGATTTTTGACATTTGTGAATCGATTCAGAATCGTCCACGTCCGCATCGCGATGCATCTAAGAATCGATTTTTCCCCCCACCCCTAGTTTCATTCACTCCGGCTCCAACACACCACCACGAAGCCTGGGTGGTTCCGCGCGGAAGCCGCGTGCCAGGACAATAATCTTTTCGCCCCTCCCGGTTTTCGAGATCTCCACTCAGAACCGCTTCTCCCCTCTTCGCGAAACGGAACGCGATGCTGTGATCATCGGCGATTCCACCGTCCGACACGTCCACGCTACGTTAGGTAAAAGTAAGGTGCACAGTCACTGCTTTCCTGGTGCTCGTGTTCTCGATATCACTGCGCGGGTAACTGAGATCTTGAACGGTGACGAGCGCGTCGGAGCTGTTGTGCTGCACGCGGGAGCTAACGACATTAGGCTGCGACAGACGGAGGTTCTGAAGAAAGACTTCAGGAGCCTTATCGATACGGCACGCAGCACATCACCTGAAACATCGATTATTGTGTCTGGACCGCTTCCTACGTACCGACGAGGGCATGAAAAGTTCAGTAGATTATTCGCGCTAAATGAATGGTTATTGTCATGGTGCAATGAGCAGAAACTGATTTTTGTAAATAATTGTAAATCTGTTTTGGGAGCGACCAAGGCTCTTCCGCGCTGATGGCTTACACCCAAGTAGAATCAGGGCAGATCTTCTGTCGGATAACATCTCAAAGATGTTAAATACCATTTGACTAGTAACCAAAAATCCAAATCACAGTCTCTACTGCACCAATTTAATTGATATTAATACTAGTGTAGAACATTGCATAGAAACTGTGTCTATTCCTCGTTTACTAAGATCAAATAATAAATCTACTGCGGGATCTAGAAAAAATCTAATTGTTATTAAAACAAAAAATCTCGCTATTAGTGAACAAAAACAATTTCTAAAGCTAGGTCTTCTAAACATTAGATCGCTCACACCTAAGGCGGTTATTGTAAATGAAATGGTCACAGATAATAATTTCGATGTTCTGTGCCTTACTAAAACCTGGCTTAAACCAAATGATTATTTCGGTCTAAATGAGTCTACTCCGCCAGGATACTGTTATAAGCATGAGCCCCGTCTGATCGGTCGTGGCGACGGTGTTGCAACAATCTACAGAGATATCCTTAATGTTACGCAGAAAACTCGTCATTGGTTTAATTCGTTTGATGTTGTAAGACGCTCTTAGATGTAAGAAAAAAATCCCTATTATCTCTAGCATTGGCTACCGTATATAGACCTCCAGGGCCTTACGCCAATTTCCTAAAAGAGTTTGCAGACTTTATATCAGATCTTTTGGTCAACGTCGATAAAGCATTAATTGTTGGAGATTGTAACATACACGTAGATAATTTAAATGATGCGTTAGGGGCTGCGTTTACAGATTTATTAAACTCTTTCGGGGTCAAGCAAAACGTCACCGGACCAACTCATCGTCTTAATCATACACTCGATTTAAATATATAATATGGAACCGATCCAACCAATATAGATATCAGTCCACAAAGTGATGATGTCACTGACCACTACTTGGTAACTTGCATATTACGCACTGCTGTAATATGTCATGCTGCGCCACGTTATCGACCAGGTAGAACAATTCGTCCATCCACCATAGATCATTTCTCAAATAGCTTATCTGATCTGTCTCAGCTGCTGCCTGAACCCAAACAAACAGATGAATTAGACGAACTAACTAGCACTATGAGCACCATTCTCTCTAGAACATTGGATATTGCTGCACCCATTAGATTAAAAAAGGTCAGAGAAAAAAGTATAGCACCATGGTACAATAATACTACGTATGTTTTAAAGTGAGAAACCCGTAATTTAGAGCGTAAATGGAAAAAAAGGAATTTAGAGGTCTTTAGAATCGCGTGGAAAGACAGTATGTCACTTTATAAAAAGGCACTGAAAACGGCTAGGGCTGAGCACCTCAGCAAATTAATAGAAAACAACCGAAATAATCCAAGGTTTTTATTTAATACCGTGGCTAGACTAACAAATAAACAGACGTCGCCTGAACAAAATACCTCATTACAGTTTAGTAGTAATGATTTCATGAACTTCTTCACCGAGAAAATTGAAAGCATCAGAATCAAAATCGTAAACGTTCGATCTTTGTTCGCGCCTTATAATTCGGCCGCAATTATCACCCCGCAAGAACAATTACAATGCTTTACAACCATAGAACAAAAAGAGTTAAATAAACTTATCACTTCATCTAAAACAACAACATGTTTATTAGATCCTATACCAACTGAACTACTGAAAGAAGTGTTACCTATAGTGGAAGAGCCTCTTCTCAATATTATTAACTCATCTTTATCTTTAGGTCATGTTCCAAGAACGTTCAAGCTGGCAGTTATAAAACCTCTTATTAAGAAACCACAATTAGATCCAAATAACCTAGCAAATTACAGACCCATTTCAAATCTTCCATTTATGTAAAAAATATTAGAAAAAGTTGTGTCCGCTCAACTCGGCTCTTTCTTGCAAGAAAACGACAGCTATTAAAAGTTTCAGTCTGGATTCAGGCCACATCATAGCACTGAAACTGCGCTTGTTAGAATCACAAATGATTTACTTTTAGCTTCGGACCAAGGCTGTATCTCAGTACTAGTTTTACTTGATCTTAGTGCTGCGTTCGATACTATAGATCACACAATACTCTTAGATCGACTACAAAATTACACTGGTGTTCAAGGACAAGCATTAAGCTGGTTCAGGTCATACTTATCTGACCGCTACCATTTCGTCTACTTAAATGGAGAAAAATCGATTATAACTTCGGCAAACTATGGAGTGCCGCAGGGATCTGTGTTAGGCCCTTTATTATTCTCAATATATATGCTGCCACTTGGTAATATTCTGAGGAAACATGGAATTAGTTTCCATTGTTATGCTGATGACACTCGAATATATATTTCATCACGGCCAGATGAATACGCTAAATTATCCAAATTGACAGATTGTGTTAAAGATATAAAAGATTGGATGACGCGTAATTTTCTTTTATTAAATCCAGACAAGACAGAGGTAATACTTATCGGTTCTAAAAACCGTCCACAAAATCTTTCACAGCAAGACTTTAACATAGTAGGATGCCCTGTTACTTTATCCGCTACAGTAAAAGACCTGGGTGTTACATTAGACTGCAACCTGTCTTTTGAAAAGCATATTTCATATGTTACAAAAACTGCCTTTTTCCACCTTAGAAACATTGCTAAGCTACGTAATATGCTATCAGTATCTGATGCAGAAAAGTTAGTTCATGCATTCATGACCTCGAGACTAGATTACTGTAATGCTTTATTAGCTGGTTTTCCTGCATCTTCAATAAACAAGCTACAGTTAGTCCAAAATGCAGCCGCTAGAGTTCTTACTAGATCAAGAAAATATGATCATATAACATCGATTTTATCATCACTTCATTGGTTACCTATAAAGTTCCGTATTAATTACAAGGTATTGTTTTTGACTTATAAAACTCTAAATGGTTTAGCTCCAGTCTATTTAACGGATCTTCTATCGCCTTACAATCCATCGCGCTCTTTAAGATCACTAAATTCGAGGCTTCTGGTCATTCCTAGGATATCCAGATCCACCAAAGGAGGCAGAGCATTTTCACATTTAGCTCCGAAGCTCTGGAATAGCCTTCCTGATATTGTTCGTAGCTCAGACTCGCTCTCCCAGTTTAAAACTAGACTGAAGACGCATCTATTTAGCCAGGCATTCATATAAATTTTTTATCTTACAGTTGCTGTAAATTCAGCCTCTAGTTCATAAACGCCAGAGGAGAACTGGCCTCCGACTGAGCCTGGGTTCTCCCAAGGTTTTTTTTTTCTCCATTGGGTCATCTGATGGGGTGTTAGGACACCATTAGGTCACTGGATGGAGTTTTTCGGTTCCTTGCCACTGTTGCCTTTGGCTTGCTCAGTTGGGGATATTCAAATTAATTAACCAATCATACCATTGATCAGCTCTACCAAACTTGGATGTCTTTTTTCCAGTAATAAACAAACATTGTTAAGTTGTTTTGATTGATACTGTGAAGCAGCTTTGATACAATCTGTATTGTGAAAAGCGCTATATAAATATATTTGACTTGACTATTTGACTTGACTTGTTTTTAAACCCCAAGGCTTAAAAACGCATTCAAAAGATAAGCTTTCCAGACGGCACAGAACGGCAACATCACGTGAGAGTAACTGCAATAGAGGAGATAGTCCAAAATTTCTACCGGTTAATCGTGTCTACCAGAATATATTGCTCACCCCTTATGTTTTATCATCGCAAGCTGGAATGCTGTTTTCTTTGGTCATTTCAACAGAGTTAAATATCTGAGAAAACATCTACTGTATGGCAGGCAGATCCACATTCTCAGATTCGAATGAAATGTTCCTGTCCCTGCTGGAAGTTCCAGCTAAACTACATTTACAGTGATGAATGATTTGGTTTTGCATGGCTCATGGCTCAATGTGTGGGTATATGAGTGATATCTGTGATACAAATCCAAATTCGGAGAGTAAGCTGACCAAAATAGTCTGTCCAGTTTACTCTGGTTTTAAATAATTCATTTTTTAAATGTCTTTTTATATTAATTGTATCAGTTTTGTGGGTATAACCAATGTGTTTAGCTTCTCGACTGTAGATCTGATGTAGTCAATTAGGATTACAGGGATGTCTTTAGGAACAATGTAGTAATTTTCCTCATGTATTGAATGTAAATAGTCTTGACAGATGTACATCTGAAGATTCTGCTTGACTTTAAGCTGGTATGATTGCAGTATTACTGGTATTAGAGCAGAATAACAGTTAGCGGGTTGCAGTTTTTGCAAAAGGAACATCTGTTTCTCGTTGACTTTGTGCCGGGTCAGAGCTTTAGGGTACTATGAGCAGCATGATCCTGCATGCAGTATGAATATCTAACCCAGCCTTCTGCACGCTATATTCATGCTCTGGAATGACTGTTGATGCAGGTGCTTGTCACAGAGACAAGAAAAGCACAATTAGGTGCTTTAATCGAAGGCCAGGAGCATTCAAATCGTCTTCTCTGCTGCTCTACTGTCTCAGCCTAGGTGTTTACATCTGTTAATCAGCTGCTCGTTCAAACTAAGTTGAATAGGAAATGCGTCTTTCCAATGTGTCATTATGTCAACGGTGTGTGCATGCTGTTTACAATCAAGAAGAAAGGACCTGCAATTAAATTTCCTTTGTTCTCATGGTTGCCTGTGATTCCCAGATTACGCCATCTGTCTATCACCATGAACTTTAAAGTTTAAACAAGATCTTTTAGCCAAAGAATGTTGTTAGAAATGTGTTTCTCTCTCTTTTTTTTTTTTGTTGCTTTTTTTTCTGTTGCTTTTATTCATACAGATGTGCACCAATCATGCAAAATACACACCCTCTAGTCAAATCTGGCATGAGAAACACCTAATAAAAAATCATTCTGGCATGTGGAACTTCAGGCTTTCTTCCAATATATGATGTGATGACATTCTGTGTTTGGAAAAGAAACTAAATGTGGGACATTTTTGTTTTTCTGAAAGTTGTTTGGGACATTTGTACACTTTGTGAGTGTCAGTGTTATTGTTCAATGCAAAATAAGAAAGAAATTGTCTCTCTTTTGGGTTGCTTAATTCTGAATTCCCATTTCTAGATGTTTTCATGACTGCCGTTCTGCGACACTTCAGAATATCTAGGAAAAATTAGATTAGTTCAGCTTTATTCTGTAGCTCTGAGGGTTAATGGACTTCTAATATTCGAGAACTTGCCTTGACAGCTTACAGTGACTAGTATTACATGTTTAAGTTTAATTAAAAAAAATACTGATGACAGCATATCTCAGAGACCGCCTGCAGACATTCACTACCTTTTCAGTTTACGTTAGATGTCTGATACCAAAAAATGGCAAAATTTTGTGTTAATTACATTCTTGAAAATTTCTTATCATTCTTGTGCATTTTTCTTGTAAATTCACCTTTTTTTTCACTTTTGTTCCCTTCTAGACTGAGGTAGCTAATGAAGTGGTAAGTGTTTGTCTCACCACATACATTTAGGACACTTATTAGTGACATTATTGTGACTAAAGCTGTCTCTCTCTCTGTGTGTGTGTGTGTGTGTGTGTGTGTGTGTGTGTGTGTGTGTGTGTGTGTGTGTGTGTGTGTGTGTGTGTGTGTGTGTGTGTTCCAACAGTGTCCTCTTTCCCCAAAATGCACTTGTGAGAAAGGAGATCGAGGACCCAGTGGACCCGCTGTAAGTGTCAAACATTCTTAAACATTCCCTTTCCAGCCCCTTACGTGATGTTTAAACACATACATTTAATATAAATTCAGAGATTTTATGTTTCCGCACATTTTTAAGAAAGAGGAGAAACACCCACCAGATTGATTAAAATGGCTGAACAAACAAGAATTTGAACTGCTATGAACAATTATAAAATAAATGGTTCAGCCAAATATTTCAATTCTGTAATTATTCACGCTTATGTCATTCCAAACAGGTTTGCTTTAATTTTTGTCTTACCAATTTTTGCAGTATATCCACACAGATGTTGTCCATACAGATATGAAGGTCATATTTGTCAATCTCCAAAAAGAAACATAAAGGGGAAAAACAATGAAAACACCATAAAATATGTCTCCATATGATGGTCAAAAGTTTTTTAAATATTGCAGTAAAATAAATAATGAAAAAATGTATAATATTTTATTTAACAGAAATGCTTCATTGCTATTTTAAATAAGTATAGAATTTCCATAGTTTTTAATAGGTCCAGAATGGACCACATAAACATAAAGAAATTATTCTGTGTATCAACAAGTTGTTAAAAAACTTCATTGTCTATATAGACTGTCAACATAATGATTTGGGGCCAGTTGCATAAACATAGCCATTACGTTGAGACTGTGTCTTAAGAAATAGTCTGACTGGTATCAAATTAGACCAATCTACATTTTTAGTCAGTAACTGACTAAAAAAATTAATGAACAGTCTTCAAGAAAACAATTGGATGACTAACTTATACAACTAGTTTTAGCGGTTTATGCAAATCTAATGTAAGTTAACACTCTTTCTCTGAGAACCACAGGGTAAAAAGGGTCGTCCTGGAGACGATGGAAGTCCGGGAACTAAAGGACAAAAGGTCAAAGTTGTCTTTAATCAACAATCATATTTGTGAATTATTAATCTCATGTTAACATCTAAAATGTGTTGAACGTCCTGCAGGGAGAGGGCGGTTTCAGTGGATCTCCTGGACGAGACGGGACAGAGGTGAACCTGGCCGGAACAAGCCCTAAATCCGCTCTAATTTGACATTATCCGCTTGTGTAATTGCTCTTTCTCACCGTGTGTTCTGCACTGATCATTAGGGGAAACCTGGATACAAAGGAGAAAAGGTAAAATGATGCATCACAGAAGAAAATCAGCTGATAATATAAAGGATATATATAGAGGATGTTGCAAGCAATGCCATCGCATGGGTTAGAAATCCAAGGAATGCATGAACTGATTAAAAAAATGCATACCTCGAAATGCAATATGCAAAAAGTCATGTCAGCCAAATGCATAAATGTAAATATAAAATATAAATGTAAATATTTGCAATCCTTAATGGTGCACTAAATCTTTTTCTGTTTATCTTGTGTTTTTAACTCTGTTAATAAAGAAAAACAAATATACAATTATACAATATAATTTAAACAAATGTGGAATTTCATTTGAGAAATTGTTTAAAATATCTCGTTTGTCAGTCCCTTAGGATAAACATGTTTGCTAATTGAATAAATGTAAAATGTGTTAAATCTAACTAAATGTAATACTGAAAAACTAATTTTCCTTACCTGTCTGAAAAGCAAAACAAAGTAGTATTTGACTTGCAGAATACAATTTATGTAGAATAAAGGCCACTGCTATGACTAGAGTCTTCATCTCATCTGAGTGTATATCATTAAAGATATCTGTCAAAAGTACTAACTAAATATTTCTATAAATATTGTATTAAATTGTATTGTGTGTATATGCAAAGACCATGACCATGAAACCCATTTTTAGGGAGAGCGAGGAGAGTGTGGAACACCAGGAGTCAAAGGAGACCGAGTGAGTGACGCTTCAGGTCTACACATGCACAATAACATGGAATTGTATGTTTAATTTTGACTGAATCGGATTCTTTTAAGGGTCCGGAGGGTCCTGTTGGTAGCAGAGGAAGTCGAGGGCTGCAGGTATGTCTTTTAAACTGCATTTGTGTAAATGCATAACAAGTATTGTTTCTCTCTCTTAGTATTTTACTGTATTCAATCTGCAGGGTTTGCCCGGGCCTAATGGAGACATTGGACCAGAGGGCCTAACAGGCAAAAAAGTAAGTTGGATTCAACAATCTCAGCTTTCAAATATAGTAAAGCAGTACTTTCCAAAAGTATAGGAAATGTTTGGGACAACCTAATGCCATAAACATTCTTCCATGGTTATGCATGAAAACTTAAATTCTGTGTATGAGCTTGTAGGGTGCTGACACTAAAAGATTGACATTAAAACATATTTTTAAAGGGACATTGTTTAGGAATTTCTCCCATCTAGCAGTGAAATTGTATTTTGAATTCAAACGAATTGTGCTGTCTAGCGCCTCGCTTTTTCAAATGCGTGTTGCATCTACGGTAGCTGTTATGTACCAAAACGCTATGACAGGATGTCTTCTAATAGCACTTCGTCCAGATTTCCTTTGGGTGAACAGGTTTGTTATTTCAAACAAACTGCAACTTGACACAACGAACAAACGAATGTTACAGTATGAAAAATAACAGTGCAATGGAGCCTTTTAAACTTGCCGGGGCCGTGAAGCGCCTCTCACTGCTCTGCTCCTCCGTTTCTGCTGCTTTCAGTTACGTGACGCTGGCTCTGAACGAAAACCGACAGAAACGCGTTGTGGAAACGCGTTGGTCTAGTACTTTTTGTCCCTCTCTGGTATTATAGTTTTTCAAGATGGCGGAACGACATGGAAGCCTCCGTGGACATACCCGTCACATGTATATAAAGATAATAAATTCTTCGTTTACGAGGATAAGTCAGATAATTGGCAGAGGTATTTGTACACCATTGAGGACATATTTATGAACAAAAATATTGATTTTAGATAATAAAATACCTAAAAAACTGCACATTGTCCCTTTAATTTTTACTCTCAAAAAACTCATCTAGTTCTCTGTGGTGCTGATATGCATCTGTGTGCTACTAAGGAGAACTCAGAGCTTAATTATTTTTCTGGAATGTTCTTTTTTTCATGTACTGATGGCTGTCATGTTTTAGCTGAGCAACAGATTAATGTCTGGACTTGCACACGCAGAATGCATGTGTGTGTTTCAGCACAGATCAGTATTTCTGTCTTTGACAGGTTAAGGTGTTCTGCCTAATGTGTGTGAACACAGTAATTGCAGTCTTTAGTTCAATGTGTCTGACATGAGCCATGTGTCTTCAAAGACTCCCATTGCATCTGCCCAATGACAAATGCTGGCATACATGTGTGCCTGATATAATAATCATAAAATTATTTTTATAATGTCATGGTTATTGTTATTTTTCCATTTAACAGATGCTGATATTCAAAGCTCACATTCCCTTAAGGTTAAGTCAAGTTTAAAGCAGCACTTGTTTATTATGTTGGTGCCCATATTAACACAGGCTTGATGACAAGCACACTGACTTTATATTCAGTAAATATGACTGAATCTAGATCCGTTCCATTTTCCAGGAATCCGTTCCATGTTGATTAATTGCCATTTGGATTTAAATATGATCCCCCTCAGTTCAGTTCAGTTCAGTTTCAGTTTATTGTCCCCTAAGGGAAACGTCCTCGGGTTACGACTGTAACCCTTGTTCCCTGAGAAGGGAACGAGAACTGCGTCGAATGACACTTTGGGGGAAACGCCCCTCAGCGTAGCGCCTCTGAAGTATGAATGAAACTGAGCCGATCTCTGATTGGTGCAACGTCATGACGCGATGTGTGACGGCACATAGGCGGAAGCTATAAAAGCAGCCGGCACACATAAGATGTCAGCTTCTGTGATGAAGCAAGCGCTCCCAGGCAGGGGAAGGCGTGGCCAAGGGACGCAGCGACCCGAAACACACCAGCAACTGGTCCGACTTCCGCCATGAAGAGGACCTCTGAATGTAAATACTCAGTGCTCTGACAGGGCAGAGCATGTGAAGTCTCTCTTCATTCGCCGTCACGTGAGGTGGAGGATGAAAAGCCTGCAGAACCGTAGGCCGTGCCGCACTGGACGGCACCTTAGGCAAATAGCCGGGCCTAGGGTGAAGAATGGCCTTACTGTTGCCTGGAGCAAACTCCAGGCACTCGTTAGATATGGAGAGCGCCTGGAGATCTCCTACCCTCCTCAGAGAAGTAATGGCCAACAAAAAGACCACCTTCAACGAAAGGTTCTTGGCCTCAGCCGACTCCAGCGGCTCGAAGGGGGCCTCGGCCAGCCCTTCGAGAACCACTGCCAGGTCCCAAGTGGGAACCCTGGTACGAGCCGCAGGTCTCATCCTCCAAGCCCCACGGAGGAAACGTACGACCAATTGGTGTCTCCCCAGAGGCCCATCACTCAGAGGAGCGTGGAAAGCCGCAATGGCAGCCACGTACACCTTGAGTGTGGACGGGGTAAGACCAGTGGAAAAGCGATCTTGGAGGAACTCCAGCACTGAAGCCACTGGGCAGTTAACTGGGTCCACCTCACGCTCCCTACACCAAACAGTGAAGACGTTCCACTTTAGGCCGTACAATTTCCTCGTGGATGGAGCTCTAGAGCTGAGTATGGTCTCCACTACTCCAGCTGATAGGCCGGCCTCTAGGTACTGTGCCCCCTCAGGGGCCAGACCCACAGTTTCCATAACTCGGGCCGAGGGTGAAATATTGAGCCCTCTGCCTGTGTCAGCAGATCCCTCCTGATGGGAATCTCCCATGGAGGGCCGTCCAGGAGCAAAATTATGTCGGAGAACCATACTCGGGCCGGCCACAACGGGGCTACCAACAGTAGACTGATCCCGTCGCGACGGACTCTCTCTAGAACTCCCGGGAGCAGAGCGATCGGGGGAAAAGCGTACAGACGTAGCCTCGGCCACGCCTGCACCATGGCATCCAACCCCAGCGGGGCTGGATGGGTGAGGGAAAACCACAGTGGACAGTGGGTCGTCTCTCGAGACGCGAACAAGTCCACTTCCACTGGGCCGAACCTCTGAGATATTGACTCCACCACCTCGGGGTGGAGTCTCCACTCCCCGGGCCTCAGCCCCTGTCTCGACAGGATGTCTGCTCCCTGATTTTGACTCCCCGGGATGAATGTTGCTTTTAGAGACAACAACTTCCCCTGGGACCACAGGAGGATCTGATGCGCCAGTCTGCATAGAGGGCGAGACCTCAGACCCCCCTGATGGTTTATATAGGCCACTACCGACATGTTGTCTGACCTCACAAGGACATGATGACCTTTGAGGTCCGGCAGGAAGCTCCTCAGAGCTCGGAACACCGCCAACATCTCCAGGCAGTTTATGTGCCAGGAGGCATGATGGTCCTGCCATAGGCCTGTCGTAAAGCGGCCGTCCATGACCGCGCCCCAGCCCGTGAGGGAGGCGTCTGTCGAAACGGTTCTCTGGCGACATGACGCTCCCAACACTGGCCCTTGGGACAGAAACCAAGCTTTCTTCCACATAGATAGGGAACGAAGGCATCTGCGCGTAACCCTGATCATGCGGAACGGGTTTCCCCTCGGGGAGAACCCCTTGGTTTTTAACCACCACTGAAGGGCCCTCATGTGCAGCAGGCCGAATGGAATGACACTGGACGCTGCTGCCATGAGCCCCAACACTCTCTGGAAGTGCTTCACAGTGATGGCTTGGCCTAGCCTTATCCTGGACACTGTGGTCAGGATGGACTCGATCCGCGCGGGAGACAATTGTGCCCGCATCGTGACCCAGTCCCACACCACTCCCAGGAACGTAGTTCTCTGGGCTGGTGTCAACACACTCTTTTTCGTGTTGAGTCTCAACCCCAGGCTCTGGATGTGGGCGAGGACGACATCTCGATGCCGAACCGCCAGCTCCTGTGACTGCGCTAAAATCAGCCAGTCGTCGATATAATTGAGCACCCTGATGCCCTGAAGCCTCAGCGGTGCCAATGCTGCATCCATACATTTGGTAAATGTGCGAGGGGAGAGAGCTAGGCCGAACGGAAGAACCCGATATTGGTACGCTTCGCCCCCGAAAGCGAACCTCAGGAACTTCCTGTGAGATGGAAGGATGGATATGTGGAAGTATGCGTCCTTTAGATCTATCGTGACAAACCAATCCTCGGACTGAATTTGACTCACGATAATGGGAATAGTGAGCATCTTGAACCTGAATCTCCTCAGAGAACGGTTCAGGTGCCTGAGATCTATTATTGGACGCAACCCCCCATCCTTCTTGGGAACTATGAAGTAGCGGCTGTAAAACCCGGACTCCCTGTCCGGTGGAGGAATACGATCTATAGCCTCCTTTGCCAGCAGGGAGTTTACTTCCTGTTCCAATACCCGACCCTGCACTGGGTCGACTACAGTCCAGACCACCCCGTTGAATCTGGGTGGGCGGGAACTGAACTGCAGCCTGTACCCATTTTGAATGGTGCGCAGGGCCCAAGGAGAAATATTCGCCAGATTTTTCCATGCATCGAAATATTTTACCAAGGGAACCAGGCTCTCGAGCCTGGCTTCGGGTATTAATCGGGATTCGTTCTCGGCCCCCTGAAGCGGATTCCCGGCAGGGCTGAACCGAAAACGATTCTCGATGGGCGGACGCGAATGCTGCCTGACCGCAAGCCTGTGGGGCGGACAGTGCAGCCTGCGTTCGCTGGATACCGATGTGTCCCGAAGCGTGTTTAACGGCGGGAGAGCAACATCGATTTCCTGCGGGCTCCGTGAAGGAGACGACCTCGGTCGTTCCACCATGGGTGGGGCCGCCCGCAGAGATCCTAGAGTAGCTAGGATCTCTTTGACGAAGCCTTTTTAGCCTGCAGGACGGCCCTCAGGTCGCCCTGCTTAGGCTGAGGCTTCGCCTGAGAGCGCTGTCTATGCCCCCAAGCTCCTTGAGGGGGGGCTCTAGACGCGACGCTCTGTTTTTGAGCCTGTCTATAGGCGGAGGAGCTGGCTGATGGCTGTGGCTGCGGCTACCCACTGGGGGCAGACTTCTTGGACACTGAGCGGCGAGGGAGATATTGTTTGAAGGCCGCTGATTGTCTTTTCGCCTCCTGAAACCTGTCGACGACGGTATTAACGGCGTCGCCGAACAGGCCAGAAGGCGAAATCGGGGCATCAAGGAGGAAAGCCCTGTCTTTCTCCCTGATGCCCGTAAGATTTAACCATAAATGCCTCTCCGAGACCACCATAGCTGCCATGGAGCGACCGACAGCGCGGGCCGTCTCCTTGGTGACTCGGAGAGACAAATCAGCGACCTTCCTCAACTCCGCAATATCTTCCGGAGTTGGACCCTCGCCCTCATCAATGTCCTTAAGAAGGTCGGCCTGGTACGCCTGGAGCATAGCCATGGTGTGAAGACTCGCACCAGCCCGACCCGCAGCCATATAAGCCCTGCCCACTAGCGCTGATGTGTCTCTACACGGCTTAGTGGGCAGCACCGGGGCTTTAAGGGATGATGCCGACTCAGGCGATAAATAATTCGCCAAAGGCTGTTCAACGCGCGGCATCATCCCATAACCGTTCTCTCGTGCCCCCATGATGTTACTATAATTAATAATAGGGGGATTGGAGACACGAGAAGAGTGAGGTTTTTTCCACGATCTACACAACTCGTTGTGCAGATCGGGAAAGAACGGCAAGCCCCGGTGATGAGGTTGTTCCCTGCGCTGCAGGAAGCGCTCATCCAGTTTGCTTTTAGTTTGCGCTTCCTGCCTCTCTTGTGGCCAGCTGATATTTAAATGAGCCACCGCACGGGAAACAACCTCAACCAGCTCCTCATACGCGGGGACACGGGGCGGCGAGTCGTCCCCGAAATCCCCGCCCTCGATGCTGAGCACGTCAACCTCCTCGGAGGCAGACAGCTCAAACATCGGATCCTCGACTCGCGCAGAAGAAGCCGC
Source organism: Gila orcuttii (assembly GCA_026230005.1). NCBI lineage: Eukaryota > Metazoa > Chordata > Actinopteri > Cypriniformes > Leuciscidae > Gila > Gila orcuttii. The sequence continues at coordinate 4,791,689 of JAPDVR010000011.1, forward strand.
GGGGCGGGCTTCTGCGCGAGGCGCGAGGACATCAGAACTGCCCGATGAATCCCGAGAAGGTGCCTCGGCAGCCTCGAGATCCCCGGACAGATCTTTTTGCGAGCCCCATGAAGAGCGTCGCCGCGCCGCCTCAGCGGACGCGGGTCCCGCACCACGGGGCTCGCGAGGCTGACCATCTTCATCAAAGATAGCCAGCCGGGAACGCAGCACACGGATTGTCAACTTTTCACAATCCTCGCAAGCAGCCCCCCGAGAGCTGCCTGCGCGTGCTGCATTCCCAAACAATGTGTGCACAGTTGGTGTGTGTCCCCGCCCGTGATGTAGCGAGGGCAAGGATGCACACACTTCCTGAAGCTCACACTCGCCATTTCACTCATTCAGTTCACTCAGTAACAGACAACAATAAATAGGACAAACAGTCACAGATAGCGCTTGCTGAAGAACAGAAAGCTGACATCTTATGTGTGCCGGCTGCTTTTATAGCTTCCGCCTATGTGCCGTCACACATCACGTCATGACGTTGCACCAATCAGAGATTGGCTCAGTTTCATTCATACTTCAGAGGCGCTACGCTGAGGGGCGTTTCCCCCAAAGTGTCATTCGACGCAGTTGGAGTTCCCTCGAAAGGGAACTTGTCTTGCAGCCAGGTAAACATACAGGTAACACAACAGGTACACACCACATACACATACAATTAAACAACACAAACTACTAATTAAAAACTTATACACTACTACTCATCTAGGTCAAAGAATTGTGCAAATTTAGCAACCTAATTGCACTTGGTATAAAGGAGTTCTTTGTCCTATTGGACTTAAAACAAGGGACTCTAAATCTCCGACCTGAGGGGAGGACCTCAAAAGAACAATGAAGGGGGTGATTTACACAGTCCAATATGGCATCTGCTTTCCTCATAACCTGCCTCTCATGAATATTTGTCAAGGAAACCTGTGGACAGCCTATTAACTTACCAGCCACCTTCACAATATGGCTGAGGTTATTTTTCTCCCTCAGGCTGATGCCCCCATACCAGGCAATAAAAGCAAAAGTAAGGACAGATTCAATAAAAGATTTATAAAATAAAGACATGATAACCTTATCAACATTAAAAGAGTTAAGCTTCCTTAGGAAGTACAACCCTCTTCACCCTCATGTCGCTGTAAAAACATAATGAGAAATTTATGTTTTTCCAATATAACAGGTAGTAGCAGTGATCGAGGGACTGTCAAGCTGCAAACCCTTGTTGGCTGTAATAGATTTGATATATTTGATACCAAGCTGTGTATTTTGGGCTTGTTTAGTATTAAAAGTCCAGCATATGAAATCTTTTTTGGAGCTATTATTGGTATTTTGGTTACAGAATTAACTGTATCGGGCATTTAATTCAGCGTAAACACGTGTGGCTTTTCTCTTAATCACAGGAAGGAAAGCCTAAAACATTTGCTGTGTTCTTGCCATGTTGTAATTACCATATTTTTGAGATACAACGTGATGTTCTATGGCGACACTGTCAATGGCAACAGGAAACTGCAGTGGTCAGGGGGTACAGGGGTCACATGGTACAAGTCAGAGCTCTCAGAAAATTCCCATTATGAGTTCTATGAGGATGTGAACGCTTTTTATAAATTTGAATCTCGTGTTGACGGTAATAACATCATGGCGTGAACGCACCTATTAACACATTCAATAGATTTGATCATATCGGCACAATAATATTTTTTATTGCCTTTCTTTAAACACATGATTATCGTATCTGCAAGATCCAATATCGATATTTGTAATATTTTTAAAATTCGTATGTAGATATACCAATTTCAATACATGCAGTCAAACCAGAAGTTATTCAGACACCAGAAATAATTTTTGATATTTTTTTTACTGTTTTAGTATTTATTTATGTAAGTGAGCGACCTTTTTACACCACAGACTGAACAAAATGAAGCATTGCTTGGTAATTGGTTGACCTAAACTGATATTATCTAATTGTGTAGTTAAATTTAACAGCTGACAGATATTCAACATAATTCATCTGTGAGACAGTCTAACAGAAGGATGGACAAAACCAGTGAAATATAAATTGATTTGATAACTCTGAGTTCTTGTCATATTTTATTACCATTTTCTAAACAATAGCGAATAAACTGTGATAATGTGGGAAATGTTGAAGGTGTCTGAATAAATTTTGGTTTGACTATGTATATATTGAGTAAAACATATCTCGAGTGCAGTTGCAGTTACACTGGTTTGCAGTTAAATGTCTGCCTCAGCCGGTTTAATTATGTAAAAGAATCTGATATACATTTATTTTTAGATTGTATCGGGTTGTTCTGTATAGACATACGGTAATCATTTTGTTTGTGCAGGTCTAAAAGAAGAAGAAAACCCTGCAGAAACCCGTACCAGCATAAAACGAGTATTCATTTGCTCTAAACTAGTGTTGTCACGATACTGGAACCACAGGGTTCCAGTAGGGTTATACCACAGGGATAATTTGCCATACAGATAATTTGTCATTATCTCATAAGTTTTTTAATAATTTGGGTAATTTGACTGCAATATCTTGCACAACAGGGACGCTTTATTTGAATCGTTGATCTAAATTTACACACAAAAAAAGACACGTAAACAGTCAGTAATAATACATAAACAAATTGCAAGTGATAGCACAAATAAACGCAATAGAATATTCAGGTAAGAAATACTACAGAAATTAAAGTAATCAAATATAAAACAACACTGGGATAGCTTTTATTGTAAAAGATAAATACAGATTAATGCTTTTAATTAAAGTTACAAACGTTTTTCAGTCAAGAGCAGCGAGTGGTTTTCTCGTAGTCTTTTGTTCTTTGATCAACATGACAGACAACAGCAGGTATAACAGGCTGCTGTCACTTTAAGTGTAGCTACTATAGAAAAGGAGTATTGGAACAGTTTCAGATATTGCAGTATCGATATTTTTGAAAAAATTGCTCTGAACTATTAATCATGGTCTAATCTGGTCTTTTCAGCATGGCTGAGATAAGTGGAGAGCATTGCGTTCGCAGATTACACTTATATTGGATCTGTTGTCATTGCTCTGAATGGTTCTGCTTCTTCAGGGGGAGAGAGGCTTTCCTGGACCACCAGGAATACAGGGCGAGACTGGCACCGGGCTTCCTGGACCAAAGGTTGGCCTGAATTATAAATAAAAACCTATGATATCTGGAACCCAATGTGATCATAACGTGTGTTTTCTCAATCTCTAGGGTGATGTGGGGTTCCAAGGCAGGATAGGTCCTCCCGGGCCTTCTGGGCTCGGCGAGCCGGGTCTACCGGTAAAGATCTGCAATTTGTTAATGCTCACACTAGGGGGCGCAATCGACACTGAAAACAGTATTAAACTCTACTATCATGTTTCCCTCTACAGGGGCCACAGGGGCCGCAGGGTTCGCCTGGAGAGAAGGGCCCTACAGGAGAGGGTTTACCGGGGCCAAAGGTACACACATCATTGCACACAATTTAAAGTGTTTTCAGCATTTTTCCAATTCAGTGTGCATGAGTCATATAAGGAAGTTAAAAAAAATTTTTATGCAAGCAGTTTCTTGTGTGCGTGGTTTATATCAGAGAACCTTTGAAATGTCTGAACCCTGTGTCCTTTGACTTCAGTTTAAATTCCTGAGTGATCCAGCATTCTTTCATCTGTTTTTTTTTTCATTAAATAATGGAACATAATCAATCCTGCGGTTTTTTTACTCTGCAATGTGAAAAATGCAGGGTGTGTCAGATACTGTATATTTATGCATTTGGCAGATGCTTTTATACAAAGCGACTTAAAGTGCATTTAGTGAGTGTTACCTCAGAATCAAACCCATGAATTTGGCATTGTTATCGCTCCAGTTAAAGTGTGTTGGCACAGGGCAGAATGAGTGATTTTAACTAGTGGTGTTTGTTAAGGCAACCATTATTAACCACCAGAACATCTTTAGCAACTACGTAACAACTCCCTGGCAACTACTCGGAATACCGTACACTGATAGACAATTTGAACTCAGAAATTGCTAGTAAATTTCAGAAATAATTATTATTTGATGGTTTAAACATTTGTCTTTTACAGGGTGAGAGGGGTCTGGAGGGGCTGAAAGGACCCAGAGGACCAATAGGTCCTGCCATTAAAGGAGACAAGGTAAAACATATAGATGGGTTTTCAATGATACATCGATGGCATAATTTTTATTTTTAGGTGAACTATTCCTTTAATCACTTTCTCTCTCAAGCTCATATCTCATGCACGCGTTTACTGTAGCCTAAATCTGCTGTATGCTAGAAGTTTTGTTTTCTTCAGAAAACACTGATGCGGATTCCTTTCTCAGTTTTCATCCACATTTGAAGTGTTTTTAGCTCTAAAAAGTTTGTGTAATGTATTTGTAGGGGTGGGCGATATAACCAAAGTCTTATTTCGTGAAATGAGAAATTTTATTTCACGATAACAATATATATCACAATATAGTTATTTTTATTTTATTTTATTTTTGTTATTAAAAATAACGAAGAAGCAATTTACAAACAATAGGACAAATACAATATAACAAAAATAAGAATTAAACAAATAAAGTTTTTCAGGTACAATAGATGTATTTAACATGTAGTTAGAAATAGTATAGAAAATGAATAATCAAATGTAAAAATAAAATACTGCATAGTCTTCACTGTATGAATTCAATATAAATTTATTCTTATTAAAGCTAAAAAAGTTATTTTCTCTTGTTTTTTTAACATTAATGTCACAGAGAGAGGCAGGTATATTAGACTACTGTCACTTTAAGACCGATTGCACAGATTCATTATACTGATACACATCCGGTTACTTTTACTTGAGACATAATTGGCTGTGTTTACATGAATACTCCACATAATGTGCATTTTGACATAATTGCATGAAAGAGAACTGAATTTGCGATCGCATGCTGGCTTTCAGCGCACGCACGCACTTCAGCGTTGTCAGTCAGAGCCAGCAGCGAATTGAGTTATCATATTGCACTTAACTCTTTTTAACATCGAGCACGTCCCAAATTCGTGATTGCTTTCTGAGCAAGGCATCTTTCTTTGCGCACACTTTATCAGTGTGCCAGTCAGTTCTTTTTCACAACTCATTGCGACATCCCTCATCAAGTACATCCCGATCTTTATTGTCTCATTCATGCGTTTCAAGTGTCAATAGTGCTGTGCTACTCATATACTGTATTTATATACCACTATATACACGATGTTGCAAAATCTCTAACGATAGACATTTTATGCCGTCGCCACAATATATTCCTTCATACCGCCCAGCCTTTCTTATTTGCACAATTTGCATTATTGAACCCCTCTCTGTGGATGTTTGGAGAAACATGTCACAGCATGCAGTGCTGTCAGTTCTCAGCCTGTGGCATAGAAACATGAATAATATCAATGTTTTATCCACTACACATTCCAAATAATTTTAATAACTAGATTGTACATGAGATAATAAATTTGCTAATGCTTGGCACTGACAATATATTTGTGTTTATTCCCGTCAGGGTGATTTTGGTCCTCCTGGGCTTCAAGGTCCAGTTGGGCTTCCTGGAGAAGGGATCCAAGGACAGAAGGTGCTGACAAACTTGATGGCATAAAAACGTTTTGTATATCCATAGCCAAGAATGCATTGATAGTTTTTCACATGCTTATTGTTTTAGGGTGTGGAAGGACCACGTGGACCCCCGGGAAGCAGAGGCCCACCGGGTGAGGGCTACCCCGGATCAAAGGCAAGAGTTTCTCATCATGCTATAAACACAGTCGCCAAATAGTATTAGCTCCTGGATAAATGTTATTTGATAACATATGGAAACGTCTGTATGTTTGCAAATGTGTTCTTGAAGGGTGACCAAGGTTTACCAGGTGAGAGCGGTGCACCGGGAGAGAGAGGAGCAGGAGAACCGGGAGCTAAAGTAAGTTTTCTTCACTTTACTATTAAAGGGATAGTTCACCCAAAAATGAAAATTCTGTCAGTAATTACTCTCCCTCATGTTGTTCCAACCCCGTAAGACCTTCGTTCATCTTCGAAACACAAATTAAGATATTTTTGATGAAATCTGAGAGCTGGATCACTCCTCCATAGGCTTCTAAGGGATTGACACTTGTTCCGCGTAAAGTTATTAAAGACATCGTTACAATAGTCCAAGTGACTACAGTGGCTCAATCTTAAGTTTATCAAGCGACGAGAATACTTTTTGTGCGCAAAAACAAACAAAAATAATGACTTTATTTCAACTATTCATTTCCTTCTCTGTGGGCCTCGAGTCAGTTCACTAGTGTAACAGCGTAAGCTTCTGTTGTTGTACGTCACACGTAGGCTCACTATTGGCCGACGCTGGTCATGTGTGTGATGCGTGTGACGTACAACACAGAAGCACTGCACTATTACACTAGTGAACTGACTCGAGGCCCACAAAGAAGGAAATGAATAGTTGAAATAAAGTCGTTATTTTATTTATTTTTTTGCGCACAAAAAGTATTCTCGTCGTTTGATAAACATAAGATTGAGCCACTGTAGTCACTTGGACTATTTTAACGATGTCTTTAATAACTTTTCGTGGAACAAGTGTCAATCCCTTAGAAGCCTATGGAGGAGTGATCCAGCTCTCAGATTTCATCAAAAATATCTTAATTTGTGTTCTGAAGATGAACGAAGGTCTTACGGGGTTGTAACAACATGAGGGAGAGTAATTACTGACATAATTTTCATTTTTGGGTGAACTATCCTTTTAAATCTACAATCAACATGAAATCATTTGTTTTTTATATGCACATTAAAGAATGTAGTTGGCTTTTACAGTGTACACTCACCTAAAGGATTATTAGGAACACCTGTTCAATTTCTCATTAATGCAACTATCTAATCAACCAATCACATGGCAGTTGCTTCAATGCATTTAGGGGTGTGGTCCTGGTCAAGACAATCTCCTGAACTCCAAACTGAATGTCAGAATGGGAAAGAAAGGTGATTTAAGCAATTTTGAGCGTGGCATGGTTGTTGGTGCCAGACGGGCCGGTCTGAGTATTTCACAATCTGCTCAGTTACTGGGATTTTCACACACAACCATTTCTAGGGTTTACAAAGAATGGTGTGAAAAGGGAAAAACATTCAGTATGCGGCAGTCCTGTGGGCGAAAATGCCTTGTTGATGCTAGAGGTCAGAGGAGAATGGGCCGACTGATTCAAGCTGATAGAAGAGCAACTTTCACTGAAATAACCACTCGTTACAACCGAGGTATGCAGCAAAGCATTTGTGAAGCCACAACACGCACAACCTTGAGGCGGATGGGCTACAACAGCAGAAGACCCCACCGGGTACCACTCATCTTCACTACAAATAGGAAAAAGAGGCTACAATTTGCAAGAGCTCACCAAAATTGGACAGTTGAAGACTGGAAAAATGTTGCCTCGTCTGATGAGTCTCGATTTCTGTTGAGACATTCAGATGGTAGAGTCAGAATTTGGCGTTAACAGAATGAGAACATGGATCCATCATGCCTGCTTACCACTGTGCAGGCTGGTGGTGGTGGTGTAATGGTGTGGGGGATGTTTTCTTGGCACACTTTAGGCCCCTTAGTGCCAATTGGGCATCGTTTAAATGCCACGGCCTACCTGAGCATTGTTTCTGACCATGTCCATCCCTTTATGGCCACCATGTACCCATCCTCAGATGGCTACTTCCAGCAGGATAATGCACCATGTCACAAAGCTCGAATCATTTCAAATTGGTTTCTTGAACATGACAATGAGTTCACTGTAGTAAAATGGCCCCCACAGTCACCAGATCTCAACCCAATAGAGCATCTTTGGGATGTGGTGGAACGGGAGCTTCGTGCCCTGGATGTGCATCCCACAAATCTCCATCAACTGCAAGATGCTATCCTATCAATATGGGCCAACATTTCTAAAGAATGCTTTCAGCACCTTGTTGAATCAATGCCACGTAGAATTAAGGCACGTCTGAAGGCGAAAGGTGGTCAAACACAGTATTAGTATGGTGTTCCTAATAATCCTTTAGGTGAGTGTATATATGTGTATGCTCAACTCCTAATGATCCTGATTTTAAAGTATTGTCTATATACATGTGTAGGGGGAACCTGGAGCTCCAGGGTTTTCAGGATTACCAGGATTACCTGGGGAAGATGGGGCTCCAGGACAGAAGGTACCAGTCTCACCTTACTCACTGAGACATGTACTTGCGCAGCATCAACACATCAGAAAAAGACACTCATTGTTGTATCTCTGTTTGTATTTCAGGGAGAACCAGGAGCCTCTGGGTCGAGGGGCCCTGAAGGAGCAGCAGGAGTGGGCATCCAGGGGGAAAAAGTATCTCTTTCACTTTTCTCACATGTTTACCTTTCTAAAATCATCTTAACCCTATAAAGCCTACTGTATCATATTTAATGCGCAAATTTCTAAGGCCTCTAAATTATCAGGGATGATAAAAACTTTGCTGTAAAACCTGTTGCACACAATCTACTACATGATTTCTGGCGTCTGATTGATAGTTCATACTTTTTTTAGCAAATAATAGGTCTTTTAGTGTACCGTAATTGTAAAAATATCCACCTTCAAGTTGTGGTTCACTTTTCTTTTTGCTGTGAAATCTTTTATATTGTTAGTAATGTTTGAAAAGATGAAAGCTTACTGGACTGGACTTTGGTTTACTTGATTATCTATACAATACATAATTTTTAGAAACATCATGGTAAAATTTGATTATCAATATGATCTATCAGGCTTTTAATGAACTTTTGTTTGTTTATTATTGCATTGCATTATATGATTTGCGCCCACAATTAAAACAACAGAGCTTTGATCATAAAACTAAGCATTTAAATATAATTTTACAGAGACATATTATTGGGAATAGAGAATGACATCTGATATTTATATGCATTTTATGGAAGTAGTCTGCTAAACTGTTATAAAAATCATTATCATAGTTTTATCTTACTTTTTGGTCACATGCTAAATGAAAAAAACGCACTCTCTAGTTATATCTCATATATTTATTAATACCATGTCCACACAGACGTGATATTAATAAATATATGAGATATAACTAGAGAGTGCGTTTTTTTTTTCACCTTTATTTGATTACATTTTTATGACTCGCACCCATAAACGGTTTGGGAGTTGAGTGTGCCTATTCTTAGCACATGCTATATGAGCCATAAAAGTTTGATGTATCAAATATGACACTCAACAAAAAACACACATGCAAACTTTTTTTTCTGTCTAAAGGTTCAACAAACTGTTTAATGTGGACTTTTATTTACAGGGTTAAAGACCCCATGAAATGAAAATTGTTGTGTGTTCTTGTTTCAATATGGTGTTTTACTGTGAACACCAACTTGTTCCTTATTGACGTTAATGTGATGTTGTGCAGGGTGATCAGGGTCAGCGGGGGATCCGTGGGTTAGCAGGGCCATCGGGAATAGCTGGACCCTCAGGGTCAAAGGTGAGTGAGATCAGTGAATCTGGAATATTTTGTCTTTCGGTATATTATATCATACAAAATGAGTTTGAGGGTAAAAATAACTAAAATAATTTTCATTCTGTTTTTTATTAATGTCTTTGTAGGGAGAGCCTGGCACCCCTGGGCGACTGGGTTTACCTGGACTACCGGGACGTGCAATACCAGGACCCAAAGTAAAAGCTTTTCTATTTAAGTTTTCTGGTATTTGCACTATAAAACAAAGAAAACTTAAATTCAAAGTTACTTTCAGACTTTTGGACCCCACAATATATATATATAGTTGATCCATATTGGCGGAAGTGAGAGACTGTCAGTTTTGAATGCGTATATCTTCTAAATGCAAATTTTGTGATTTTTTTGGAGCTCACTAGCTTATAGATAACCGTACGGCCAAGATATTCATACTAAAAGCTCAAAAAACTTTAATTTTGATATCTTGGGGACTTTAAAGTGCCCAATTATATCTGCTTTTTCGAATTTTACATTTCATGTAGTGTGTAATTGAGCTGTTTTTAAATGTAAAAGGTCTGCAAAGTTTTAAAGATAAAAGTGCACGACAAATACATTTATTGTCTACTAAAAGAAAGACTCGATTCTGAACTGCTGAAACGAGTCCTCATGAATTCCAGTCTCACTTCCTGTTACAAACATACGTAACAATGTAACAAATTTGCATAATGCCAGCCTATGGTCTTCATTGGCTGCCCGCATATAATGTCTACTTTGATCCTCAAACACTTTAGTTGTAACTGAGACTAAGAGTTTGGTTCATGTTGTCGACATGTCGAGAAGACGATGTTTTCAGCTGCAAATCCACTTTGCATGAACTTCAAAAGGATAATTGATATGGAAAAACCAACGTTATTGTTACTGTTCATATCACTGTGTATCAGGCTCTGAGGAAGCCTCCGGAGCTGAAATTCAGATATGGTAATTTTTTTGTTTAGTTTAATTTAGTTTCCAACACGCTCTGTAAGCGGTCGACCAATCGTAACACTATGGGCTGTCTAACCAATCAGAGCAGAGCAGACTCTCGTAAAGGAAGGGTTTAGAGAGACTACTTATCGAACAAACAGTTGGACTCTTTAAGAAATGTGATGTGCAATGCATATTATGAGAAAATGAAAGTGTTTTTACCTTGGATGCATGTGAACCTATTGTAGGAGACTCCAAACAAAATTAGGAATCTTTAAAATGACATAATAATGTCTCATTGTAGGGTGACTCCGGCCCATCAGGTCCACCTGGTTTAGTTGGAGAGACAGGATATGGACTTCCTGGACCAAAGGTAAATTTAATTCTTATTTATTGTTAAAGTTGTAAAATAAACATTTTACTCTGTTATTAATGATGTCAGTTCTTGATCAGCATTCATTGGATAGCTCATGCTTTGTTTCTCAGGGTGATCGTGGTGACCCTGGTCCTCTGGGTCTAAGCGGCCCTAAAGGCGACGGCTATCCTGGTCCCTCCGTACGTTAAACATCCACAAAATGCTATTAAACAGAGGTTATATTTTGTTGTTGTTGTGTGTGTCATTTGTTTGTTGGCTTCCTTTTCAGGGGCCTCCTGGTCCACCTGGTCTTCCAGGAGAACATGGTCAAGAGGGCATCGGTATACCAGGACCAAAGGTTGGATGGTTATTATGTGTCACCCTAAAGCAGATCATACGTATATATGAATATTATGAACATATAGTGTGTAAACACAGATATTTTATCGTGACTGTGTCTCAGGGTGATGTTGGCTTCAGAGGTTTACCAGGCCAACCTGGACCTCCAGGGGAAGGAGTGCAAGGACTACCTGTACGTCATCAAACACAGTCCGATATTTGATTTAGCCCTTGTCAATCTCTTTCAGCCCTTCTTAGTCTTGATTTAACACATTATTGCATTAGATCTTCTCCCATTGTGCCATAAGATTTCTAAATTGGATTGGTAAGATGCAGACATTATAATTAAATAAGTAAAATTAATTTAAAATGTGAAATCTAAAATATAAATTGTATGTTAATGTAATATTTACACTACCATTAAAAAGTTTGGGTCAGTAAGATTTTTTTTTTTTAAAGAAATGAATGCCTTTATTAAGCAAGGACACATTAAATTGCATCAAAAGTGAAAGTAAAGACATTAAAAAACTGAAAATCCTGAAATAATATTAATATAAAGCTGCACAACTTTTTTCAACATTGATAATAATAAGAAATGTTTTTTGAGCAGCAAATCATATTAAAACGATTTCTGAAGGATCATGTGACACTGAAGACTGGAGTAATGATGCTGAAAATTCAGCTTTGATTCCAGAATATATATATATATTCACATAGAAAACACTTATTTTAAATTTAAAAAAAAGTTTTTATTTTTAAATGCTGTTTTTACTGTATTTTTGATCAAATAAATTCAGCCTTGGTGAGCAGAAGACACTTATTAAAAACATTAAAAAAAATATTATCAACCACCAATATTTGAGCAGTATATAATTTATATTTTATAGTACAAAATATTAAAGTGCCATCTGCAAACAAATGTAAATGGTGCTTTTCTCATAATTAATAGAGATAAGTTGTTATAAGTTTATAAAAAATCTAAATTTCTTTAAAATAAGTGCCACTTTCTTAGTTTTGTTATCTAATGCAATAATATTCAGACATTTTTTAAGTGTGTCTTAAGTATCTAAATACCTTTTTGGAGACACTATATGCCAAAGGACACGAATAAAAACTTTCTTTGGAATACATCCCATTCCTCAAAGGTTTCATCGATTACCACATCATCTTACCACCACATTTATCATAGTACTGTATCCATGATCGTATATTCACAACCACATGCACCTGCTTCAAATCTTTTACATATGTCCAACAAATCCAGATAATGTAATCCAGTAACATAAACGTCATTCCAGATGTCCAAGTTCTGCTTTTATCTCTGCATGAATGTGTTTTAACTTTTGATTTATGCTGAATACTCTTTCTCAGGGCAACATGGGAAGACCAGGACCTCCTGGGCCAACTGGGCCACCAGGACAAGGCATACAGGGTCCAAAAGTGAGGCACTGGCATACCACACATCATCAAGATTTGAACACGTATCTATATCTAAACCTAAGCGCACATCTTATATACTCTATTACAGGGAGATCAGGGTTCGCAGGGTGTAACGGGGCCTAGGGGACCACCTGGAGAAGGAATGCCGGGGTCAAAGGTCTCAGGTTTTGTTATATAATCTGTGTTGCATGATTGAATATTCGTATATTGTAATGTGAGGTCCATTTGTGTTTCTCAGGGGGATCGTGGAGCTCAGGGCGAGAGAGGGATGAAGGGAGTTAAAGGTGACATGGGAGATTCTGGCATTCCTGGACAAACAGTTAGTAAACCAACCTCAACGTTAACAGAGCATTTCAAATGTTTTTTAAAATGAGTTTCTGTTTCATTTAGGATGCAGCCTAAATAGTGGGCTGTGGAACCGAGCCATATAGTCATCATTTATTATTTCGGCTGAGTAAAAGAGAGGCAAAATTATGTCTATAAAAAAAAATCTCAGTAGTGTCATTAATTATAACTCACTTTTTCAGGGTAGACCAGGAATCAAAGGAGACTCTGGGCTAACGGTATGTCTTTCACATCATACTACAACATTCAAAACACACTGTGCATATTTCACTCATTCAAATATGATGTTTGTTTTTAGAGGGACGACATCATCAGAATGATCAGGGAGATTTGTGGTATGTTGCATCCCACATTACACTTAATATACTACGTAATATGCTTTATGTATCGTTCAAAAGTTTGGGGTCGGTAAGATTTTTGTGATGATTTTGAAAAAAGATTCTTCCGCTCACCAAGACTGCATTTATTTGATGAAAAATACAGTAAACCCTGAAATATTGTGAAACGTTATTACAATGTTTCTATTTGAATCAGTGTTATTTTAGTTTTATTATAGTTTTATTAGTATTTTGAATTAGCTTGTAGTTTTATATTTTTAGTTTTCTTGTTAATTTAGTTTTCTGTATATACAAATGTGCTTTTTGTCATTGTATTAGTTTTTTTTAAATATTGATATTAGGTTTAATTTATTTTTATTTCAGTTTTAATTTAGTTTTAGTTTTTATTTATTTGCATTTAATCATTGTAGTGCTTCAGCTTAAACTTATTTCAGTTTATTGCCAAAATGTCTAATTTTCCTTTAGTTTAAGTTTTTCAACTAATATTTATGTATTTATTTATGTATTTATTTCAGCTTTATTTCATTTAACAGAAATGTTTGTAATAGTTTTAGTTTTAGTCAATGATAACCCTGATTTGAATATATGTATTATTGTATATATTTAATACAATTCCTGTGATCAAAGCTGAATTTTCAGCATCATTACTCCAGTCTTCAGTGTCACATGATCCTTCAGAAATCATTCTAATATGATGATTTGCTGCTCAAGAAACATCTCTGATTATTATCAATGTTGAAAACAGTTGTGCTGCGTCATGTTGTTGAAACTGTGATAATTAATCTTTTTCAGGATAATTTAATAAATAGAAAGTTCAAAAGAACAGCATTTATTTGAAATCTAAATCTTTTGTAACATTATAAATCTCCTTACTGTCACATTTGATCAAGTTAATGCATCCTTGCTCAAAAGTATTAATTTCTTTAAAAAGTTTTACTGACCCCAAACTTTTAAATGGTATATAATATAGCATAATTTTAGGCCAGTCTCACTGGTTTTAAGTTCATGAAATATACTGTACTGTCTTTCAGGCTGTGGAGTCAAATGTAAAGAGCGTCCTATGGAGCTAGTGTTTGTGATTGACAGCTCTGAGAGCGTTGGGCCTGAAAACTTTGAGATTACAAAGGACTTTGTGGCTGCACTAGTCGACAGGCTCACTGTGGGACGTAATGCCACTCGAGTTGGCCTGGTTTGTTACAGCCTTGAGGTCCAGCTTGAGTTCAACCTCGCTCGCTACATAACCAAACAAGATGTTAAACAAGCCATACGCAGGGTTCCCTACATGGGTGAGGGCACGTACACCGGCTCTGCCATCCGCAAAGCAACTCACGAAGCGTTTTACAGCGCGAGGACGGGTGTGAGGAAAGTTGCCATTGTCATCACTGACGGGCAAACAGATAAACGTGAGCCTGTGAAGCTGGAGATCGCTGTTAGAGAGGCGCATGCAGCCAACATTGAGATGTACGCTCTGGGGATTGTTAACATCAGTGATCCGACACAGGAAGAGTTTCTCCAGGAGCTTAATCTCATTGCGTCGGACCCTGACGCTGAGCACATGTACTACATAGACGACTTCAACACCTTGCCAGGTAATAGATACAGCAAGCTTGAGGCTGAATGCCAGTTCACATACTTCTACTGTATGAAAGTATTCTCTGGTTATGGTAAGGTTCATACCTTTGAATACTGAACGTATGGATGTGTGCAGTCTGCCGTCAATATGTGCATGATGCTTTTTCACATCTCTTTTTATTTTTAAGTATGATTTGATTGCACTGCTTACAAGTTAATACATTTTACACGCAAACTTAAAAAAAAACTTTAATATTAAGATAATAACTGCACTTCACTTCCTAAATTAAACATTCACAATAGAGAGAACATGTGGTGCAGAATTATCTATTAT
The DNA here is from genome assembly GCA_026230005.1 of Gila orcuttii. Taxonomy (NCBI): domain Eukaryota; kingdom Metazoa; phylum Chordata; class Actinopteri; order Cypriniformes; family Leuciscidae; genus Gila; species Gila orcuttii. Next base: position 4,806,844 of record JAPDVR010000011.1, read on the forward strand.
TCATAGTTTTGTTTCATTACCATCATTATAAATCATTATTATTAATTTTTAGATTTAAGCACATACATTTGATACACATACATGGAGTATGTTTTACAAGAAAATATTATTTAATTCTTTATACTTTAACATTTCATGTTGAATTCAATGTGTTACTTGTCATTTTTGTAATTATTTGTGAAATTTACTCACTGATTTTTTTTTAAGTAAATATATAATATATTTCCCATTTTTCCCCTCTTTTTAATTGTCCCTAATATAGCTCTGGAGTCCAAACTAGTCAATCAGCTCTGTGAGGATGAGAACGGAGCACTTATCTTCAGTCGCATTAATGGTTTTGAAAACGGATATGGAATTAATGGCAATCGCATCAATGGGAACGGCAGGTATAATTTTGGCACCAACATAAATGAAGGCAACAGAGAGAACAAGGGATCACAATCTGGGGTGAACACTGTTACTCAAGAGCGCGGGAAGGGAGAAACGTTTGCTCTAACATTTGGTCCAGACATTAATAAGGTTAGTGCACTGAAGATAATATATTTGTGCTCTAATTCAATTTTTGGTGTGTGTGTGTGTGTGTGTGTGTGTGTGTGTGTGTGTGTGTGTGTGTGTGTGTGTGTGTGTGTGTGGAGGGAGGACTGATTCCACTGTGAGCGTGTAAGTGTGTATCTGGGCTGCTGGATATAAAGGAATATTAATCATGGTTTGAATATTAATCTGGTGTGTGTGTGTTATGTTCCCTTAGGAGGCTGAGCGTGTAACTGAGACACCAGACATAAACACTTCAGAGCAGAGCGGCGGTAGAGGAGATACTCCAACAATCACTGGGACATCCACAAATAGCAGACCTTCATCAGGGACATCATCATCATCAACTGTGAACTCGTCATCATCCTCAGTGCTGTATATACCAGCGCCACGACCACCATTACCTAAAGGTAAACACATGACACACTCACTAAAACAATGCAAAATACACAAGTTTGGAGTCAGTAAACATGTTTTATATATATATCTTTTTTCAATTAAGAATTTTATTCAGCAAGGATGCATTAAATTGGTCAAAAGTAACAGTAAAGACATTTATAATGTTTCAAAATATTTCTATTTCAAATAAATGCTGTTATTTTGAACTTCTTTTCATCAAAGAATCCTGAAAAAAATGTATCACGGTTACACATACACACACACACATATTACAGATCCCAAACATTTGAAATTTGGTGTACATAAAAATACAAAGATACATTTTTCACAAGGCGGCAAATTCCTGATTTTGTAGTTACTCATTCATTACTTACTTACTTGCATTAATGGGCGAAATCCAATCGGAAATAAAACCTAAAAAATGTGCTTCTTTGGACCATGCATTTAGTCACATTTATGGTGGCAGAGAGAGAGCTTAACGTGCCTCAACTAAAGAAAACACATGCATATAGGAAAAAAACACCAGCTTTGTGAAGGGATTCATGTGTTCACTTTCATTTGGGCAAAAAAAACATTGTTTGGAATTCACCCAATAACAAAAGCAAGTAACCAAGTGACATATTCTCAGACATTGCCCACCAGACAGGATCTGAAATGTAATCTTGCTAAACATTGTTTTTACATCTATGTTCAGAGTTTGTGTCTCTGGACCCCCGTTGTGAGCTGCTCCTGGATCAGGGCCCTTGTCGGGACTATAACATCCGATGGTACTACGACCGGCAGGCCAACGCCTGCGCACAGTTCTGGTATGGAGGCTGTGATGGGAACCGGAACCGCTTTGACACAGAAGAGGAGTGCAAGAGGACATGTGTGGTCGTGAGAGCAGGTAAAATACACACCTGATAAGTAAATATTACAGAAAATAAAAAAATGGACACCAGTTCCTGCCATTTAGTCACAGTATTTTCTTTGCATTTAGGAGGCTGATATCAGTTGTGGATACATTTCCCTTTGTCTGTAATTCCTCACTTATCACTCTGACGGACCTGCACTGAAAAACACAAAGCATTTTTTTTTTTTGTAGGAAAAACTTTTTTTTTTTTTCGTTTTTTGTTTAATTTTGTAGGAAAGGACATTTATTAAGGGACATTGTTATGCAACAGTAGCTAATTGAGAAAGCATATCATTTCATATCACAACCAGCTGAACTGTGAATAAGCAATATTGTAATATTCTACACTGTTATAGTTACACAACATTCATTGAATTGGCATTTATGTAATAAATGAAATGTGTTCTTGATTTTGAGAACTAATGTTTTCAGTATCAGTGAAAGTTTGTAATTTTTTATCTCGTATGTACTTTTTGTAATAAAATATTTTGTATGTGGATAAATGGCTTGGCTGTTACACTGTCAACAAATTCAAAAGTTCTGTAATCCCATGTTCACTAAATGATGCTGTATTGTAATTTCCGCTCAAGGAGGGTTTGTGCTCCGTTTTACAGAACTCTGGTTTTGGTTATAATAGATTTCTAATGAGGTAACGTGGTTCTCTTGTGGTTAGACACTGCCATCTCCTGGAAAGAAACCATATTGTGATGTCCAAAGATGACTATAATACTTGATCCGTTAGCATTCCCGTTCATCTCAGTTGCATGGGATGCAGTCCTGGAAGTACATGACCTTCCATTTTTTTTTTCATGTGACTAATTACTTTGGAGCAAAGGGTTGGCGTCTTAGCATAGTCCAGTTAGCTTCTTGCTACTGGTACCCATACTACACCATTATGTTGGCAAAACCTCTTTCTCAAATTTTTATCTTTTCACAAAAATCTATATGCATGAAATTCCTGGATTTGGTTAAATAAAGTAGGGCACCAAGATAATCAACCACAAAATTCTAAGCATCCAAAAACAAAAAGTGGTAACTTACCACAGCTAAAGTCTATATGTCTTAAAATATGACATTAAGCTGGTATATTACTCATTTATCTCTGTTATTAATATCTCATCATGCTTTAACAGTCTCACACACCTGTCCCTTATGCTTTGACTTAAATTACACATGACTCCTTCCCCCAACACCTTTCTGTCTGTTTTAATTTTAGTAATAGTGTCTCTAGTCTGACTGCCGCTCTCCCCTGAGCCCTGAGATCTTTCCATTTTCTAGGTTTGGAAAAACATTGGGTCCAGTGAATTTGTGATTGTCAAGTTAACACATCTTTTTGAATGGCACCCAATGAAGTTCAAATGATCAGTTTGAGCTGTCTTTGTATTGACCCTTAATTAACTAGGAAGTATTCATCTTTGTACCTTTAGGGGTACAACAGCTTGTCTCTGGGGCAGTACAACTTTGTAGCTTGTCTACCCCTAAAAGGTGCATATTTGTACCTTAGACTAGTAATATGTACCTTTATGTTACTACTATAAAACTTGTAGGGGTAAAAATGGTACAAATATGTCCCTTTGAACTGTTGTACAAGGTACTAGGTACTTCAAGTATGACTAACTACACTGAGCATTTGGTCTCCTCCCAGGATTTGACGCATGTATAATAAAGTTTGCGTGACTCGAGGCACCGAGTGGTTGAGGCAGCTGAAAATGGCTCATCACCTGTTGTAGTCGCAGCTGTCTTTAAACACTGCGAGCGAACCCTTCATTTATGTGAGGAATTGAACTCAAAGACTCTTGCACTGAATCTTGTAGACAAAGTATAGAAGAATAGAATTGGATTGGTAAAACTTGCAGACTCAAAGGTCTCATCAGATCTTTATGTGTGGCCCGTCCTGTGACAGCTGTTGTCTTGCCTGGCCATCACATTGGGATCCCCTTCTTCACAACCAGGATTGAGGGATGACAGAGGCAGTGGGGGTGGACAGGAGCGGGAGGGTTATATTTAGAATGGCAGGATTAAATAACAACCCCTTCACCCTGGGAATCTTTTCAGCTCTCTGTCCTTTTCCAGCCCGGACGGTGTGGCGAGCAGACCTGCAGCCACTTTCTCCACTTCTTTCTTCTCTAGTCCTTCATTTCCCATCTTGAAACACAACAACATGGATCCCAAAGCCATAAAGGAGGAGCTGCGGCTCTTCCAGAGCACCTTGTTGCAGGATGGACTGAAGGAACTTCTGAATGAGAACAAGTTTGTGGACTGCACTTTAAAAATCGGTGACCGCAGCTTTCCCTGCCATCGCCTGATCATGGCCGCCTGCAGCCCCTACTTCAGAGAGCTCTTCTTCTCCGAGGACGGCAAGGAGAAGGACAGCGGCAAAGAAGTGCTTCTGGATGACGTCGATCCTAACATCATGGACATGATCATCCAGTATCTGTATTCGGCTGAGATCGACTTGACGGACGACAACGTTCAGGAGATTTTCGCAGTGGCGAACCGTTTCCAGATTCCCTCAGTGTTTACAGTGTGTGTGAACTATCTTCAGCAGAAGCTTTCGCTGTCCAATTGTCTAGCCGTCTTCCGGCTCGGCCTTGTCCTTAGCGTTCCCAGACTCGCCATAGCGGCTCGTGATTTCATCGCCGACCGCTTCGAAACCGTGTCTGCCGAGGAAGAGTTCCTTCAACTGGCACCTCATGAGCTTTTGGCCCTGATTGGTGGAGACACGCTTAATGTGGAGAAAGAAGAAGTTGTGTTCGAGTCGGTGATGAAGTGGGTGCGCAGCGACAGGGCCAAACGTGCCAAGAGTCTAAGCGAAGTTTTCGACTGCATACGCTTTCGGTTGCTTCCAGAGAAGTACTTTCGGGAGAAGGTGGAGAACGATGACATGATCAAGGCCGATCCTGAAGTCTTGAAGAAGCTGCAAGTCATCAAAGATGCCTTCGGAGGAAAACTCCCCGAGAAGAAACCCAAAGAGAAGAAGGAAGGAGAGGCCGGAGAAGAGGAAGAAGAGGAGCTGCTGCCAGGTTACTTGAATGATACTCGTAGGCTGGGGATGTACGGACGCGATCTAATCGTCATGATCAATGACACGGCTGTTGTTGCGTACGACGTGGCCGAGAATGAGTGTTTTCTGGCTGCCATGTCAGAGCAAGTGCCGAAGAACCATGTGAGTTTCTGCACCAAGAAGAACCAGCTCTTTGTCATCGGGGGCCTGTTTGTTGATGAAGAAAGCAAAGAGTCTCCACTGCAGTGCTACTTTTACCAGGTACAAATCAACTTTGAAAACTGGGTGTTGGTGTGATGGTAACCAGACTAGGTTTCTTAAACTAGCTTTACCTCCATAGTCTTTATGCTGGTCCACCAGCATTTATCCAGTCTGGACCAGCGTGGAAATACTCCTTTCATGGGTCTTTAAACTAAATTAACTCTCATCTGTGAACTTAAATCAATTTCCAAGATACTTTTCTGTCATTTTATTTTTTTTCAGGCCACAGTTTAGAGTTACCTGCAAAACAGCTTGCAATAACGCTTTACAATAAGGTTCAGTTTGTTAACACTGGATATCATGAACTAACAATGATCAATTCTTTTACGCATTTAGGTTACGTTATATTCTACATATACTAATAGATTTTTATTATTCCAGGTTTTATAAATTAACATGAATGTTGTAAACCAATATGTATTACGTATGTATGTACCTATCAAGTCAAGTCAAATTTCTTTGTATAACACTTTTCACAATACACATTATTTCAAAGCAGCTTTACAGTAAATCATGATGTTAATGTTTATAATATCTTGATCTCTTCATGCCTTATAGTCGCATTTAGCAAATTAGATCTGAGCAATAATATAGTTTTCATTTTGTGACAACAAGCAATCAAGAAGTTGAGATTTGCTAAAGTATACATCACGCTAACTTTATTTAAGAGCTGGGGATAATATGTAAACATGAAATATCTGAAATAATATGCATATGTAATCAATATTAGCCTATATTTTTAAATGAGCATGAACCTAAGTTAATGTAAAAATAGTTGTTGATTGTTAGTTCATGATATGTAATCTAATGTTAATGAGTTAAACCATAGTGAACCGAAGTGTTATGGAATTTATTTGTCATTTTAAAACTATTTTGTCCTTTCCAGCTGGACAGTATTGCTGCTGATTGGAGGGCAATGCCACCAATGCCCAGCCCTCGATGCCTGTTCAGTCTGGGTGAATGTGAACACCTGCTGTTCGCCATCGCTGGCAAAGACCTGCAGACCAACGAGTCCCTCGACTCAGTCATGTGTTATGACTCTGAGTATGAATTCATCTAATATGTCCATCATTTTCTGTTCCACTGCTGATTCTGCTCTTCACACATGAGTGGGCTACTGGCTCAGACGTGTGTTTTCAGTATTTCATTTCATTGCAGAAAGATGAAATGGAGCGAGACCAAGAAACTTCCTCTGCATATTCACGGTCATGCAGTTGTCTCACATAACAACCTGGTGTACTGCATTGGAGGAAAGACAGATGACAAGTAAGAGTGTGTGTGTGTGTGTGTGTGTGTGTGTGTGTGTGTGTGTGTGTGTGTGTGTGTGTGTGTGTGTGTGTGTGTGTGTGTGTGTGTGTGTGTGTGTGTGTGTGTGTGTGTGTGTGTGTGTGTGTGTGTGTGTGTGTGTGAATGAGATCATTGGTGCTCTCATCCACGCATATGGTGTAGTTCGCAGCTGTCTGTGCTGCATCAAAGTTCCTCAACAATTCTCTGTACAATGTGACACTTAAGGCACCAGACGGCAACAGACACTTCGTTGGGTTTTGTCAGATCAGTATGTTACCCCTGTCAGCATCTGCCAGCTCTTGTTTTCGCCGATTTAACATGTTGGATCTACATTTGTCAGTCTTCAAATGTCTGAGAAATGACGTACTGTAGTTGGTCTGTCAATGCAGTGTGAATTGGCCTTTAAAGCCCTCTTATCATGAGAAATCATTTTTGCGTTCATCTTCATGAAAATCAAATCTTCATCTTCAGTCCAAAAAAAAGCATTTATTGACATCGATCAGCTTAGACATTATTATTACTAACCCCCTGAAGAACTAGAGTGAGTAAAAAGTAAAGAAAATTTGCTAAACCTGTACTGCTTCTCTTATAAGTGAATAATAATAAAAATTATACACATTTATGTAACATCATATAAGTATATAAATAATAGAAAAAAGTCATAAAGTCAGTTTGAGGCGAAACACAAGTTACTAGAAAGATTACAGAACACATTTTTCAAATAATGTGCACCAATTAATTTTTACACAATTACACCAAGAATTTGTATTACAAATGTAAATACAAAGTTATGTCATGAAACTCTAGACTACTCAATCTGCCAGCAATCACATGATTCTTTATCGGGCACAGCTGATTGGTTCCTGCTGTATCAGTAGCTAATGAGCTCACTGTTTAACCTTTAAATACTTGATCAGCATTTGCATCTGCTCTCTAGCAGATCTATTCTGCCAAGACCAAACATATCAACATTGTCATATCCATTACCATGCCAAACACTCGAGAGTTGTCATGACAGAAATAAAGTTATAAAGTTTTGATTTTAAGTTCAAAGCTACCACAAATCAGTGCCCTGTAAATCCCTTTTGATGAAAACTTCTGAAAGTGAATAAATCTCTCTTGTCTCTCTCACAGCAAAGCTATCAATAAAATGTTCGTGTACAACCACAAGCAGTCTGAATGGCGAGAACTGGCTGCTATGAAGACGGCCAGGGCAATGTTTGGTGCCGTAGTTCATAAAGGAAAAATCATTGTAGCTGGAGGAGTGAATGAAGGAGGACTCACAGCTCTATCTGAAGCCTACGATTTTGGAACAAACAAGTATGATTCCACATCATTGTTATTTTAGTATTATTTATATACTTTTATAGTATTTATTTTCATTTTAGTTTAAGTTTTAGTCATTTTGTTATGTGTTTTGTATAAGTTTCTATTTAGCTTTCATTTATTTTTATTTCAGTTCTAGTTTTGGTAATGTTAGTACTTAAAATTAATTTCAGTTTTCCTATTTATATTTCATTTTATTTCATATAAAGCACTGTTCCTCACTGTGAGTAGTGCGCCTGAACAAACTAAATCGATGCTATGTTATTTACAGGTTTGCTTGCCATACGAAACGATAATATTTATCATTCTAGATGTTGTCTTCTTGTGCTTAGCCATCTTTTTTTCATCTCTTCACTGTTTCTGCATCTATACAATGCATTTAAATTATCATTTTCTCTCAGGTGGGACACATTCACAGAGTTCCCCCAAGAACGCAGCTCTGTGAATCTTGTGAGCACCGGAGGAAACCTCTTCGCAATTGGCGGCTTTGCTATTGTAGAGCTGGAAGACAAAAGCATCGGACCCTCCGAGGTCACTGACATTTGGCAGTAAGTCATCCTGATTTTGTGTCATCCAACCAATCACTCAATAAATAAACCAACTAATTAGTCAAGTTCCAAGAAAGAGCCCTGGAATAGAACTGGATGTCAAAATATGAGTAATGAGTTTCCTTCCTAAAGGTGAATTATGTAAGATTTTTTACTGAAAACATTCAGCTTCAGTTAGCCTACAGAAGTGCAAGCCAATTTTCGTTGCATTTAGACCTTCAAAGATTAAATATGTCAAAGAAAACGGGGCATTGTGATGCAACGCGCTACAATGTATGTTTAATACCATACAGCATCATCACGCACCCAATCAAAAAGACAAATGTACCAGTTTATGATGTTAACATTGACATGTCAAGTTTAAACAGCCTCAAACTATTGTGGTGCATGTCAAAACGTGCAGATACGTTGGATGGGATATATATAGTCAACATGCTCGCGTTCACTTTAGACAAGAGTGTTAGTCTACTCAATTGCTTACATGACACATAGCAACACAGCTAAAAGTATTCCTACTTTTACCTGTTGAAACATGTTTTCACAAGCACCCATAAGAGCTGTGTTTGTAATGTTTGAGTTGGGGAGGCGCTACACACGAATGCTGTATATGCTATATTTTTGTAATTCCCATAGGTGCCATTAGTGTCGCAGAAACAACATAATTCATACGTAAACAGCTATTGATACATGACACGTGCATTGACCGGCTTTCTTTCACAGGTATGAAGATGACAAAAAGACATGGAGCGGCATGCTGAGAGAGATGCGCTACGCTTCTGGCTCCTCTTGCGTTGGCATGCGTCTGAATGCGGCCAGGATGCCCAAACTCTAAATGAAACCACTCTTTTAAAGTGTGACCACATATGGCCATGTGACCTTTGACCTCAGCACACAGCTGTCTGTGGTCATTTAAGCATAGTCTAAAATGAGAAACCAATTTAACTAAAAGTGCAAAAAAGCTTTTTGGGTTCTCTAAAGTATTTTTTCTTTTACATTTTAGACTTAACAGTTCATGTGAAATGAATGTGTATGTGTGTGAACAAGTCATTTTTCATTTAATGGCATGACAGCTAGAACAGGTGTGCGCCTATTTCTGTGTTTTTATTATACTGTAATAAAAATAAAAACTTCAATACTAGTAGGTTACTATATGTATATGCATATTATTTTGTAAAATAAACATTTTTAAACCATATCAACTAACTTGTGGTGTTTTTTAGCAGACAGTTGATTTCCCTGATAATTGCAAAAAAAAAAAAAAAAAACTATATATTCTGGCTAGTCACATTGTTTTTATAGCAACACATTTGTATTATTTATTGATAATTTACTTTTTAGTTTTCATGTATTACACTGCTTTTGTGAAGTTGAACTAGATACTATTTCTTTCAGTACTTAGACTGGGTGACCGGGATCGACGGCTGTGGTTTGGACTTCGGTATAGAAGCACAAAGATTTGGTTCCATTGCCAAAATGACTCACTGTGAGAAAGAATCATAAAAAAGTTTTGAAATGAACATACAGAAGATAAACACAACAAGAAATAGGGTTTAAGGTCTTACTTGACGCAAAGCAGTGTTTGCTGTCAAAGCATCAGGAGAAACATCTGACTGTCTTCAAACATGTCCATCAGACTCCAGATGTTCTGATGCCTGAGACCAGAAGATGTTGTTTTGGTGTGTTGGTTTTGTCAAAAACAGCCTGTTTGTTTCTGTCTGGTGTTTGCTTGAAGAGCTTCATCGCATCACTGATGAAAGTCAGAATCATGAGCATCTCTCACAGATCTCATATATCAACTTAAAACCCTGTCAATGCCTGAACACTCACCTGCTGTAATAATAACACTAGACTAGACTGGTACATCACAGCTGTTATTTTGTCCTTCTCTGATGCATTTGCCTCAGCCAGATTCTCAGTCTGTTTCACAGGCATTTGCATATATTAATGTTTATCACTGATATACTGAAGAGCCCAGAGACAAACAAACCTGGAAGAAGCTGCTTGTGTGTCTCGTCATGAGATTTCTGCTCAGTTTCAACTTCACTTTACATTGTGTTTTTTTCATATTCTGCATAAAACATATTTTATGATATTTTGTCTTACATTACATTTACATTTAATAATTTAGCAGACACTTTGATCCAAAGTAACTTACAAATGAGGAGAGTAATAGAAACAATCAAACTAGGGCAGCAATATGCAAGTGCTGTGATCAATCCCAGTTAGTCTATCACAGAACACGTAGCAAGTTATTATTATTTATTTTTTTAATAGATATAGAATAGTAAGTGTTAGTATTAATGGGTCAAGTGTTGCAGAAAGAGATGCGTCTTCAGCAGTTTCTTGAAGTCGGGTTGAGATAGGCAGGTCATTCCACCAGCAGGGAACAGCGGGTAAGGTCCGTGAAAGTGATTTTGTGCCTCTTTGGGCTAATGGCACCACAAGGAGCTATTCACACGCAGAACACAAGCTTCTGGAGGGCATATAGGTCTGAAGTAGGCCTAATGTGTTTAGATATGGGTGCAGAGCCAGTGGTTGTTCTGTAGGAACACATCAGTGTCTTGAATTTGATCCGAGCAGCGATTGGCAACCAGTGCAAGTTTATGAAGAGAGGCGTGACAAGCGCTCTCTTCGGCTCGATAAAGACACTCTTGCTGCTGCATTCTGGATCAGTTGCAGAGGTTTGACAGTGCATGCTGGAAGGCCTGCCAAGAGAGCAATACAATAAGTACGTTTCCAGTGAAAAGGGTGAAGAATCACCAATCTGCTGGTGAAATAAACAACAGAGACATGAATGGAAACCAAATCTAAATGAACACGCAGGGTCTTGAGCATCAGGGAATTAATAAGAGTTTTAGTGTATAACATTGCAGTAGCCTAATTATACAGCAAAAGAGGATGTTTTGAAGAATATGGGTGACCAAACAGTTTCTGGTTCCCATTGACTTGATTGTATTTTTTTCTATAGGCTACTATGCAAGTCAATGGGACCCATCAAAATATGTTCTTTTGTATTCAGCAGAAGAAATAAATTCACTCAGGTTTGGAACAACTTAGTAATTTATAGAATTTGGGTGAAATATCCCTTTAAATTCAAGCGAAACTGCAAACCGCATGTGATTTATGTCCGCATTAAGCTTCCATAGTCTCCAGTTGAGGCTGTTCATCTTTTTACCCAGAATGCTCCGCTAGTCGTCACGGCGCCATTTTTACAGACCTGCGCGCTGAGGACACGAGAACGACAGTCAATGTTGTTTATATTCTCTTCATTTTAGAATAAGCGGTTTAACTTGGATCAAACATGTAAGTTAAACTCCGAGTTTACTAGTAAAAAGGGAAGAATAAAATGGAAATATTAAAATGCGCAATAATTGACACATATAGCATGTTAGCATGCTAATCATTCAATCATTGAAAGGTTACATGTTACGATTTTATTGCTGGTAAAAGCAAACAGTGCTGATTATACTCTTCACAAGTGTAAGTTAGATAATTATGCAGTTTAAACAGTGTGGTACACTAGGTGTGGTGCTGGTGATTTCAGTTAATGTTTATTTATTAGCTTATCTGTGCCGTGAGGCTAACGTTAGGACAACATGCAGCATGACGAAAAATAAAGGTTTTAATGTTGTTTTATTCAAAAAGTTATTTAGAATATCAAAAGCGTCATAAACTCATGTAGAAGTGATCTTTTGACGTGTTCACAGCCGTAATGTGTGTTTTTTCTGCTGAAAGTGAAAGTGGTTACATTGACATTTACGGTCAGTTACTTCATTAATACGCTAGAGTAGGCAAAAACTATCGATATGTAGCAATAATAAATCCCAGTGTTCTCTATGGTGGATGTTTCAAAATAATCTGTCATAGACACATCCATGTTATAATGCACAACTAAATAAAAAAATCCAAGTGCACGCACTTTATGGAGTGCCTAGTTTGTGTAAGAGTGTGGTTACACTGGTGAAACAGGTATGTGGTGTTGTATTGAGTCTGTAAGCACAGATCTGTTTCTGTACTACAGTTTGATGTGTGTGTTGTGTTTTGCAGCGTGATGGGGGTGAAGGCGCAGCGTCCTCGCTGCTTCTTTGACGTTGGCATCAGTAATGTGCCAGGTAAGACTCAATATGCCCTTTGTAAGACAGCTGCTCTTTAATTTCTGAAAATGAAGGATTTATTTATTTCCCAGTGTGATCTTTCTCTCCTGGTTTTCCTTCTACAGCGGGACGAGTCGTCATCGAGCTTTTCTCTGAGGCGTGTCCCAAGACATGTGAAAACTTCCGCTGCCTGTGCACAGGTAAAAAATACAAGCAGTTTTGTTTTATAAAGCTGTCTCTAAATTTCACATTTTTAAATGTTAGCAGTTTTATATATATCTTTTTATATATTTGTAATGAAAGGAAAAGTAATTTTTTTGTCAGAGGAACTATTATTTCAACAATATAGACAATTACTTTTTGCCTACTGTTCATGGGTACTGTGAATTCAGACACTTTTGACACGCACTGCTTTTCGCCTACTATATAATAGGGAAGTATGCGATTTCGGGTAAAAAAAGCCCAAGTCTTGCACTGTCCTGGGATGCATTTCCCAAAAGCATTGTGAGCCCAAATGAATCATGGAGACCATTGCCAGTGCCACTAATGTTCTCGACGATCAACTTAGCTCACGTTACTTTTGAGAAATGCCCCCCCCCCCCCCCCCCCCCATGTCTGTATTTATGCATTGTGAGGGTTTTCTTCTCCAGGTGAGAAAGGAATTGGCAAGACCACCCAAAAACCTTTGCACTACAAAGGAAGTCCGTTCCATAGGATAGTGAAGGACTTCATGATACAAGGAGGAGACTTCACCGAAGGTACCACTGTCTTGCTTTTTTCTGTTGTATATTATGTTTATCCTGTGTGTGGTGACATTTGACAGACATGTTTGTTTGCGTAACAGGGAATGGCAGAGGTGGAGAATCTATATATGGAGGATTCTTTGAAGGTGAGTGTCCTTAAGATTTTACTTATCAATATTAATAACAACACTGGGTTCAATATTCTGCCATTTTTCTTTTTCTAGATGAAAGCTTCTCAACGAAACATACCAAGGAGTTCCTTCTGTCAATGGCAAACAGAGGGAAAGACACCAACGGCTCACAGTTCTTTATGTGAGTCCAACACACAGGCTTCATCAGGCGTCCCTACTGTCCTCTTGGATAATGGATGATAATCTGCAACTATCGCTTTTTTTTTTTGCAGCCTTGATGTAAAATAAGTGTATATGTCCTCGGTGCTTTCGTCTGGTCTTGAACGAGTTATGAACTGCGAATGATAATGATTAATGCGATTTATTGTGTGCATTAATCACTGTTTTTGTGTTTGTTAGATTTGTATTTACATATTGCCTCACTGTTTTGTGTCCCTGACCATAGAACTACAAAACCAACTCCTCACTTGGACGGGTGAGTGTGCAGCACTATATGATCTATTAAGGAATATGGATTAGAAGTATATTTTATATGTGCGTATGTCCAGTGTTTAATGGTTCTGTTGCTCTTTCCCCCACCAGAATTCATGTGGTGTTTGGTCAGGTGATCTCCGGCCAGGAGGTGATCCGGATGATCGAGAGTCAGAAGACGGATACCAACAGCCGACCCTATGCTGAGGTCAAAGTGCTCAACTGTGGGGAACTTATTCCGAAATCTAAAGGTGATATTGAATATTTTCTCTTCTCATTTTTAGTAACAGGGTTTCCGCGGGGTCTTAAAAAGTCTAAAATTCTGGACTTTAAATTTAAGGCCTTAAAAAGTCTTAAAAACGGCCAGATTTTCATCCTAGGTCTTAAATTTCATTTAGTCAGGTCTAAAAAAGTGTTTACCCTTGTTCATTTCCAGAAACGCTGGCCGCAAAAAGTTATTACAAAGTAGCAAAAAAGTATCGAGTTGTAGCCTACAAAGCGGAGCTCTAGAGCAGGGGTCTCCAACACGTCGCTCGCGTGCTCCAGTAGCTCGTGGCTTGATATGAGCTAGCTCGCCAGAGGCCGTTCACATATCGCGTCTTTTCCGTGCTCAAGTTTGTTCAAGTGTAGGCGCGCGGCAAGCACGCTCATAATTGAAGCGACGCGTTAATTTTTTTACCAGGCACAACGAGATGGAAAAAATCTAAACTTTTCAGAATGCTGCAAATGCACGCACCGCAGGTCATGTGACAGGAACCAACCAATCACCCCTTTCCATAACAACATTGAATTCTCCGTCAACATGAAGGATGGGGGGTTCACCCAAACACTACTAATAAATATAAGCTAATGTGTAAATGTCAGTAATTTATCTTTTTGACTCATTCTTTTTATAAAAAAAATATTTAAAGGCTGAAATATGAGGTTTATCTTTGTATAAAACCTTTTTTGTCAAAACTTTATTTGAACTTGTACATGTTAGTAGATGACATGTTGCAAGACACTCTTTTAAAATGTAGCCATCATTTTTAATGGTATTTTAATGTTTATGTAAACAAAGTGCATATTGATGCTAATCAATTTATTTGCTGTTTTTCGACATAAAACTAGTTGAATTGACTTCATTCTGTAGTATTAGTACTTTTTGAACAGGATTCTGTGATAACCTTGATAATTTTGGTCACTTTAATCATCTCATAATTTCCTCTCTAGTTATGATCAACTATGATCAACTAAAGTCAACAATAATTGTGTTTTTACAGTATAATATGCAAAAGTACAATTTTATATAAAAAAAATATCTACCTCTCCTTCTCTCACACACACACAGATAGATAGATAGATAGATAGATAGATAGATAGATAGATAGATAGATACTCAAATGATCCCGAGGTAACTATCTATCTAACTTGGATAATGCGTCGTGTAGGTCTTAAATTTCAATCTTAATGGTCTTAATGTCTTAAAAAGGTCTTAAATTTGACTTACTGAAACCTGCAGAAACCCTGAGTAAGTTTTATGCATTTTTATGTTATTAGCTTCTAGCTACAAAAGATCAACTTCACGTGTCATTGCATTTCAGAATATGTTGGCATGCAATTCATAACCGAACACAAGTATGCTCGCTGACCTTATATTTTTATTAATAATAATAATATAATTTGTATTTATATAGTGTCTTTCTAACACCCAAATAATATTGCATACTTGTATAAAAATATATTTTTGGCCTAAGACATGATTTAGATCTAGTTGCTTTTTAAAAATTTGACAAATTAACTTGCACTTTGATTATACTCATTTATTAAGTAACATTAATTGTGATAAGGCTGTCCAGTGTTATGGGCATGTATTTTGTATTTCTCATCGCAGAGGAGTAAGGGAACTTGTCCCGCTATACAATTATTGGACGAGGCGCAGGCAAACGGAGGGAAGTTCTCTGCCGAGTTCATAGCATCTGTCTCGAGTTATACAGAGTTAAATGCTAGCTACCAGCCAATCAGAAATTAGAATTAGTTGTTTCCGGGTAAATTATGTGTTCCCGCTGCAAGCACGTTCGTTACTAGACAACACGCGCACACACGGAGTGGAAGTTGAAAGAGCACGATCTGATGAATGCGGTTTGCGGACATCTTCATTTACTTTTTTTATTTTTTTAGCATTTTGATTTTACGATTCCTGGACGATATCTCTTGCCTGTGATCAAAGACAGTGAGAGCTGATGTTGAGGAGTATAGCCAAATTCGTGCTAAATTATTTTTGATGCATTCAAAAACTCTCCAACTGCTTTTAAAGGGGTCATCGGATGCAAAATACACTTTTATATGGTATTTGCAAATAAATGTCTTTGCAGTGTGTTGACACAATCACCATGCAATGAAAAAAATCCATTCACTTTTTTTTAATCCTCAAAAAGCCAAAAAGTTGTTGCTCATTATCATTTAAAGAGACATGCACCGAAACGGGTCACTGTGAACAGAGCTGTTTTTGAAGAGGTAAAAAGGGTGTTGTTTTACACAACCATTGAGAAATTTTAACCAAAGTATGTTACAAACTTTACATGAAGACCCAAAAGAATCATACCAACTTGTGGAAAATGGGCATCTGATGACCCCTGTAAAGGTGACCGGTTGGGTCTTGACATACATGCTCAGGGCAAGTTTTTATGACACAATGTTATGTACATTGAGCACTGATGTTCAGTTGTCTTGTTTGGGGTCAAATTATTTTTTTTTATTTTTCAATAAATTTGTATTTTTTAAATAACTTTTTATTTGGATGAATTTGTCTTTTTATCAGATTTAACAATTGTTATAATTTCCATTTGTGCTGGTCAATTATGAACAATAGGCAAAATTGAACTGCTAGCAAAAATTGAAGCGAATTTGGTTGGGTCGCGGGACCGCTGCTGCAAATATTTGGGTGGCTCCTCCCCTAAATCTCACTCTAAACTTTTGATAAAACTTGAGAGCCCTGTGTTATTCAAGGGGCTTTACTCGAATTAGGGGTTTCCCCGACTAAGGATTTTCATAGTCGAATCAGAATCGTCAAGTCTTCCCTATAGTCGACTAATAGTCAAATCGTGTGTGGGGTTGGGGAGGGGGCGGGGCTTTAACATTTTAAAGCCGCGATGTACAGAACATCACACAAAGATAGAAGAAAATGTGTAAAAACATTTCGGATCAAAAAATCTAAGAAATAACATAAATAACTGCAGAAAGGCCACACTGCAGACATGATTTGCATTTCACATGCAAATCAAATGAAATCAGCTAAATTGCCTGTGCGAGCAGGCTCTAAGTAGGCTACAGAGCGCAACATCGATGCACAGAAAAATAATCAACAACTAATTTACAGAATTAAATTAGAACAGAATATACCTTTCTAATAAATAAAAATACAAAACGAAATAAGTCAGAATCAAGTCACAAGATGCAGAACAAATGTGTACAAAGTGCCTAAAGTGCAGGGGAACATATATTCAAAACACAAGCCACAAATAGTTAAATTAGATAACCCTGAGTGATCAATAAATTAAATAAAAATAAATAAATTATTAAAATAACGAAAATATAGCCAGAATTGTCAACTTTGTTTTTTTTAACTGTAGAAACAACAATAAACGCTAAACTCGAGTGACAGTTTAGCTAAACATGTTCACAGCATCCAAAAATCAAATTAGAACCGGCTGAAATGTTTTGAAATCACTTGTACCCTACCTGATCGAGAGAGAGAGAAAATTCACTTTCACTCTGTCAGTCTCTCTGTGTCCGTTTGAGTCTTTTCAAATTGTGTCAGTGAGCGCAGATAAAATGCATTCTAAAACGTTTAACATGAAAAACGTTTAACGGCCTAAGACAGTTTTATTAATAGATCAAACTCTGTACACACCTTATTAATAAAGCATACTGTAGCCTACAGAAAAGCAGATGAGCCCAGAATATGAACGCAACGCGTTTAATTAAACGCTAATTTTCCTCCCATTGAAAACCGTTATTATAAAGAAAACGCTTTACATGACTTTTTATAGGAGGAACACGTTGCGTTCATATTCTGGGGTTTATCTGCACATAGTATGGTTTCTTAATAAGGTAAACTGTGTACATGCATTAAGCCCCGTAAAAGTGCCCTTTAAGCGTTTTAAAAGCTTTTTTCACGTTAAGCATTTTAGAATGTCCAGAGGAAAACCAACCTGTAACGTTGGCCGGCAGAAGTGCGATCATGGTTTTCCTGATGCTAAATCCTGCCTTGGAAAATATCCTTTCTGATGGTGTGCATCCACACTTTAGATTTTCTTATCCCAGACATTTTTAAAGATTTAAATCCCTGCCGCCAAAACGCTCCTCTTTCGGTCAAGGATCGAAAGTGAAACTTAAATCTGTCACAGGGTGTTTGGATTTATCCACGTACACTAAAAATATTTATTAAAAGCTTCTTCCTTTGCACATTTTTATTTACAGCATTATCATAATAGGCTCCTATATTAACGTATTGACAGAAAACTGGTAGTTCTATGTGAAATCAGACATTGAGCACCCTCATATAATCTCTGCGAATATTCGATTGGTAGTCGAATCAGGCTCCTCCTATCGATGCATCGAATCTTCGACTATTCGGGGTCACCCCTAACTTGAATTATTCATTCATACAGAAAGTTTTATATCCATTCCTGTAAACATGTATAAACTCAAATTATGCTTGGCAGTGCAAAAATATCTGAATCCCAAACAGTTAATATTGGCCATCACACTTTAATTTAATCTTGGTTTAATCGTCAAATTATGAAAGTGTGTGTTTTAAAGCATTGTTTTAACTCTTTTAATTTAGCAAAGAAAGAAAAGAAGAAGCATCAGTCATCCAGCGAGAGTGATGACGACTCTTCTTCAGACAGCTCCACCGACTCGGAGGAATCAGAGAAGGAGAAAAAGAAACGGAAGAAACACAAGAAGGAACATAAGAAGAAGGAACAGAAGCACAAGAAGAAAGAGAAGAAAGGGTACTTTGCTAATACAGTTTACTTTTGCACATTTACGATTAAAATCTTTCACCTTTCAACAACTCGAGATGTCAGTACTAAAAGGTCGACACGGTACCAAAATTATCACTGAAAAATAAGCAAACCCTTAACGTTTTATGTATTAATAAATATATAATAAAAATATTTGAAATATCTGAAAAGATTTCGGCAGCCAATAAAACATGTTTTATTTTGTACAAATCATGTTCATCCTTGTTGAAAGTGAACCTGTATTTTAATGTGGTCTCGGTTGTATTTTCATTTACCTTTGTCTAGTTTCACTCATGGTTTTTTTAAGGATAAGAGCATGAGGTCACAAACCTGTCCACGTTAGCATCTGCCTTGGCCCTGTTTACACTAGTGTGTTTTCGTTTTAACATGGCGTTTTAAAATGAAAACATCCATACTGGCGTTTCAGAAACTATCTCCGTCCACACTACACAACTGAAAACACATCACATGACCATTCATGCACACTGGGTGTGCGTACAAGTGTAATAAAAGCTCTAATAATAGCTTGCCTCTTGTGCATGTAGGCAGCTGCAGGATTATAAAATGCAGAGTTTAACTGCACAGTGGCTGGGCAAAAGGACAACAAAGTCAGCAATATTATTTCCACAATAATTATATGGTTCGTTTAATTTTATTATATGCATTGAGTGCTGTTTTCGTCTTCTGTTGACAACTTAATCATAATGGAGTAAAAATTTTAACATGTTTTTCCAGGTCTGATGAGGAAGAGGCTGATCCCCAACCTTTGTCAACCATCCGCCCAGAGGAAGTCCCGCCCATTCCGGAAAACCGCTTCCTAATGAGGCGAAGCCCCCAGAAGGCCAAAGAAGAGGAGCAGGGGAAAGAACAAAACAAGGAGGACTCTGGGAAAGAGAGACCGAGAGAAAGAGACAGGGACAGGGAGAGAGAGAGAGAGAGGGAAAGGGACAGGTAGATGTGGGATTTTAATATTTCATAGTGTATAATGGCGTGGATGACATTTTTATATTGTGTGATTTTATTATTATTTTCCTCTCCAGTTCATAACTTGTATGTTATATGTTAGACCCATGGCGAATTCACGGCCAAACCGTACAAGACTGGTGATGACCAGGTCAGGGCGCAGGATTAAAGGAAGAGGACCGAGGGTGAGAGAATAACTGTGGTTTGCTTTGAAAGACCGATTATGAGTTAAATGTAAATACACTGCCGTTCAAAAGTGTAGGGTCGGTAAGATTTTATCTGTTTTTACAAGAAGTCTCTTCTGCTCACCAAGACTGCATTTATTTGATCAATAATACAGTAAAAACTGTAATGTTGTAAAATATTATTACACCCTCAAATAACTCTTTTCTATTGTAATATATTTTAAAACGTAATTTATTCCTTATTAAAGCTCATTTACAGGTGAAACTCAAAATTAGAATATCGTGCAACAGTTCATGTATTTCAGTAATTCAAATTAAAAGGTGAAACTAATATAATATAATATAACTAATATTATAATATAATATAACTAATATAATAATATAAAAATATAATATATTTAGTATATATGACTATATACATATGCATGATTATACTTTTCAGAGGGCCGACATTGTATTTAAAATCCTTTTTAAGTAATATTCTAATTTTCTGAGATTTTAAATTTGGGGTTTTCATAAGCTGTAATCCATAATAATCTAAATTATAACTTTTGCACGATATTCAAATTTTTCGAGTTTCACCTGTATGTATTTTGTTTTAACTTTATCTCGTCTGTCCATCTGTAGCGCTATCGGACTCCATCTCGGTCTCGCTCGCGGTCGTGGGATCGGTTTCGGCGCAGTGAGACACCTCCACACTGGAGGCAGGAGATGCAAAGGACACAGAAAGCTAAATCTAACACAGCCGCCGCCCAGGACAGATGGATCAAAGGGGACAAGTAAGTCGAATTTAACAGAACATGCAAATATTGTGGTCGGGATTCATGCAATGAGGGATTTTCAAGCTTATTTAATTAGAAGTAAGGCTGAGCGATATGGCCAAATAAATGATCAGGATAAATGTAAAATCTTTTTAAAGTTTAAAGGCAGATTTTTGCACCGAAGTGAAAGTTGTAGAAACCAGCCCGGTAATTTTAAAGCACTTTTTTACTGTCAGAATTCTTAATTATTTTTTTTTAAATGAATATCTTAATTAAAAACTTTATTTCTTAGAGCTGCATGTTCCAACGGGTGATATCGTTTCAAAATCATGAAATAGATTTGTGTCGCCTGACTTTATTAGCACGTATCTTTGGCACAGTTTGCGTTGCAGGCTGCGATATTAATATTATTACATGTTTTGTCTCTTAGAAATACACATTTGACAGTAACTTGATTTAGGGTGCAGATGTAAATTTGTTCATCAACAAAAACAGTAACATCTGTAAAAAATTAACAACCTAATTTTATATGGTAAATATTCTGACTGAGTTTTATTAAAATTAATCACAAAAAAAGTTACATTTTATTTTAAGGTGTCATTGTTAGTGTAATAATATATTTAAGTAATTAGTAATATCAATTAATGGCATGTACTTACTATAGGGTTAGGATTTGGTTGAGGGTTAGTTGCATGTAATTATTATTACTATGGTAACTACATGTAACAAGGACACTGTAAAATAAAGTGTTACCCAAAACATACTGTAATTATATTACAGTACTTTAATACATGTCGACATTAATAATATAATAAATTCTATATGAATTCCACATTTCTGCCACAATACCGTGGTGCAGTTAGTGTTACTACAGTAAATCCATGGTAAATTTGGTGATTTGTAGAATGAAAAGCCTTCTGACTGTATCGTTGCGCATCGATGCGTTTCATCTGGCTTAAAAACTAAATCACATAGAAATTTGTGTTCTTCGCTGAATTCAAGCACTTCTCAGCGGATCTCACAGCGATTTGATCAAGGGAAATTATCGTGATAATTATCATTATTGTTTTTTCGCCCGGCCCTAATCAGAAGTTATTATTATAATTTGCTGGAAATTAATGTTTTATGTGTATTTTTATTTTATTTTAGAGGAGATATGTCAGAGGACAAAGCAGATGCCCCTGAACCAGCCAGCCAAAACAAACCTGCAGGACAAGAAGCAGCAAAAAAGAACTCTGAACGAGAAAAGAAAGATACAAAGCGGGACAAATCACGCAGTCCATCCAGAGGAAGAGATAGGAAGAGGGACAAACATCGCTCCAAAAGCAGAGATCGGGACGCACGGAAAAAGACTGATGCCGATGTGGAAAAGAAGAAAGCTCGCAGCCGGAGCAAGAGTAAAGAAAAGAAGAGAGAGAAAGAAAAGCGCGATAAAGCCGATGACAAACGGGGACGCTCAAGCAGCAAGGACAGAAAAGAGAAAGATAAAGATGCCAAAGAGCGAGATAAGGAAGGCGAACAGAAAGACCGAAGCAAAGAAAGGACCAAACAGAATCCGGATGGGAATGAAAAGGAGAAATCAAAGGAGGTGGAAAAGAAGAAGAATGGAGAGCAGCAACGTGATCGATCAAGAAGCAGAGAAAAGGGTCATGATGTGTCGCGTAGGTCCCGGTCGAGGGGTCGAGGTCAACGTGGCCAATCACGCGAGAGAGGCCGTGACCGGCGTCACAGCAGCAGCCGGGACAGAAGATCCTCTCGCCGCTCGAGAAGCAGAGAGCGAGACCGAGCTCGAGATCGGGGGAGAGATGCAGAAGACCGAAACAAGAGGAAGAGCACAGATGAGGCGAAGAGCAAAGAAACCAGAGGACGAGACCGAAGCTCCAAAGAACGCCCTTCCCAGAAAGAGCGGAGCCGAGAGCGAGACGATCGAACTAGCGGGAGGAAGAGGAGAGGAAAGAGCGACAGTGGAAGCAGCGATTCTGAGAGCGATGGCGATAAACGGAAGAAAAGTAAAAGAAGCGAGAGCCCAAAATCAAAAGAGAGAGCAAAGGACAAATCTAAAAGTCCAAGAAAAGAGGCGAAGAAAAAGGACGCCTCTTCCAGCGACAGTGACTGAGACTCTGCATGTACCACTCCCTATTTTTAGTTATCTTTTCCCTACACAAGCATCAACGGTCTGCTGTTCTGCAAACGATACGAAGAGACTGACATTTTAGTCATCGTGTAAACATTGTGGACACACCCTGGAATACTTTTAATAACTGATACAGACCGTAAAATCCTAATTTGTTTCAACTGAATCGGTTATATGTCCTGCTTTTATCTGACGTTTGTTTTTTCTTGCCCATATCTCGACATAAATGTTAAGTGAGTTTCTTCGTGAAAATGGTTGCTTACGATTTTTTTTTTCTTCTGTCTGATCTGAGCTGGGGTTTTTTTTAAGGGTTTGTTGGGGACATGTTCGCGTACCTTGGAGTTTTGTAAGGGCTTTCTGTTTATAGAGATGACAATGTGAGGTTCTGCTGAATTTGACAAATAAAAATTGGTTGTGAACCTCGCTTTCAGTGGTCCTGTTGATTGAAATCTCTTCTTAAATTTAATTGTGTAGTTAACTTATTAATATGTTGGTAGAGTTTTTTGTTTGTTTCATTTCTCTGTTTTGGCTGATATGAGATTTATATTTTAACGGTTAGATAAAGTTTGAACATTACAGCAAATATTTAAAAGCAAAAAAATATTTATTTCCGTAATATTAAGCTAATCTAAAAGTCTGAAATTAATTTTAGTTTTATATCAAACTTAATTTCCACCATTGTTCATCCCTATAAGTTTTTTGATATTTAATGGATTATAGATTTCAATTCCAATTTTTAAAAGCACAAGTTTTGTTTTTTCCCCCATCTATAGTCTAGGTTTTTCAGAGGGTTTATATAACATTTTATTCCTAATAACATGATTTTATTTATTCTGGATGTTGGTATTTTATTTTTAATTATTGAGTGATAAAATATATATCCAAAATTCTGTTTGTAATAACAGGATTTTGGATATCTATTTTTATCACTCAATAATTAAAAAAATAAAATACCAACATCCAGAATATATATTTATGTCTACCTGACGCATTTCATAGTTATGACTGCTCTATTCTAAAAGTGATTTCCTAGCAGTGTCTATAAGTTAGACAAAACCGGTTTCATCTCGAATAAACCGATTCGGTTTACTGAATGAATAACTGACTGGAAACAGAAAGCAAGAACGCCCCCAAGTTGACTTGAGTGATTTGACTGACCAATCACAGCGACAGCGTCGCATGACGTTTGAGTGACGTGCGCCGCAGCCTATCAGAGACGAGCAGTGACTAATCATGCTTTGTGTTGTAAGCAAGTGTCCGTCTCAGAATCGCTAACAAAATCGAATAATTCACTCAGGCTGCCGCTTCAGGTTGGTACACATTTGATTACATTTCCTTACATGCATCTCTTTACTTGACTTGCTGAGAAAGCATCGTTGAACATTTGTTTGTCAGCCATCGTGTCAATATTGTGTTTTTGTCTTATTCCCAGCGCAGGATGAAGACCTTAGTAGTGTTCGACTTTGACCACACTATAGTGGATGACAACAGCGACACATGGGTGATCCGCTGCACTCCCGACCAGACGTTACCGGACTGGCTGGAGAAGTCCTACGAGAGAGGCCGATGGACCGAGTATATGGGTCGGGTCTTGACCTACATCGGGGAACAGTCCGTGAGCCCGGAGCACATGCGCGCGGTCATGGAGAGCATCCCGCTCACCGAGGGCATGCTCGAGCTCCTGACCTTCATATCTGAGAACAAGAGCGACATCGACTGTATTATAATCTCCGATTCTAATACTGCCTTCATAGACTGGGTTTTGCATGCATCAGGGTTGAAGTCGGCTATAGATGACGTCTTCACTAACCCTGCAAACATAGATGCGCGCGGCTACATGAGTGTGCGCTGCTTTCACGCGCATGACTGTACGCAATGTCCTATAAACCTGTGCAAGAGGAGGGTGCTGCATGATTTCAGAGAGAATCAAGCTAAAGCTGGTGTGCATTATGAGAGGATTTGCTATATAGGAGATGGTGGAAATGACTTTTGCCCCATTAAAGAATTGAGAGAAGGGGATATTGCGATGCCTAGGAAAGGATTCACCCTAGAGAAACTGTTATGCAAAGCCATTTCAGAGGGTCCAGAAGCTCTCAGTGCGAAAATCATGCCATGGACAAGTGGCAATGAAATCCTCCGGGAATTACGAGCTCTAATTGAGTAATACAGTATTATATAAGATAATGATAGACTTACTGAACCGATAGAATATCAATATGTTTATTCTGCAATCTGCAGTAAATGCATCATGTGCATGAATATGATTAGGCTATAGATAATTTACACACACACAAAAAACATCCCTTAATTTACTTGATAAATTTATTTGGGCATGGTGTAATATCTGAGTCTATGTTTGGTGCACATTTAAGAAAATATATATTTTACATGTTAATTTACATTTAAGTGTTTATGAGAGTATAAATGCAATTTGTCTTGGAAATTTAATTCATAAAATAAGCTCACAGTTAGGATTTAACAGATATTTAACAGTGAGGTGATTGCTATTTAATCCACTGAGGTTTGCTGTAGAGCATTGAAATGAACAAATATAAAAGTTTTAACATGCTGGCTAAATATTTATTTGCATGGTATAAAAAATCCCCCTTTAATATCACTATCTATTAATACTATACCAATGAATGCCATTATTGTCAATGAATGCAGCCTGGCTGTGACAGAATCCTTTAACACTGTAATCTTGTACTACTATAAAATGAAAATAGTCTAGAATATACAGTATAATACGAACCAGATTATTATTTTTATTATTATTGGAAGCCCTAATCTGCCTTATAGTACCATATTTTCATATATACAGTGGGCCTGAAAAGCCTGAGATCACTTATAAATCCTGGAAATATTAAAACTATTTCCAAAAGCAACACATAACATTTGAATTTTAAAAATTGTATACAGCACAACTTATTACTATTATTGAAATGCTCAAACTATTTATTTCCAGATTTTCAACGTAGTCTCAGACTTTTGACCCCCATTTTTCCTGGACACCAGCGGTGTTTAAAAAGCCATCCGGGTCATAGTTACTCTGACAGCATATAAAGTGTCAGACTTGCTGCTCTTGATTAACAGTGCTGTGAATGCTTCTTCTTGAATAAGCCTGAATTTTAGATGTGTATTGGAAATGCAAAGTGTTGTATTCAAAGCAAACAGAGATGAATGGAGGAGCTCGTGGACTTTAGTGTTGGTTTATATGATTATTTACAGGGAAGCGTGGATCTGTCAGAACAAATCCATTTATATGACTGGATCATCGCCATATTGACCTAAACTAAGACCTTATTCCTGTTAATATTTACAACAAATCTTGTGTCCTTTGTACTTGTGACACACATGTTTAGTGTCCCATTAAAAAGGAATAAAAAAAAAGTTATGGCCTGTCTTTTGTTTCTTTGAATAATTGTCTGTGTCGGATAGGAGACGGTAATTTACTGAAGCTTAAACTGAGTCCAGCACTTATTACTGCACAAATCTCTTAAGCTTAAGAAAACCATTAGTTATAATTATAGGTTATATGATGCGTTTTCATGTGGCTTTTATTAAGGCAATACACTACAGGCAAAAATACGTTTTTTCATGCATCTGTCAAGTTTTGAGATTTTTTTGGCTTTGCATAAAGTGTTTTTTTTTTTCAGACTAGAGAAAAGAAAACATCCAAAATACACTTGTAAGTGTATCTTTTTATAGCACTTTATCTATTTGAGTCTGTAGATTTCAAAACAGTACATATCTTTAAAGGCTGTTTTCTCAAAATGGGTTTTTTCTCTTGAAATCTCCACAATTACATATGCCAAACTTTACAGTTTTAATCTATATTCTGAATGTTTTTACAGAAGGGTTTGTTCTTTGCCTGATTTTATACAACATTTTATTCCTAAAATAAAAACCTTTGACTCTAATATGTCAAAAAAAAACTAAAATTTTAAAGCTTTATCCAATGTTCAGATTTTTGTTCTAGAAATATATGCAAATTAGTGCATATTTAATTAGATAATACCTCATTTGCATATTTAAACATCATATTTCAGAAAACTTGTAATACAAGTAATAAGAAATCATTCTTAATGTTGTCACTTAACTGGGGAAGTATGGTGATATCTATTCGTTTTTTTAATTCACCTGGGGTGTCTTGCCTTAAAGATATATTATTGAAGACCAACAATGTTACCAACTAAAAAATGTATACCCAATGAATATTCTCAAAATGAAAAAGCTTGGAGATGAGTGTATTCCGTGTTGTCCTCAATTTCCCAATCTCCTCAGTCTCTGCGTGACATCATAACTGCGCGACGCCATACTTGACTCACGGTCGGATTCGGATTTCGTTTAGTGTGGCGTTTCGTTGAGATCAGACAGATTCAGAACGCAAGTAAAGTGAGTATGTCGTTTTTTCTTGTTCCCCCTGATATTTAGAGTGTTGCGATGTTTCAGATCGGAGCGAAAACATACAATTGACAGATTGAGCGCGCGACGTTTGTTCTGTATCATTCTGTGACATGTGGCGCGCGTGGCGTACATGATTTATAAACACTTTACACTTCGAACTGCTGTTGACTGAATTTATAAATATTATTCACACCACGTATTTTTAGTGCTGTTAAACACTGGTTTTATAAACTTCAAGAGTCAACATTTCTATTAAAATAGAAACTGCATGCAGGAGTTCTGCTGTACTCACACGTGGTTTGAAAATCATGTTCATGTACATTTTTCATGGTCGTATAGGTTGTGATGTAACTTTTTGATAGAATATGCAAAAAACAAATGATATATTTGTTCAGACTTTTGAACGTTTGCAAGAAAGTGTTTTTTATCATCCTAGCAGATATGGCAGACAATCAGGAAATGTCTCCTCTGGAGAAGAAGGTGGCAGAACAGATTGAGGTGAGATAATCATTAATATTTTATCTTTCCAAGCCGTTGTTCATACCAGTGACATGAATAATCAATGTTTCTGTCTGTGTTTAGTACTATTTTGGTGACCACAATCTCCCCCGAGACAAGTTTCTGAAAGAGCAGATGCAGTTAGATGACGGCTGGGTCACTCTGGAGACAATGCTGAAATTTAATAGGTAACTACAAAAGAAATGCATCCTGTTTCTGAATAAATCAAGTACACCTGGCTGCAGCCTGGAGAACAGGGCGGGGCTACACGTGTCGCTCCGCCCCTTGCCTACTCTGATTAGCTCGAACGTCTTTCATGGGCATTCATATGATAAGAAATGAAGAAGAAAACATTAGCCTGTATATCACAAAGTTCTTGAAATTGTTTTGCTAAATTAAGCTGATCTTTAGGCTAACATGCAAACAACACCACAACATTTAACCCTCTGATACTGTTCTTGTGTCGGTCAAAACCGATGTATTTATAGTCCAGTTATTAAATTTGAGCATGGACCTGAAAATAAAATGTTCAACTTAAACTGTCGTAAATCTTGAATGGACAGAAGAAAACTATAAACTTCATCATGCACAATAAATGAACTATATGTTGTATGGTCTTATGGAGCCATGCGATAGGTTTGTGTGAGGAACAAAGTGAAGTTTAGCTCACAAATGTCTTTCTCACGCGCATTCAAATTTACGTGTGGCCCCTTTGGATGTGTCGAGCCAAACATTTTTGAAGGAAAATGACATTTTAGAGCTGCAATGGTGAGTTTACAGTCAATATAATAGCTTGAATTTTGGTCTCTTTTTCACACAAAGCTTTCATACTGCTCCAGTATCGAAGTAGAGTTCACAAGTTGCATAAATGACTTTAATGAGAAAATAGCTACATGAAGATTCTTCATTGTGTCAGTCCATGTAACTTTGCTGCGGTTGTGTCCCATTTTTTGTATTTGTCCCCACAGACTAAAGACTCTCACGTCAGAAGCAGCCTTCATTGTGGAGGCGCTACAGAAATCTAAAAGTGGTCTGCTGGAGATCAGCGAGGACAAAACCAAAATAAGGCGTAACCCGAGCAAACCTCTTCCAGAGAACAGCGAGGAATACAGGGACGCGCTCAAACACAAATCCATCTACATGGTGAGCGAATGGGAACAATGACATTAAGTCCTCTTTCTGCCTACCCGTGTTGCCTTTGCTCTAAAGCAAACAGCTTATAATAATATTTGAATATGTCTAGTCCTCTGTAAAACTGAGAGATGTTGTCTTGTCCTGTTTTTGAATCCTACAATAGGATACTACCCACATTTTGTTGACTTTTGTTAATGTTTAAATTCAACAGAAAGGTTTTCCTCTTGAAACTACACTTGATGAGGTGAAAGAGTGGCTCGCTGATAAAGGAACAGTCGAGAACATCTACATGAGGAAAGGACCCCTGAAGACTTTCAAAGTAAGCGTTATAAGAAAGTCTAAGTTCTCTTAAAGCCGGCGTGAAACGGAAGTTGCGATTTGTCTTTTTTTCCCAATTATGAGGAATCTCTGAGTGATATGGCTTCTCTAAGGAAAAATGTAGTTTTAGGGCATTTGTTTCAGAAACTGGTGCGTTTTCTCCCTTAATTCGGTTAGTTTAGGCATATGAACACGGCAATCACGCTCGGATCCACACAGGGCAGTTTTACTCACATGTGACATTTTGGTACTCTTTCAAATGTCGCCTTGTGAAAGTGAACCTAATCAAGAAGAAAATGCAACATTGTAACTATTTAAGTTACTGTCTCTGAACAAAGCAAACAATCTACAGGTCTAAAATGCCCTTAGTTAACAACATTGGGATAGATTAAATTTTAATATATGAAAACTGTAGCTATGTGCAGTCTACCATATCAAAACTGAGCTGTTGCTGTCGTCTGCAGGGATCAATCTTTGCGGTTCTAGAATCTGAAGAGGCTGCCAAAGCTTTTGTCGAACGTGCCGATGTCAAAGAGTACAAAGGGAACGAGATGATCGTTATGATGAAGTAGGTGCTTTTGCAGTTTAGTTCCCCATTTAGCATTGCATGTTTACCTAGTAACTGAATGGCATTGAATATACTGGTGTAAGAGTTGTTAACCTTTGACCTCTGTCTGTAGAGAGGCCTACTTTACTAAAAAGATGTCAGAGAGGAAGCAAAATCGCGTGGAAGCAAAAGCGAAAGCAAAAACGTAATGCACAACACTACATATTTTCTACTAAAAAGTGAGAAGAGATCTAAAATGTTATAATTGGTAAATCTGTGCATTTCAGTGAAAAGGAGGACAAGCAGAAACAAGCTGAAGAAGAAGAGCTGGTGAGTTTCATGCAGAAACGCAAATAAAACAGATGTGTTTGTGTTAAAGGGGTCCTATTAAGCTTTTTTTTACATTTTCAAGGCATCACTTTTATTTATATTGCACTTTATACAATACAGATTGTTTCAAAGCAGCCTTACAGTGATAAACAGGAAAATAACGATTCGGTGATGCAGACAATAGTTAACGGTTATTATTCAGTTAAAATCAGTTCAGTGTTGATTCATTTTTAGTTCAATAACTGTGTAAAGTACATCAATTCTGAAATGAATTGAATTCAGTTATAAAGCAGCTCTGCATAAAACAGTGATGTCATCGTTCAGTTCTCATACAATGGTGTCAGTACAGTCAGATTAATAATATTGTTAAAACTTAAGTGTTCCCAACTATGCAAGCCAGAGGCGACAGTGGCAAGGAACCCAAACTCCATTGGGTGACAGAAATGGAGAAAAAAAACCCTGGGAGAATCCAGGCTTAGTCGGGGGGCCAATTCTCCTCTGGCCAACCAAAGAACACGGTGTGTTTATAATTCAGGCTGCAAGTCAGATTGTGGATCGGAAGCTTTCAAAATATTTCATCCAGTTCCTTTTGCTTGAAGATCGGTTTCATCATGCTGGTATGGAGCCGACGCTGGCCATAGGGGTCTGTGCGGAGGACTTGTCTGGTTCTTGGGGTCTTTGCTGAGGATCTGTGCTGATGGCTGTCATATCAATGAGGTCTTCACAAGGAATTGTTCTTGTAGACACGGTCTCTGCTGGCATTCAGGGCTGCGATACTTCCTGGTTCTAGTAAGAACTCTAGCTGCTGCGTTTTGGACCAGCTGGAGTTTGTTTATTAAGCATGCAGGGCAACCACCCAGTAAATCATTACAATAATCTAGCCCTGAGTTCATGAACACATTAACTAATTTTTCTGCATTTGTTCTGAATATGTAATTTAGATATGTTTTTAAGATGGTTTTACAGATTCTAGAAACGTGGCTTTCAAATAAAAGATGGGTATCAAAGAGCACACCAAGGTTGCTAACTGACGACGAAGACTTGACAGAACAGCCATCAAGTGTTAGACAGTATTCTAGGTTATTACAAAAGTTTTAGGTCCAATAATTAAAACCTGTTTTTTCATTAATTAGTAGGAAATTATTAGTCATCCAATTTTTTATATCAACTATGCATTCCGTTATTTCGTGAATTGGTATGTTTCGTCAAGGCGTAAAGAAATATAAAGCTGAGTATCATCAGTGTAACAGTGAAAGTGAAAGCTAACACTATGCTTCCTAATAATATCTCCCAAGGGAAGCACGAACAGGGTGAAAAGCAACGGTCCTAGTACTGAGCCTTGAGGTACTCATGATACCTCTTCATTTACTGCTACAAACTGATAACGGTCGGATAAATATAATTTGAACATGCCAATGCACTTCCACTAATGCCAAAAGTATTTGTTTCTATTCTAAATAACGTTGTGGTTGATGGAATCAAATACAGCACTAAGATCCAGTAGCACTAATAGAAAGATACAACCTTGATTGAATAAGAACAAATCATTTGTAACCCTAATAAGAGCAGTCTCCGTACTATGATTCGGAAATCCTCACAGATACCATTTCTTTCTTTCCAGTATTTTTGACAGAAAAGGAAGATTCGGCATCGGTCTGTTCTCTAGGATCAAGTTGTGTGTTTTTTAATGAGAGGTTTAATCATGTCCAGCTTAAAAGTTTTTGGTATGTATTCTAATGGCAATGATAAATTAATAATATTAAGAAGAGGATCTATAACTTCTGGAAGCATCTCTTTCAGTAGCTTAGTCTGTATAGGGTCTTACATACATGTTGATTTTGAAGATTTAACCAGTTTAGACAATACTTCCTCTCCTATAGCAAAAAATTAATGGAATTTTCCACTCTTTAGTGTGTAATGTTGAAAGTCGTGGTTATGTTAAAGGCGGTGACATTTTCAAAACACTAGAAGCCGGTGACCAATCTCAACACACTGGTGCAGCCGACCAATCAGAGCATGTTGTGCTTTTCTTCAATTTTTCTTCTTTTCCTATAATGTCAAATATGTAAAAGATAATGTTTTTTTTTTTACATTTCAAGCATAAAAACATTCTAGTAGACCCCAAAAAGAAAATCAAGACTGTGAAAAAGTGCATAATAGGTCCCCTTTAATAATATCACTCTTCTGTTTACCCAGAAATCCCTGAATGATCAGAGAGGCTGTCTGCTGAAGTTCTCCGGTGAATTGGGTCAGACCTCGAGAGAAGATTTTCATACAGTCTTTTCTGATCATGCCCAGATTAAATGGATTGATTTCACCAGAGGAGCAAAAGAGGTGAGAACAGAGAGTCCTTCACGTACTACTCTAATGACAAAATCATATAGTTTAAGTAAATAATTTGATTCATACCTTAAGGATGTCTTCCATTATTTTTGTCTTTGATATCCTTCTCAGGGCACCATCCTGTTTCACTCAAACGCCAATGATGCCCTGCAGAAAGTCCGCGAAGCTAAGGGAGGGGAGGATCCGAAGGTTAAAGACCATGTTGTTCAGTGGGAGATACTTGAGGGAGACACAGAGATGGAGATGCTGAAGAAAATCATCGAGGATCAGCAGGAGTCCATGAACAGACGCAAACAAGGCAGAGGTAATTCAAAGGACACAGTAAAGACAAGCACATGTATTTGAACCCATATGATCTCACTTTTTAAAACATTTGCACTTGTTTCACGCTATATCCTATAATTGCAGGAGGTCACAGGGGTCGTGGAAGAGGCAGGGGAGGTCGCAGAGACCGAGGAGGAAGAGAACAGACCCAGTTCAGGGGAAAGAAGACCAAGTTTGATAGTGACGAAGAGGGAGATGAAGGTAAGTTGATGTCACATAAGTGGGTGTTATATTTTTAACAATATAAAATAAAATACTATAATGATATAATATATTTGGTTTAAATATAATTTCATTACATTATTATTCTTATTATTATTATTGTTTTATTTATTTTTGCATTCAATTTTCTTTACCTCCAAGTTCTCATGCCTAGTAAAATTAATAATTTTTTAAAAAAACATTTAGAGGTGTAATTATATTCTATACTTAAGAAAAAGTCTAAAAAAAAATTCATTGTCAAATGTACTATAATAATAATAATTCATCTAATGTTGCAACAAAGTAGAAGTTCATGTAAATCATTGCCACAATGTTCTGTAGACAACACTAAATGACTGTTATACTTAACTGTTGACTTTCCCTTCATGCAGTGGATTTGCATGGCTTTTTTTTTTTGGTTTTTGTTTCTAGCACAACTATTTTATTAAGAAGCTAGTTTTTTTCCCATCACCCACAGACTGGTCAAGTGTTGAGTAAATAAATGCTAAATTTTGCTTTATGTTTGGCTTTAGTCATATGAAAACATAAATGTATTTTCCCCTTCAACAGAACCCGCCAGTCCAAAGAAGAGACCTCTTGATTCGAATGGGCAAGATAATGAAGCACCGGTTTCCAAACAAGCAAAAAGCGAGAATGGTTCTTAAGGGCAAAGAGCCGTGGCCTTAATTTTGTACTGTAGATGTTCCCTAAATTCAAGAGATCTGGAAAATACATTCTCAGACTACTTCCTGTGTCAAAGGCTAAATGCTGCACAAAGGCTTTACGCCACACTTTACCCCTAAACTTGTCATGAAAAAGGCATAATGCATCAAATTTTTATGGAATTGTTTTCTTTGAACAAACATCCTGGATGCCGTTTATTTATTTGCCATATACACACTTATGATTGTTGGTATGATTTAAGATCTCATATGCAGCTTTATAAATGTGTGGTTTTCAAAATCTGTTCAGCTTAACACAGTTTGATGGTAACGCTTGTGTAACTATTGACATCTTTATGTGTTCTTTCATTCCTAGAGCGGTGACAGTCTGGTTACTCTGTACCGATTAGTTTTTCTGCTTTATCAGAAGCTGATTATTGGTTCTGACAGCATTTGTATGCAATACTGTATTATTTTTTAGAAATGTTTGAGGCCTACAAGTAAACTTGTAAGGGTTTTGGAAATGTCTGAATTTTTAGTCTTAATCCAGTTTTTTTTTTTTTTTTTTTTTTCATTAATGAAAACCTATTTTCTCCCTGTTAAAAATATTCTTTCATTTCGTCACTTGCACAAACGTAGCACGATAAGTGTGTGGAATCCTTATTTCTTTTTCTTCGTTGCTTCAAGTGGTTACAGAGGCATGTAGGTCCGGAGAGTTTTCAATAAGAGTACTTAATTTTGACTGAAGATTTTTTTTTAACTCACCTTTTCTTTATCACCGCAACGGAAACATGTCTCTTAATCTAAAGTGCTGTTTTAGATGCCATGCTTCATATTTACCCCTTCAGGGCTTCAACAAGCACTCATTGTTCTGTTTTTTTCCTTGTTTTTTACTGTATCTCATGTGTTAAGATGAATATTACACACATTTAGAATTTCAATAAAGATCTTGAAAATCCAAACTGTAATATGTGGTTTTACCTGGAAAATGGACATTATTGATGCAGTAACTAGTAGGGCTGGGTTAAAAATATCAATTTCTCTATTTTAATCTCTCATTTTGATTAACCAAATCGAGCTTTTAAAAAACTAAACTTTGTAGCCTGCCTCCCATCCAATAAATCACAATAAAATTTGTACTTTGTTACTTTTGTTACTCCGCTTTAAAATTCTGTCGTCTTATTTATTTTTGTGTGTGTGCGAAATTCACACAATAAGTAGCGTTTTGGCGCTCTTTAATAATCACGTTACAGATCGCAGTAACGCCTGAAAAGTGGCTGAAAAGTAACGCCAGTTCAAGCGAAGCGCACGTGTGACGCAAACGATCATCTCTTCTGCTTTACTGATATACAGCATGGTAACGTTATGGTGATACATTACAATTTACCGAAATTCTTATTCTCGTGTAATTGCTCAATCAGTGTTTCAATCGCCAAAGACATCAACAAACTTGTCAACATTGGCCCCTTTCACAGAGCAATCCTGGTAAATTACCACTAAACACTATGTGTGAAATGGGCTACTTGTCACTTACCTCAGAAAATTGTCCATAAACTCGCTAGTTAGCTTAAAAAAAAAAATAGCTACAGAGAGGGGCATCTTGCTCAATATATTTTTTCATATTCAGTGTATTTTTATCTAACCTTTTCCCCTTACGTGTCACCGGCGGGCCCACAGCCATTACATATTTAAAACGGTAATATCCTAACTATACTAAACCTAAACTAATCTTGACAAACTACATTTGAAAGCTTACAATCTCTAGTTTTCAAATTTGGTGACTGGTTTTCAAAATAAATTACAGAAGAGCCGTAATTTAGCAATTTGCAACAAGAATATTTTCATACGCTTAAGGTGTTCAGACCTTGTATTTTGAAATAGCGATGAATATGAAAAATCATGAGAGAACGGTAGAAACCTCAGTTTGTTTTCATGCCAAGAGTTCAAAATATAAAATCAATTCAAATTTTTTTTTTTTTAGGAATAAAATGTCTGAAAATGTTTTAAATATAAAGAAAAAAAAAATAGATTCACCATTTGTGATGTGGCAGCGAGCTAACGCACATAGCCTACTCTTCTTTTTATGTTTTTTAGAAGTTAAATTCATATCAAAATCTGACGAACTTCCCATAATACTTCTGAATAGGATGTCTACTTCATAAATTGTATGAAAATTGTGGAAATATATGTTTCAGATCACTCAAACCACATAGCCAATGGAAATGCAGGCGCCCTTATATGGGCAGTAATGGAGTCTGATTGTCAACTAGTGAAAAACTTTGGTACTGCCAAACAAAATCTTACTGAAAGCTCATTTTTTGAGATATCAACCTAAAATTTGAAACACAACTTGTTCAGATTTTTGGCTTTGATTTTCTTGCGGTTTTAGAGTCCAACATGTTTTGAAAATATATATTTTATATAAAATATGAATAATAAAATGTTTACATTGTACATTTTCATAAACTCAAACTTATATAACTTTTTTTTTATTAACACTGCATGCAGCAGTATTTATTTTTAAATTATATTTTAGCAGTTGAACATTTGCAAGCCTTGCACGTCTTGTTTAGACGTTTACAAAAACAAAGCATTAAACGTCCACTTGTTAACAAGCGATTCATGTCACGTTACCGTGGTGTCTCTGTACATTCAATGAGACTCTGTTACTCTATAGCAAATAGGCTATATGGTGTATGTATCCTTCAAGAATTATGCATACAAAGTCATTTTAACACATTCAATTTTATTTATTTTTTGCATATCAACATTGTTTCAACTACGACCTGTAAAAGTCCCTCTTAAAAGAATGCCAACCTGCTCTTTTACATTATTATGACCTCCATAAGACTTTACATAGTAAATGAAAGTTTTGAAGGGAGTTTAAAGCTCAATGTCTTTTAGAGGTTAGATTTTCATAAATTTTTTATTGTGATACCAGCTTACAACCAGCAGGGGGCATGATGACTCCTTTTTAGTGTCCAGCACTGCAGTTTTTGCATGCTAAATTCAGGGTTTGCTTTGCCTAGAGGTGGTTGTGCCCTGTAACGTTTTGCTTTTGAGTGAGAATGCCAATTCTACTGTCTGTGTTTTCCCTTTGGCGCAGTGTTGTCACTGTTGAGAAGCAAACCAAATTTCCAGTAAATTGGTGTTGATCCTCAGCTTTCTGCATCAGCGCATTGCAGTTTCTTGAGCTCGTCCACTATGGTATGTGAGACTCATTTGTTGAGCTTTCTGTTTGAGCAACCTCATACTGTTTGGTCCATATCGATGTTCATTCCACTGTGAAAACCAGTGCGAAAGTCAAGAATATCATAGGCTTGGGCCAGTAAGAAACCAACCAGAGCAAATATATATAACACACTAAAACCGTATAGCATTGCTTTAGCAATCAACTTCAGCTAGAAAAAAAGACAGCTTAAGCCAACCTACGCTTGCTTGTTGGTCTTAGCTAGTTTAAGCAGGTCTTCCAAGTCATTCTTCAGCTGGTCACCAGCTGACATGCTCCTAAAATCCTTCGAAAACCAGCAAACCAGTTCAGGGTTTCTTTTTTTCACCCATGGAATCACTTTTAATAACATGGCGATGAGTTTACGTGTGCAAACATCACTCATATATGATTTTTTCCGAGCAGCTCACAGTATTCATATGACACACACACACACACACACAGGTCTTCATGCATCGGCGCGCGGTCTATTGTCAGTCTTGTTTTGCATGCACACTAGTCGTCAGCATGTCAATGAGTGTCCCTGGTGTCTTTCAATGTCTGCAGCCCCTGAAAGTCAAACATTTGACTGTGACACATCAAAACCGCTGCTATTCAAGGCACATAAAGCATGTCCTGTGTAATGAATGCGAATGAGTTTATGATCGTTTACAGAGATACCACGGTAGCGTGACATGAATCGCTTGTTAACAAATGGGTTGTTGTTTGTCATAACACACAATTCAGTATCCTCAATGCATCAGTTGGAATTTCACAGCACATGTTGAAGTCAGGTAGATATTCTTCAAGCTATCAAGTGGCTGGATATCATGTATTATACAGGAGAGGCCAAAAGTGATGTCCGACCTGGGAAAATTGACTTCTTCGCACATTAGAAGTTAGACGCGGTCCTGCCTGGGTCAACATATTTGGTTGATCCTGGATCCTGGAAGATGCAATCCTAACCATATCCCTACTCCTAAACCTAATAATTTATCCCTAATATCAGAAGGAAATTATAGGTGAATAACACTGATATAGAAGCACCTAACCCTGGTTGTAAACCTAAACTTTAAACCTCTAATCTGATTGGTTGATTGGAATGTTCCTGGATCAGAGATGTTGATCCAGGAACATATTGCACTTGGTGAAATCATATTCTGCGACATCCTTACCCTTTATTCAGATATTATAAAAAAGTTTGTGTAGTTTTCCTATGAGCTTTATCTGCAATAAGGCAATGAAACATGCCAAACATGCGGACATCATTTTTGGCCAGGCTGTCATACAAAGAAATTATGAACACATGCAAAAACAAGAGAGAACCAATAAAATATGATTTTTTTTTTGTCGCCAATGTTCCTGTGAGCTTTTTGTTTTTCTATGCATTTTTTTTTTGCATGGTAATATAAAACCTGTAGCTGTAGTTTGCCTTTTTTGCCAAATCATTCTGTCAGATAAATATGTTAACCAAGTTTAGTGTTTTGTTCTTCCCTCATATTTAAAATATTTTAAAAATGTTAAACGTTTTTTCTCATATTTTGATGTTTTGATTTTTTTAAATAAAACTTATAGGGTTTTTATTAAAAACAAATATCGGTTACACTTTATTTGTATATATTGATTTGAAGATAGAAAAGGCTTAGTTGAGGATAGTAAATGATTTGATTTATCCTCATATTTAAAATATTGAAAAAATATTAAAAGTTTTCCCATTATTTTGATGTTTTAATCAAACGTATAGGTTTACGGTTAAAAACAAATATCGGTTACACTGTATTTTGATGATCTACTTTAGGGATTCTACCAGGGCCGGAGTGGGGCCACTTTTCAGCCCGGGATTCTACCAGGGCCGGAGTGGGGCCACTTTTCAGCCCGGGATTCTACCAGGGCCGGAGTGGGGCCACTTTTCAGCCCGGGAGTTTCAGGCCTAAGACCGGCCCACTTTTTCCATGGTGTTGGAGATTGGATGAATAAAAGCAACAGTTCAGCTCTTACTATTGTGTAGTTTTTATACCATGGTTCAACAAATAATAAAGGTTAAAAAATAATTACTAACTTAAGCTGAGAAGTTAACAAAAAAATATTCCACTGTTCCACAAGGATTGATAAATTAACAAAAGCATACTGCTCTTTCTTACATTAAATAACTTTAATTCATATTGTTTACTCTGGTATCCTCTAAATGTCAGAGAAAAGAACAGAATCAGAGTTTTTTTTTTTTTAAGAAAATTGTACTTTGCATAATTATTATACTGTAAAAACACATAATTATAGTTGATTTTATAGTGCATCTTAACTTGAGATGAAATGGCATGAAAATTTCATTTCATTATTATAGTGACCAAAATGATCACGGTCATCACAAAATCGTGTTCAAAAAGTAGCTACTAACAATAAAATCAATTCACCAAGTTTTATGTAGAAAACCAGCAAATAACAAATATAATTAGCATTAATATGCACTTTTTGTTTACATAAACATTAAAATACCAACATTAAAATGATGGCCAGATTTTAAAGGAGTGTCTTACGACATGTTATCTACTAACATGTAGCCTACAAGTTCAAATAAGTTTCGACAAAAAAGATTTATAAAAAGAAACCTCGCATATTTCAGCCTTTAAATCATTTTTATAAAAAGAATGAGTCAAAAAAGATAAATTAATGACGTTTACAATGCACATTAGCTTATCTTTTATTATTAATAGTAAAATTCGGCCCGATTTTCCCGTGGCGTCTGTCGTTGCTATGCAACCATGTACTGCACTCTCCACAATGACAAAGAAGTTTTAGTAGCTAATGGATTTTTTCATCTCGCTGTGCCTGGAAACATTTGAAATAATATGACGAACTTGAGCGCGCAAAAGACGCGAAATGTGAACGGCCCCTTGGCGTGCTATCTCCAATCAGGCCAGGAGCTACTGGTAGCTCGAGAGCGACGTGTTGGAGACCCCTGGCCTGGACTAACGTCACAAATGTAAAAAAAAAAAAAAAAATCCTCGACCGGCCCAAAAGTGAAGCGGCCCACCGGGAATTCTCCCGATTACCCACCCCGGGCCTGCATTCTACTAACTATAAGTAACTTTGCAACAACATGTCAGTTAACTCTCGTTAGAGTATTAGTAGACTGAAGTAGACTGTTAGCTTTGACTTAGTAGAATAAGTTGACTGTTGGTGGAGCATCAAAATAAGGTGTTATTAAGCAGAGAGTCTACTAATACTCGAGAGTTAGTTGACATGTTGCAAAGTTACACAGTAGAATGTCTAAAGTGGACTATCAAAATAAAGTGTTACCCAAGTATCCCCTCCGGACTTCACTTTTGGCCATTACTGTATGTGTTGTAATGACCTTTTTGGATGTAAGCAACCTTCACACTGATGGAAACTGTCACGTCACTCTGTCCCAGCATGCACTCAGCTGATGGACACCCATTGTTACATTTCCTTGAAAAGTGCATGAGTATAACGTTGACGGGCACCTTCAGCTCGCTGGTCAATACCTGAGCAATCAGGGCTTTAGGAAGAGAATCTGTGGGTGGCGAGGGCTTTCAGAGATGAATGGACAGGGAGAGATCAGTCTGATAACGGAGGTTTAATTCCAGCATCAGTGCATTATGTGCAGCCTTTAGTAGTATTTTAAGTTGATATAGTGTTGTAGAGGTTAAATGAACAGAACCATGTGTGTCGGGCACAAGAAATGGGGAATGTCCTCTGTTCAAGGTCATGGTAAAATGTGCAATTGATGAATGCTGGATGTGTATATTCTGACTGAGATGTACTTTGACATAAGACGTACAAGGGCAGCGAATCAAATTGGGGTTCTTTCTCCCTTAGGCTGTCTTGACACCGCAGTGACAAGATGATTAATTTCTATATTTAGTCCTGTCCAGAAACAAAAGTCATGCTTTGATCTCTACTTGGTGCAAGTCTTGAGAGATGTGAGCGGTATCTTTTGATTACTAAGCAAGTGATGTCTTCAAATCCTATTATCTCCATCCTTTCAGTTAAAGGACAATGTTCAAAATGTAAATAAGTGGCTATAACATTTTTAACTTTTCTGAATTCTGTGTCTGTTCATGCATAGATTTCTTACTGGTAGAGATGCACCGATATGAGAATTTTGGCCGATACCGATAATTCTTTATATTTGAAAGCTGATAACCGATATATTGGCTGACAAATCTAAATCCAAATTTTTATATAATTTTTGAGAGCCTGATTACAAAAACAAAAGTCTCACAATTAAAAGCCATGACCCAAACGCACAATTTTAATGTTCTCATTATAATTTTATGTAACCTATATGACAGTGATTCCAATCATATTTTAAGCAATCCAAAACCATCATGTTGAACAGTGCACATCTGAAGTGTCTCAGCTGAAGGAAATAATCCACTATTTATATGCTTTAATATATCGGCCAAATTTTCTTATCAGGCCGATAACGATAACATAAAAAAAATTGACATATATCGGCCGATACCGCATATAGGGTGGCCGATATATCATTTTTGCTACGGATATGACTCCTCAAATTGTGATGTTTAAGAAGCGATCTGAATTATGATTATCTTCTGGCTGAGGGTAAAACAAGAGAATGAAATCCTGTAAGTTTACGCTGAAGGAGGAACTCAAGCTATTATCTGGAGACCTAGCAAAATTTTTGCATGCATGGGAAAATAATATAAAAATCTGGTTAATTCTGTAGAGCTGTTTGGCTCTAATATACTACAGCCATATCGGTATGTATCTGTGAGAAAGTAATTAGTATCTGGCTGCTTGTCCTCTGTACCTGCCACTAATTAAATAGATGATTAACTTTAACAAATTAGCCAAACATTGCTTACCTACCTGTCATAGCGGATGGATTGATTGATGGATTTTCTAATAAATTCCAGAAATGTAAACTAAACAGCAGTCTGGTTCCTCTCCGCTTATGAAAAATGACAGCTTAAAAGACACTTGGTTTTCTTGGTTTGGATCAATTGGTCACAATATGATAATGCATTTAGAAAACAGATAAGGCGAATTTCCATGTCATATTATGTACCAGTGGTGTGTGTGGTCAC
Organism: Gila orcuttii; assembly: GCA_026230005.1. Lineage (NCBI taxonomy): Eukaryota > Metazoa > Chordata > Actinopteri > Cypriniformes > Leuciscidae > Gila > Gila orcuttii. The sequence goes on from JAPDVR010000011.1 coordinate 4,848,627, forward strand.
GTCCTGTTTCTACAGTTCTTCAGTCTCACAGACATAAACGCACTCTGTAGTCTCAAGGTCAGCTGAAGATCTCTCTGCATTGGGCTTTTCTCTGCTGTCGGTTATTGCAGCTGTAGTGATATTAATGCCTAGGTCATATGTGCATATGATTAGCGAGTTTTTGCTTTGATAAATGGCAGTGGGGTCGCTATCAGCCATCCTGACAATATTAATGACCACACCGACACTAAGCAGAGGCAAGCCAATGAACAGAAATATTGCTGTTATCTGTGCGGCCATAATCATAAAGACAATAGAGAGATGTTTAACGCTGGAGCACAAAGGCATTCATCATCTGAAAGAGGAGCGTCTGGGTGGCGAGACTCACGGATGGTCACAGTCGTGTGGAGTGTGTGTTTGTGTGCGACACACTTTTGACATTCATTTTGTGTAACTAGGACATGGAGGGCTACGTAAAAATACATTTACTTCAATGTAATGTTGCTTTTCTCCCTTTATTCTCAGTGGTCACTATTATTATTGCTCATATATAATGTGAGGGATTTTGAATAGTCTTCTAAAGCTGTATCCTAGTTGAGTTTTGAGCATCTCCAGTTTCCAGTGACTCTATCTGAAAAATCTGCATGATGAAATTACAGCCAGTCATATTCGATATTCAGTATCGGTAAGATTTTTAAAATGTTTTAGAAAGAAGTCTCTTGTACTCACCAATGCTGCATTTATTTGATTAGAAAAACAGTAAAAATTGTGAAATATTACAATTTAAAATAGCTGTTTTCTATGTGAATATATTATAAAATATAATTTATTCCTGTGATCAAAGCTTAATTTTCAGCATAATTACACCAGTCTTCAGTGTCACATGATCATTCAGAAATCATTCTAATATGATGATTTGCTGCAACATTTCTTGCTATTATCATTGTTGAAAACAGTTGTGCTGCTTCATATTTTGGTGAAAAACGTGATTTTTTTCTGGATACTTTTAAGAATATAAAATTCTAAATGTAAGAGCCAATTCAATATGCTTTCAATTTGTATTATTATTATTCTCAACTTTAGCCCTATTCACACGGGATTAGTACTATCTGGGGACCTCGTGTGATTTAGAAATTACCCCCACACATCTGAATTTCATGTGGCGCATTCGCACGGGATAACCGAAGCCTGTGATTTTACTCAAATTTACTGACTTATCTCCCGGATATGACGTCAATAGGCTATTGCTTGGAAATGTATTTTCGTTATAGGTCTAGCTGTATGATATATTATGACATAAACAGAATAAAGTTCCTTACCGCATGCTGCTATACATGTCATTCATCTCCATCTAATCATTCTTTTTGTTTTTGCTCTTCTGATGATTTTCAGCTTTCACTTTCTGCACATTGTGTAGTTGTGTATAGCGATATGACCCAGCACCCAAAATACTATCAAAACACTCCAACGCAGCCTCCATTCTTCGCGAAAGATGGATAAAAAGGCTCACATGAAACAAAAACATTGAAAAAATTATATACGATCCGGCCAAATCACAGAGATGCCGATTCGCACGGGACTAATATTATCACAGGACCTCGGTGTTCGGCGAAATATAGAAGGTAATTTGCGGGGGAATTTTTACTTTACAAATGACAGACATGGCCGATTCGCACGGGATTAAGATCTCAGACAAACTCCGCAATTATTACAAATGACTAGAGGTCACCAGGTAATACTTATCCCATGCGAATAGGGTTTTAGGGTATTTCTGTTTTATGTACAGTGCTGTAGTATATAGCCTAAGAGTTCACTTAAAGTTTTCCTTGAATAGAAATTAAAAGTTTTATTGTATGGAATTTACTTAAAGTTGTCTTTGTATATTTGACTTGAAGTTTGCTTTAAAGCAATTGAATAATGTGAAATAATGGCACAAATACCAGTAAATTGACGAGCACAAACCTCAGTAAATCACCTTGCATGATTCATTTTAATACTCTCCTCCCATTAGTTTTGCATCTGAAAGGGAAACTCCCACAAATGCATATGTAATAAGGTCAGCCGCAAAAATAACCCTTTCAGCGCTAATTTTTCACTGCGTGTCTTTAGTAAATCCTGACAGTAGTTTTGTAACGCCAAAAGAGGGTTTGCGCTGGAGCAAGCTGTTAGTAAATCTGGCCCTTGGGCTCTTTTTGACCTGTGCCAGTAAGCAATCATCTAACAACCACTCAGAACAGCAACCCACCAACTTGTCTGTGTGGGCAAATGTTAATGGCAGAATAAGGGTTCAGTGGTGACCCAATTTTTCAGTGGTCCAACCTGCAGAGCGAAACGACGGATCCGCTAAACCTGGTCTGTTTCTATGACAACCCTCCTCTGGCCTGTGGAAGCGGGAGATGAGGGGCGTAAAGCGCTCAGTCTTGACCAGTGGGCCGTGGAGGGGCTGTCAATACTGTTCTGCCCCATCACCACCCAGAAAAAGAGAGGTGGGAGACTGTGACAGAGAAAGATAAATGCACCGAGAGGAGGTGCAAAAGAGAGAGATGATTGTCATAATGTTCTACGTCAGAAGGTTATTCTCCAGATTATGAGGCACAGCTGTCCTAGGGCAGATTTGACCATATTTACTGAGCAATTCATGGATGCATTCTTTATTTTTTAATTTTCGGTGTATGTAGACGTGGTTTGTCTGTTAAGTAGCTTTTTTTCAGCATCTTATGTCATGAATGGTGTGTTTATGATGTGTCAAGCTAAAAAATAGTTTCAGTTTTGACAGTGCAGTGGCTCACTGTCAGTTTGTAAAGCAATGGACCAATCAGATCAATCTGGGGGGGTTGGGGGGGGGCAGCATTAGCAGAGCTCGACATTAACTTTTTTACTTGGTAGCACTGGAGCTCCCAACTTCAAAAATTAAGGAGCACCACCAAAATTGACGTTTAGCTTTGCCAGTAGAGCGGAACGACCGGCAGCATCCTGGCGATTAAAAGCCTTAATAATCGAACATGATGAACCTGATATGTTTGCCACACACTTGTCCCTGCATTTTTTGTGATTGGCACTCTCTCCGTGTTTAACCAAGCTCTCGCGCTTATAATTTATTCAGTTGCGAACGCTGTGTTACCTGCAAACTCTGTCCCGCAGGCTTTACCGTGAACGCAATGCATTGAACCATCAGCATAGCAGAGCCACTCGAAATCTTTTAGCCACTCTCTCCGAAAACTGTACGATTTCTTTTCAGCTGGTGGATCCACATTAACCACATCACCAACTTCAGGATTATTAGTGACTTTAGGTGACGGCTTACAAAAGAAATCTGTCAGCGTTCATTTCATCTTCACTCTTATTCGGCCTTTTAAATTTCGCGCGGTATCAGCTCCCTGTCATGTGACAACAGAGCGCAGTGAAAGGGAGTGGGACTGATCGACAGCTAATATTAACCAATCTAAAATCTGCTTTAAAGTTAAGAACGTAAGGATGAAGTTTGATCGGTTATGTAAGGTTGGATAGAATTATGGTCCGACTCCGGCCACCGCGTATCAGCGCAGATAAGGTACACACTGTGCAGTAGGGCACTTTTTCCAACTATTTTCAAAGGAAAGTAGCTAAAGCCTTCCCTAAAAGTCGCTAAATGCCGCTAGATGACTTCATGCGCTAATTAGCATATTCATGACGTCATCACGTCGTACTTGCGTTCTGCCTGCCTAATGTGTTTTCTCTCTAAATTCATGCTCACATTCTGTAATATAATATAATATAGCCGAATTTCCAATAAAGCTGTTCTCATTACCTATATTATTTTTGTCAGACAATAGAACAAGTAGCTATGATATAGAATGACAAAATTATTTTATATGCGTAAAATTATCTGAATTGAGAGAGTTCGGGAACTGGGTGAAAGCTCTGAGATAGTGAGTATTACAAGTAATAAGCACAAGAAAAGAAAGGAAATTAAAATGGTAAAACAAAACTCTTTAAATATAAAACAAAAGAGAAGCAGATAAGTGACAAGTCCGTGGAAAAACAAAAAAACTGCCGCGCGCTCAACACATGAATGTGCTGCTGCTCGTCTCAGCCATTCACCGAACAGGGGAGACGCAGTTAGAGAGAGTGACGGCAGGGAGAAAGCATGACCTTGCGCTCGCAGGACAGTACTGGCAACATCTGGAGGTTACTGAGGTTTGTCTAAAAAGTCGCTAGATTTGTCACTAGTCACTTTTTTGAAAAAGTGTTGCTAAAGGGGTCTGAAAAGTCGCTAAAAATAGCGATAAAGGCGCTAAGTTGGCAACACTGTGCAAAAGTAATTTGCAAACGTTTTGTAGAGAAATGAAAACAGGTCCATTCCCAGACAGCAACATAGTCTCGGCCCAGATCCGGGCCACATCTGGTACATGTGGATTACACGCGTATCAGATGTGGGCCTGATCTGGGCCGACATTGTTGCTGTCTGGGTTATTTGCAATCGCATAAATGCTCCCAAATATATTTTTAGGTCGCACAGATTAAATTTCAGGAGCATATGCAACCAAAAGAGTCGCAATTTCGAGCCTTGATTAGCATAATACAGAGAAACAAGTGTACACATATTTTGTGTCTGAGCTTCTTTTGAAGCCGTCGGCCCGTGTTATTTTAGCTTATTTTTATTCCTAGTGAAAAACGACGTTACTCATGGTTCAGTACAGAAAATTACACTAATCAGTAAGTCGAAAAAACGACACGTGTTAAAATAGCTCTTTAGCTCCACCCACTTCCATGAGGCACTGCGAATTATGTAATCGAGTCGATCTTAAGTTTTATATTTCTTTTTTAATTCGATTATGCTTCTTGGGATTGTAGATCTTTCCCTCACTTAAGCCTTTAAGTAAACAGTCTTTTACCTTTGTCATTTTGTCAGATTTAAAAAAAAAAGGTTTGCTTCAAATCTAAGTTCATGTTATGATTCAACTCGTAACTGACTGGCTTTGTTCATGGCTTATAACTCTTTAACAAAGTTTTTTTTTTTTTAAATCCCTATGGGAAAAATAAAAGCACTGCTAAAAAAGGGTGCGGGAACTAGAAGTCCTAAAAATTTACTCAGAAATGTCAGAAGTAAAATGGCTTGCATTTTGTATTTCATGTTGACTTTAAAAGTGGAAACCGTGGATCTGCACAGTTTATATGTACATAATGATTATATACAAACCCGTTTATGTATAATCATTGTTACCGGCTCAAATGTGCTGTAAACATGCGCGTATGCTGATTCCAACAGCGTGTTTGGCAAGATTAACCTGTCCACGTGAGACAAAGTAACACTGAGTCCCGAGCCGCACACAGTAATCGAAAATGGCTGACTTTTGACAGGCCATTTCTCTTTTAGACATCATGGGCATCTTTTTCCATTCTTCTGGTTGCCATGGGGATGAATAAGTGGGTTTCCCTGCTGGGCAGAAAAAGAGATAATTTCAGTGTCTTTGTGTGTGTGCGAGAGCATGAATCATGGAGTGTGTTTCTGACTCTGTGGTTCTGCTCCACAGCACTGAGCTGCCTTGCCGTCTACAGCCTATACAGGCAAAGGTGACTGATTTGGGACGCTTTACACAGGCAGAAACTCACAAGTAGCGCTTGTTGCATGAAATGCATGGGAGATTTTTCTTACAATTGATAGCATTTGAGTTGGCCATTATCAGTTTGCTCAGCAATATATTCCAATAAGCCTAAAAATATAATGCATACATAAATATTTGGTCAATTTGTATTCAAATTGAACTAGTACACTTTTCAGTTTTGAATTATAATCAGCTTTTCTCTTGCCTTGTCTGTCATCTTTAATGTTTTTTTCAATGAGCAAGGCACAGTGCATTCTGGGATTGCCTTATCCATGAAGTATGTATGCAATGCTCTCTTAGATTTTGGCCAACGTTATAGCATCAGGAGAAAGCATGTCTTTGATGGCATAAGAAACTTTTAAAGCTACAGAGCATATATATTGTTCAGTTAATAGATTAAATAATTGCTGTTCATTTTATATCATTTCTGAAAATCAAAGGTCCTTGACCCCAAATAGAAATTTCTACCTTGGTTTGTGCACAAAAAGGCTCTTGGTCACCTCTCGGCTGCTCTAATGTGCTATGATAGCTGTCTACAGCGATTAACTAACTCTCACGCTAACATCCTCTCCAGCTATTTACAACGGGCTTCATGCTAGCATGCACAAATAGTGTCTGCATAATAACTATGAATGGTCACAGCCCACGTCTGATTGTCGAGTCCTCGTCCCATTCCATTTTTTTAATCTTAAGATTCATCATGTTTACAGTCACAAACACTAGACTATTAAGATATTTCTGTAATACTTTTATTTTTAAGGTTTGTATATATTCCATGTGTATATACATCCCATCATTATAATTTCTGTCCTTCTGATGATTAAATATTGTCATATTATTAATTGTTGGCAAATGTTTGATTTTGTGTCCTGACGAAAAATGCTATTGGCTTCAACCAATAAAATACCTTGCAAATGCAAATGAAATATAAATATGGTGATGGCGCAGTGGATAAGACACATGCCTTTGGTGTGAGAGACCCGGGTTCAAATCCACTGTGAGACACCAATGTGTCCCTGAGCAAGACACTTAACCCCTAATTGCTCCAGAGGCGTGCGACCTCTGAAATATAGCAATTGTAAGTCGCTTTGGATAAAAGCGTCAGCTAAATGAATAAATGTAATGTAAATGTAAATAAAATCTGCTGTGTTGGTGCGAGAACAGCATGTGCAATTAGCATAGGGCAGTGAGTCTGTGGAACGTGTCATCCAATAGAAGAGTGGCATAACAGTAGCCAATCAGATGAGAGGAAGCCCTAGAGGCTTGTGACATCAAAGACACACCCATTTTGCACAGAAAAGCCCTGAGTGAGTGACGCACATGATTAAAATATGCCACTTCTTCCCGTCCAATCACTTTGTGTCCTTTTGGACGTCATCTTCATTCTTGTCACGCGTCCCATGTCTTTGCCTCTCCGTTGCCTTTCTCTAGATATCTCTTATATTCAAACTTATTTGCGTCATTGAGATGTCAGTGTGATGAAGGGGTTTCAGATAGGATCCACTATGAGTTACAAGCGTCAAAGTGGCTGAGCTCTGTTTTACATTTTATCTACTAAATGTCATTAGTTTTATTCCAACATCCAAGGGCATCAAATACTCTGACCAAAATGTTCGACATACAATATAGCAAATAGAGACAGAATGCTTTTTTTAAACAAATAAATGAACAGAATACTTTTTTAAACGAATAAATTAAAGCATTCACATGTTTTCATGTGCATATGTGGACCCAAAAAGTGTTTTTGACATTTAAGGTGTGCATAAAAGTCTCTGAATGTCACTGCAATACATATATACACAAAATAGCAGAGCAAGTAGCATTTGTGTTTAAGAAAAATAAAACATTCCTGTGTGTTTTCATCATTCTGTATCTTTAAGGCAGTGACATTCAGCTATTTAAATGTGGTTTAAGACATTCTGGGGCAACTTTAGACATGTTTGGCTTGATGTCTGTAAATAAGTGACTAAGAGTATACCAGTAACTCTTGACACAAGATGCTGACGGCACTTGTCAGAAGTCGTGACGTGCGCAGTTGTTCACACATGCTCGGCGTCGTGACTCACAGGATTATATGAATATGCTCCTCTTAGGAGCTGAGCCTTTCCCACATCATACAATTAAAATGATTTCCTATGGTTTGTGAAACAGATGCCCAGTCCAGCTGGAGGCCCTCATCTATGTCAGATATTAACTCATTCACATCAAAAGCCAAAATACAGAAGTTAAAATACAGTAGTGCATGGGCAAAAGTGATTTCTGAGGGAATATTTGTTTTTAATGCCCATACAAGTTCGATTAATCCATCAAAATATGAGGAAAATATTATTTTTATTATTATTATTAGATTTTAAATATGAGGAAAGAACAAAACACTAAACATTAGTTTATACTTCTTAATCATTTCTTAATCTTAGTTCATTTTAATTTCAACATTTGTATCTGTTAATGTTATTTAATGGACTTGAGCTAACATGCACTAACAATGAACGGTTGTATTTTTTATAAACTAACGTTAACAAGTATTAATAAATAAATATTGTAACTAGTGCTGGGCAAGGATTAAAATTTTTAATCGCGATTAATCGTATGGTTTTCTTGCGATTAATCGCGATTAATCGCATTGTTATGCGCAAAATTGAATAATGACTTCTAAAGTAGTGTATTGCGCACTTTTTATTTAAATGTACTGCTATATACACAAAAGTGCAATAACTTTAAACAAATAAGGTGCTTTTATACCAGCAGTATTCCCTTTACACAGTAATCTCAAATCTCAACTTAAACATTAATGTAATCAAATCAAATATTTAAACAAAGCTATTTGCCACTGCCAGGGCATTACCTTTTATCTAGTTTGTTAAAACGAGTCCAGTTTTCTTGTTTTTTTTCTGAACAGGTATCAACAGGTATCTTTTATCAGGGAGCAGAAGAAACAGTCTATGTAGTAGTCAGAGGTCATGATCACTACTATATAAGTCGACCAACGTTACTTATAGTAGCTTAGGTTTGGTCATGCCATGGTTTCCCACGTAAGATTACATTAAAAAGAGTAAAAAAAACAATTTATACTTTATACTCACGCTGTTGCTGTGTAGCGCGCGTACACTTCGGCGTACCCTGACGTGCACCTCTCCAAAAATGTAACGTCAATTCTACGCGTACCGCAAGCGCTGTGATTGCTACAACCGCTTCCCGGGTTTCACATGCTCCCTCTGCATGTGTAATTGCGCGTCAACGCGGACAACGACGCAGAGATATAAATGAAAACCAACGCGTAGTCTATAGCGTATTGTCTTCGGCGTAAGTCCGACGCAGAAGTATAAATCAGCCAAGAGTGAGGTGAAGTGGTCGAGCACAAGGTGCAGCGACAAGCGGGTGTGTTCCTGTGAAACTGTTGCGGTCATGCTCGCCTCAAGCACGCGCCCGCGCCCGCTCGATGCCGAAGTTGAATTGTCTATAACTTTTTATAAAGGACGCGCAGCACAAATCATTAGAAGAGAGACTGATCCTCGGCTCGCTGTTAGTGAGTTTCCAGAATCTAAATAGTTATTATCTATAGGGTTTATAGGTACTATCCATAGAGCGCCTGTCATTCACTCGCGGAGCGCAACCCTTTAACTGTTCACCAGAGAGAACCTGCGTCTCTCCACTGCTTGTTTGGGTGGGTTATTTGCTGGCTGACCAACATCCCACCCCTCCTGTGATCATGGTTTGACTGTAGGCCTATGTGTATTCAGAGCCAGTGAGCAACGGACTTTCAAAATAATAATAATAAAAAAAACTGCGTTAACGTGCGATAAAAAAATTGTCGGCATTAATTAATAAATGCGTTAACGCGATAATAACGCGTTAACTTGCCCAGCCCTAATTGTAACAAATGTATTGCTCATAGTTAGTTATTTTTAATGCATTAATTAATGTTAAATAAAGTGTTACCGCATGTCGTACTGTGTGTGTGTGACCATTAAAATTTGATTAACTTGAGATATTAGCTTATGAGGTGCTTCTCATTAGTTTCTCTTGTGAGGAAAAAGCCCAGTTATCACACGTCACCTCTAGATTTCTCATTAATGTCTCTAATGTGCTCAGATTTCAAGATAACAAGACAGCATAGTCAAATATCTCAATATGAATTCAAATATTTCTCTTTGAATTCTTCCTAGATCAAATGATCTCAACTGCTCTATCCTATTACTATATGTCAGTAATTGTATCATTTGAGTCTGTTTTTATTTCTCATTTTAGGAGAAACATCTTAGGCAAAGTTGATACCTAAATTAAACATAATTGATAACACAATTACATTTCCTGAGCTATGAAAGAGCAACATCTGAGCAATTTCTCCTCTGGGTTTTCATCTCTTGCACCACAAATGTCTAGTGTTAATACACCATTACCAGTGACCTCTGAACTTTACCCTCTCTCATCCTCGCTTGTGTTCAGTGTGTGTGTGTGTGTGTGTGTGTGTGTGTGTGACTCTTATCAGCTCTCCGCAGATGCTCTCCCTGTGCCGTTCACATTTCGCTGTAAAATTGGCTTTTCTCTCGGCAGGATAGCGAGGATTATCCTCTTTTCCTCCGCTCAGCAGAATTAGACGCTGGAATAACCAGCGACCCATTTTCAGCTTATTTTAGGAAGCACTGAAACACACATCATGAAAGGCCTTAGCTCTCCATTTGAAGGAAAGATTGCTAGAAAATTTGTGCAAGGTCATACATTTACGAACAAAACAACAAGAATAACCCTAAGCACAAAGGATCCAAAATTACCTCAGCACAAATGCTTCCATCATCAGTTCAGTTATAAGATGATGGAGGGTTGCATTTGATTTTAAATAGTGCTCACATTAAAGACCCCGTGAAAACAAAATGAGAGTCTTTCTCTTCCAGGAAAATGGGCCAAAAACACTGAACTTGTGTTGTACTTAACATATTTTTGTCCAATTAAATGCTCTCTATAATCAAATGGTCCCTCCCACTAATAGTAAGCAAGTGTATACATTTTAATATATTCACAATATTTAATATTCAATGTATTCGGCCTTTCGTGCCTTAAAAGAATTTGATTTAGGAACATGAAAGCACATTTTCAAAGTTGAATTTGTCTAGAAAACAAGATCCATTAATATATGGAACTCTAAAAATCAGGATAATAGATTTCGGTCTCCTATGAAATATTTTGAATAATTATATCATTATTAGTTTAATTAAATGCATCGATCGCCATCTCGGTTGTATTTTATCTGAAATTGATACTGATACCTTTATTTTTTGTTAACCTAATTGTAGGGCAAATGTATGTAATGTAAATGAATTTATATATAACGTTTTTGTTTGGGAATTTATGTAATTTTGTTTAATTAATTTTATGTCATCCAGAGAAATGTAAACTAACCATAAATATATAGAGACTTGATCTAATGTGTTTATTGTATGTTATTTTTCGTTTAATACATCTTGAGATTAGTATTATTTTTTTTAAAAATACCAATAGGGACCAATTGCTTAGGATCCCAAAAGGCTCAGAAATGTTTAACTAAAACCTTTTAGACAAGGAAACATGTTGCGCTTTCAGCTGAAGCGCTTATGTAATTGTCTCTCGCTATTGTGTCTGTAAATAAGGTAGTTTCTCCTTAATATACATGGATTGTCATGACTCATTGAAAAGCTTAGTCTCTCTCTCAGCAGAGCTGTCACTTTAGCTTTAAACTCACGGTGTGTGTGTGTGTGTGTGTGTGTGTGTGTGTGTGTAAGCGCTTAACTGTCAGTTTAGCTTTGCATCTATTTCATATTTGTTTGCGCAGCTCCTCATTGTCCCTGTGAGCTTGACACTGATTGAAGAACAGTGCATAAACTGTTAAGCATAAACGTGACAGACGTGTGAATGTGAGAGTTTTCATTGCCCACCATTTGTTGTTTCATATATTGTTTAACTGTGTATAATTTGTCCTTAATGTTTATATGGAAACCTACTGTGCATTTGCTGTAGCTTTACACACACACACACACACACACACACACACACACACACACACACACACACACACACACACATACACACACACACACACACACACACACACACACAAACAAACAAACAAACGATCAAAAGTTATAGATTTTGACATGTTGAGGCACAACAAAAAGTTGTATGACAAGTGGAGAATCCTTCATGATAAACGGACACACAATGGCATATGATGGGGCACTGCGGAAGCACGTCATCCATGATGACGACTCTGAAAAACGTCATGGCATTAGTTGGTAAGGAAAGCCTGTTATAAAATGTTCACTCCTACAGATGCTCAGTGTGCACAGTGTCAATCCTTCTGTCTGTAGGGGGCAGCAGAGCTCAGCTTTATGCCCACTGGAACAGAACGTACCAGACAGCAGGTGTGTGTCTGTGGCACGTTTGTTTGGCCCTCTAGTCTTTTTAGAGCTCCTCTTGATCGCACATGATGTCACACTAGCAGGACTAATACTTCTGCAGTGATTTTTTTTATTGCTCTAATAGACCTGTATATAAATGAATATATATATATGTAATACAATATAACATTAATGAATTACCCGTAGCAGATCTATACAGGTGGAGCTGGGGAAGGTGGAGGGTTTCTGAAAGCACGCTGCAACTGCTACAGCAAATACTGACCAAGTATTTGAAGGTTTAGCAGCGAGTTCATGTACCGATACAGCAGGAACCAATCAGCTGTGCCTGATAGAGATTAGAGAATGATGTGAGCAGATTGAGTTAACGATCTATCAGCCTGCGCCAGTTTCATGACAGAACATTGTGTGTGTGTATACAGTGTATATATATATATATATATATATATATATACACACACAATTCATGAAAGGTTACATTTTGTGAGTATAAATCAGACACGAACAGTGGGGTCCAAATATCTACAACCACATTCAAAATCTGGGGTTCAATGCACAAGAATAAACAATTAGTATTGCGAACAATGTAAAAAAAAAGGAACATTATAGTGTTACAATCAAATAAATATTTCTGTACTATTTATAGGAAGGTTAAGTAAGTATAATTAATCATGTGACTTAAATCATTGCTCAAGTGCTGCTGTTTATGTTTATAATATAATTTTCCATATTCTTCTAAATGCAGAACTGAATTTTTATTGGTGGTCTAAAACCCTTGGACCCAATCGAACATGTATAACCTGTTTAGTCTGGTATTGAGAAGTTAGTTTTTTAAGGTTTATATGCTGTATTTCTAGTGATAGTCATCTGTGTTTGAACCATGCGAGAATCACTGCTCTTGTGTTTATTATATTTAAAGAATTTAGTATCTGTTCTTTTTATGTTATATATTAGCTGCCTACACTAACTACAGCTGTTATATTTTGATTATCTGCCCATAAATGTTTGCATAAATTGCTTTTTTTTGGGGGGGCATGACAAGACAAAGTGCTCGGCTACCATAATACATTTTTACCATATTTGTTGTTTTACAGTCGTTTCCAATTACAAAACACAGTTTTACATTTATATACACATTATAAACCACACTCTCAACACCTTAATGCAAAGTACATAATACAGTTTGATTTTTCAGACACACAGTTCACAGAAAGTTTAATATTTACATAACATTAAAGTTTCCCATAAATGAACAGAGGTGCATAAATACATAATGCATTTTAAACAGTTTGTGCTGCCACATTTCGAAACAGAATAGATGTTATTTTTTTTCTTTTGTTCATTTTATTGTCCTCATGCTGGGCAGCTTCTTCTGACCTTTTTTTTTTTAAAAAAAAAAAAAAAGCTTTTTAATAAAACATATCATTATATGACATTTATAAGAATATTTCTGTTGACCTTTATTTTTCCATTGAGTAGTTTGTGATTTTTGTAAGTAAAAGCAGTTCTGAAAGTTTTAATAAATGGGTCGTGGACTTACTGTGACATTTCAGTTTACAACAAGTGACCGGCCTTCAGAAAGATCTTGGTGTGTGTAAATTGGTTTATGGATGCATTTGACAGTGTTCTTTCTTATTCAGTTCAGGGCATGAAATCCAATCAGGTAACTTTAAAAACAAATTACACTCATCTCCAGTGCCTGGGGTTTATTTTGAATTTTACGGGGTCTCTGACTATACGCAGAATGCACAATTACAAAAACAGTGAAGATGCAGGCGGTCTTAGGTTAGCCCATCCTCTCATCCTTCTGCGAAAAAATACAAAACTGTCCTGCCTGGTTGCCATAGAAACAAGTAATTGCTGCACCTGGCAAATTGCAGGGCACTTTAAAGTGGTTAATTCAGCGCTTTTTCTCGGCTCTTCCCGTCCTACAGGCCTGACATGTGACTCTGTTCAGATGCAGAAATATCTCTTAAATCCCCGATGTCAGCAGAGCAGAATTTGACGTGTAATGATAATGCACAGATGAATAGGTCAACTTTTTTTTCAAGTGTGTTGTGTGTGAGCTTGTGTGTGTCTGTGCAGTACATTCAGGAGATTATTTGTGACTAAGAAGACTAAGAATAGAATGCAGCTAAAGAAAGTAAATAGAATGAATTGGTATTTTTGTGAGTATACTTTAGGCTATGAAGAGAACAGAATGGAATTGTGAGGATGTTATATTTCTAAATGCTGCGTTCACCACATGTCGTAATTATGAGATGACAACATGTGACGTTCTACTTGGAGCTGTACTAGAAATAACTAGTACAATACCACTTATCCCAATAATTTAATTAAAAACTATGGAGAAATATAAAACTACTCGTTTAAAAATGTTGATTATATATAAATAAGACAATATATTTTAAGTTTTTGCAAAATATGCATATATACTCAGATGTTTAAATGTTTTGAGAGAGTAAGGAGGCCGAACTCGATTACATCATTTACAGTGCTTCATGGGAGTGGGCGGAGCTAATGAGATCTTTTGGCACATTTCGCTTGTTTCAACTCTGATTGGTGGAATTTTCTGTACAACATCATGGCTAATGTAGTTTTTCACCTCAAATTTCACTGTTAAAAAAAATAAGCTAAAATAATGCTGGCTGATGGCTTCAACAGAAGCATATACTATCGATTAACAACCTCGTAGCTCACACTAAGGCTGTCTTTAAATGTTTATGTTATCGTTAAAAATTATTTTTCCTATTTTGTAATTCGACAAGAATTAAATAAGTCGAAATCTCGTAATTACGACATGGCGTGCAGTGAACGGCAAATAAATAAATGCTGTTCTTTTTAACTTTCTATTCATCAAAGAATCCTGAAAAAAACGTATCACAGTTTCCACAAAATTATGAAGCAGCACAACTGACTTCAACATTGATAATAATAAAAAATGAGCATCAAATCAGCATAATAGAATGATTTCTAAAGGATCAAGTGACACTGAGGAATGATGCTGAAAATGAAGGTTTGATCACAGGAATAAAGCTCATTTCACAATATATTCAAATAGAAAACAGTTATTTTGAACTGTAAAACTATTTCAGACTATTTCTAATTTTACTGTATTTTTGATCAAATAAATGCAGCCTTGATAAGCAGAAGAAGCTTTAAGCATTCAAAAAAATCTTACCGACCCCAAAGTTTTGCATGGTTGTGTATATTTGTGTGTTTCATGGTGCATGGTTGGTGTTCAGATATCCAGTTGGTTTCATGTATCAGAAATCCTGAAGCAAACGCTGTCTTGTCATCCTTCGCACAATGCGTTTTAAAATCTTGAGGGATTAAATGAGGTTCAGATGAATCGGTGGCCGGATGAGATGAGGATGCTGAAGCTGAGCAGGAGTTTTCACATTTCTATCAGAGATTTTGTCCTCGAGATAACAACTAGATTGAGGGCTTCTCTTCAACGAGGCAGGCGAGAGAGAAAATACTTCATTTAAACAAGATAACCATCACACACAGGTTTAAATGAATGAGACCCGTCAGCAAGAAATGAATTACTCGAAGGAAGTGAAAGATTTGGGATGGTGTGCAGGCCACTGATTATCTGTATTTATGGAGGAGAGTCGTGACAGTCGGAAAACGCCTCTCTCTCTCTCTCTGACTCTTTCTGCTTTATATCACTCGTCTCTTTTGCACCCCATTGCTTCCTCTATCTAGTGGTTAATGAGGGGTTCTCGTATTCGCACTGTTTATGTTATGTAAAAGCTGTCAAGGTCAGGAAAAGAAACTAGTTTCCAGTTTTCTGAGCAGTCAAATCGCCTTCACGGTTCCACACAGTGCCCATGTCTTCAGGGTTTGCTGGAAGCATCATAGCTTTCAATTCATTTGGTCCACAAAACAAACTTGCTGTAACTAACCTCCTTATCTTTAACAGCAGCGTGTCCCACGTTAGCCAATCATTAGAGCCGTTCCCAGCTGAATTTATGCGTGAGGTTTAAACGAGCATGTTAAGTGCTGTAGTCTGCACTGGTATCCATCATCATTAGGTTTCCAAGGCATTTACTATGAGGGATGAAAAGAGAGCAGAGTGTGAGTTTATCAGAACTCTATTAAAAGAGCATTACGCCCTAAGAGTTAAAAGAGAGTGCGGGGAAAACAAATGAACCAACAGCCGCTCAATGACTCAACACAATCTTCCTGAACGTCTCCCTCACATGGCAATAACTGCACTGCATTGTACTATGAAAAAAAATAGTTCAAAATTGAAATTAAATTGTTGTTTCTAAAGGAAAATGTATCATGGACTCTGTTTTGTGATACACAAGCACATTCCTTGTCACTCTCCTTCGAATTATGATATTAATAAGAGCAGTTTATGTAAAGCATGCACTACCATTCAAAAGTTTGGGGTCAGTAATATTTTTTTTAAAGAAATTAATGATTTAATTCAGCAAGGATGCATGATCAAAAGTGACGGTAAAGGCATTTACAACAATTTCTGTTTTAAATAAATACTGTTTTTTCAAACCTTTGTATTTATCAAATAATCCTGAAAATGTAGCATGTTTTCCACAAAAATATGTTTTCAACATTGATGATAATCAGAAATGTTTCTTGAGCAGCAAATCATCATATTAGAATGATTTCTGAAGGATCATGTGACACTGAAGACTGGAGTGATGATGCTGAAAATTCAGCTTTGATCACAGAAATAAAATACATTTTAAAATATATTCACATAGAAAATGGTTGATTTAAATGTTAATAATGTTTTACAATATTCCTGTTTTTACTGTATTTTTGACCCCCAAAAAATGTAGCCTTGGTGAGCATAAAATACTTATTTTAGAAACATAAAAAATCTTACCGACCATAATGTCTCTCAATTTATTCTCTGAATAAAAAAAAAAAACTGTCTTTGAATCAAGTTGGTTAAGAAACATGAATAACGTCTGAGGGAAAAGGTTGCATGTGTGTATGCGTGAAATGAGAGGACAGAGGGAGAAATGCTAGTGTATCCTCTCTCTGTCACAATGATCTATGATATATTGTTATGTGATATCTTTGTTGAATATAAAGGCAACTTTCAGCCCTCACATGATATCTATATTGAATGAAATAAAATAATGTACTAAACCATAGATGGATAAAGCCTGAGCATGTGTGAGAGTGCACGTGTGTGTGTGGCATTAAATCATGTGTCCAGATAAAGGATGTGTTCTCCACGGGAAGAAAAACAGAGAAGGGAATGATGTGAGAGAGGGATGACAGATATTCTTCCTCCGCTCGGCCTGACAAATGATGGAATAGTCAGATCCCACCTGGGGCTCAAAGAGAGAGAGAGGGAGAGAGATAGAGGGGGAGAGAGAGAGAGAGAGAGAGAGAGAGAGAGAGAGAGGGAGAGAGAGAGAGAGAGAGGGAGAGACAGAGAGAGAGAGAGAGAGAGAGAGAGAGAGAGGGGGAGAGAGAGAGAGAGAGAGAGGGAGAGAGATAGAGGGGGAGAGAGAGAGAGAGAGAGAGAGGGAGAGACAGAGAGAGAGAGAGAGAGAGAGAGAGAGAGAGAGAGGGTGAGAGAGAGAGAGAGAGAGAGAGGGAGAGAGATAGAGGGGGAGAGAGAGAGAGAGAGAGAGAGGGGGAGAGGCAGAGAGAGAAAGAGAGAGATAGAGGGGGAGAGAGAGAGAGAGAGAGAGAGAGAGAGAGAGAGGTGGAGAAGAGATTTGTTGGCAAAACTGAGTGGAAGGAAACTGGTTTTCAGATTTGTATTCTAGTGAAGCAGGAGAGAAAAAGGCAAATTTATGGGTGAATGACTGAGAGAAATGGGATGTCCATATTCATTCATCCTTATATTTCACAGGTCTATATTTTTTCTGTATTTACAGTGGCCTCAAAAAGTCAGAAATTAATGTCACTGCACTTTAAATCAATGTTATTTTAGTATCATTGATGTAGCATACTATTAAAGGTTTTTTTATATATATTTTAAATTAGATTTAAATTGTAATATTTTTACTTAAAGAGGTGGTAAAACACGATTTCACTTTTCTAACTATAGCTAGTGTGTAATGTTGCTGTTTGAGCATAAACAACATCTGCAAAGTTACAATGCTCAAAGTTCAAAGCAAAGGGAGATATTTGCTTTTAAAGAAAAGGAATACAACAAACGGCTGGTAGGGACTACACGACATTCTTCCCGGGTTAGTGACATCAGCAACCCTAAAATGTGCATAAACCGCCCCCGGGAACACAGTCCATGTTGAGAAGAGGAAAAGTTGTTGTATAAGAGTGTATTTGTGAGTCAGCTCAAACTTTAGCATCCTTCTTTTCACATGCAATAAAAAGTCACTCTGTGACTTTTCTCACAACAGCTCCTATAGGAGTGATTTATAGATTATCATGACAGAATATCCTAATTGAAGATAGTTAACTCCACATCAGCAACATAAATTCATCAACTAACCATTCAGAGACGTCCTGTTGCATTCTACATGCTGTCACTTCTTCTTGAGTCTCTCCATCTTTGTCTGACTCTGTTTTAACATTAAAGGCAGAACAGTTTCTGTCATTTTAGTGTGCCTGCGTAATCGCAGCTTCTAACACTCAAGAGCTCTTGAAACCCCGCCCTCTGCAGCAGCTCATTTGCATTTAAAGGGCCAGGCACAAAACGGTGCGTTTTTGCTAACCCTCAAAATGTGACAACTTTAACATGCTATATAAAAATATCTGTGTGGTATTTTGTGCTAAAACTTCACACACACACTCTGGGGACATCAGAGATTTATTTTACATCTTGTGAAAAGGGCATTTTACCACCCCTTTAAATTTTAGTTAATATATAAAAAACGAATAAAATGAAATTACTAAAACTTTATGTATATACCGTTTTATAAATTTGCATTTATTAGTTTTTGTTTGTTTATCGTTTTAGTTATTTTAGGGTAACACTACAAAAAGGTCTCATTTGTTAACATTAGTTATTTGTTACAGTATTTATTAATCTTTGTTAATGTTAGTTAATAAAAAATGCCATTGTTCATGTTACTTCACAGTTCACAGTGCATTTACTAATGTTAACAAATACAACTTTTGATTTTAATAATGTATAAATGCTGAAATGAACATTAACATTAGATAGGATTAATAATTGCTGTAGAAGTCTTTTTATTGTTTCATGTTAACTAAATTAGTTAAGTAATGTTAACTAATGAAACCTTATTGTAAAGTGTTACCAGTTTTAGTACTTCAGATTAAACTAAATGAAAATGAGAAATGTTGCCTTAGCAGTTAGCTGAAATAAAACTTTAACGTTTAACTTTAACGTTTGAGTTTAACTTTAACGTTTATTTTGTTTCAAGTAACAATTATTTTTTATGGTTTTAGTTAATGATAATAACCCTGCTTTAAATAAAATTAATTAATCTGCAACCAGTGTTGTGTGTCTGGATGTAATAGAGACATTGTAAAATGCTCAGACAAATAAAAACAACAATTAACTTTTTATTTTCTTGAATATCTCTCTCGCTCTCTCTCTCTCTCTCACTCACACACACACACACACACACACACACACACACACACACACACACACACACACACACACACACACACACACACACACACACACACACACACACACACAAACACTCGTTCAATAGCAGTAAAACTCATTAACTCATTGATGCGGTGTCCTGGGGGAGATGCTGCTTTTAATTATAACAACAATGAAATGTGAGTGTGTGTTCACTGCATAACACACCCTGTGGTTTCTATCACAAATTTATTATCTGTTAAACACTTGTAAACCACTAAAACACTTTTAGGATCCATCTAAGCCTGGTTAAAAATGATCTTATAACTTAATCTGCCTTGACCAAATGTGGCTGCTATTAAAGAGTTGTTTAATGTAATATTGCACTGTTGTTGGGAAGGAAAGCCATTTGTCTTTGACATTATATGACATGTGAAATAATGTGACAGGAAATATTGCTCAGAGAAATGTTGATTTGAACCTTGCTGTGTAGATCTATCATGGCTAGAAGTGTTTGAAGATAAAATAGGGAAGTTGTCAAAAAGGCTTTGTCCATGTACCTTTATGTTCAACATTTAGTTTTGTGGTGTTTTTGTTTCAATAAATGATTTTTTATGATTATTGCTGCAAGTTGTCACTCATGTTTCAAATGCTATAAATTGATGCAGTTTATTTAATTACAGTTTTCTGACAAAACCATAGTTTGGCATGTTTCACTTTTATAAATAGTTTTACTGTTTAAATGTTACTAAAAACCTATTCAACATGAAAAGAAAGGAAGCATAAACCAGTATTTTTCCACGCTCTGCTCTGACCTATTTTTTTAGTTGGTTACATCACATTTTGCCATCAGCAGTTTTTTTCTTGGGCATGTTTAAAAGAAAAGCAATAGAGGCGTTGAGTTTGATGGTCAAGAAAAGCTTCTGTCTTGTGTGTTTGAGCTGTAGGATGTATTTTACTGTTTTGCAGTCCTGTAGACTCACAATGAAAGGCACAACTCTATTCATGTAATTCAAGCATCTATTCCTACATCATCTAACTCTGATTTTTGTTATTCAAATTATATTTTTTATTTGAATAACACATTTTTGCAAATCTAAAAGTTTTTTTAGGTTACCACAAAAACGTTTTAGGTTACGACTGTAACCCTAGTTCCCTGAGAAGGGAACGAGATGCTGCGTCAACGAAGATTTGGGAACCCCCCTGCGTGAATGCGTCTGAAGCACACATTTCAACTAGTCCAATGGCGAGAGTGAACGTCATGGGCGGATGACGTCACGAACAGGAAAGGATAAAAGCACATCCGGTCTGACCGGCATTAGCTTCGATATAGCCGAAGCAAGTCGATCACAGGAATGCAGAAAGTATGGCAGGGCGACGCAGCGTCTCGTTCCCTTCTCAGGGAACTAGGGTTACAGTCGTAACCTGAGACGTTCTTTTTCAAGGGAACTCACGCTGCGTCGACGATGCTTTGGGAACGGCAATACCCAAATGCCAGACTTACGAATGCCTGTATGGGTCATAAGCACCTGAGACCCTGGAGTAGTGGTCGACCAATATTGTTTTTTTGATGGCCGATGCTGATATCTTAGAGAGTAGGATGGCCGATATAAAGCCGATATTTTTATATGTACTTTATAATTATTTTAATAAATATTTAATAAATTAGAAAACAAATCCTTAAAATAAACATGCTTATACTTTAGATGGCAACTTCTTGAATCTGCAATCCTATTACAGTATTTTTCACAAAGTAATTGTTTTAAAAATATATGAATATGTGAATAAAAAGGAAGTAAACACTGTAACAGGGCACTCAGTAATCTGGTCATTTTGTGCGCACTGGTAATCATATTTTTTCAAATAAAGACAAGGTAATGCTAATTTTACATACAGCACACAGTAAAAACGATATGAATATGACACAGTAGGCAACTGGATATAGCACAGCATATTTTAAAATGAATGATTTAAAGTTTTTCGATCTCGTCGCGTCTCCTGTGACGCTGATCTTCTGTTCGCATTCACTCACTTCGCACGGACCGACCGTCACTCGCAGTAACACGTTTATGCAGGCTACAAATGCATACTTCACAAGATATCACAGCTGGATTTGAATAAATCTGAAAGGTTTGTGAAATTAAATGTTCATTAGATATTCAGATATGTGTTTAAATTATGTAGATGCGCATTTGCTGAATGTTGACGGTAAATTAGAAAGTATTTTAGCCTGATTGTTTGCCTTTTCTGTTACAAATAATATAAAAGCAACGCTTTACTTTTTCACCTACCATTTACTTTCTTTGTTTACCAGTTCTGTCTAACAAAGTATTAGATATGACTGACAAAGATCGTATTCGTAAACTAATGAAGACGGAGAATGTGAGTGAGCGCTGTGTGATCAGACGCTGCCGTTCTCTTCGCAGGTGCTGAGCGCCACCCATCAAAATATAAATCTGGAGCACCGTCAAAATAAAAGTCCCGCTTCCAACACATCGGCCAATCAGACAAACTCGGCCTTGGCGATATATCTGTCGACCACTACCCTGGAGCAGCCTCCAGGTCCAGGCTATAAAACCTCACGAATGTGAGCAGGGAAAACCAGTCTGCCGCATCACACACCTCCTGTAGGGAAATCCCTGAGAGTAAGGCTTTGGAGGACTACTCCTAGTAGAATGAGCCCTGACCACCAAGGGTGACTGTTGGTCAGAGGACTCATAAGCAAGAGAAATAGCCTCAACTATCCACTTGCTAATTGTCTGCTTAGATGCTAGAAGACCTTCCTTAGGTGATCCAAAACAGACAAACAGCTTATCTGAATATTCTCCATGGGGCAGCATGGACATATGTGTCAAGTGCTCGCACTGGACATAGAAGACTCAGCTTTTCCTGGTCCTGAGTAGTAAAAGGAGGAGGACAGAAAGCTTGCAATACGATAGGCCTTGGTAAATTGGTCGGCACTTTAGGGACGTAGCCCTGTTTAGGGTAAAGAAATGCCTTGACCATCCCAAGTGCGAATTCAAGGCAGGTAGGAGAAACCGAAAGGGCCTGAAGGTCTCCGACTCTCTTTAGGGACGAAATAGCCAGAAGAAAAATGGTCTTAGACCTCAGAAACTTTTCTGAAACTGATTCCAGGGGCCCGAAGGGAGCCACAGATAGGCCTTCTAGGACTATAGCAAGGTCCTAAGCCGAAACCCTGGTACAAGTTGCAGGCCTCAGCCTCACAGTTTCACAGAGGAAACGAATAATGGTCTCTCCCCAGAGATGCATTACCCACAGGGGCATGGTAAGCCGCAATGGCCTTAAAGTAAACTTTAAGGGTGGAAGGAGATAACCCTGCTGAAAAGTGATCTTGCAAGAACTCAAGCACTGTACCAATTGGGCAGTTAATTGGATCCCACTGACGCTGATTGCACCAAGAAACGAAAACCTTCCATTTCATAGTATATAATTTCCTTGTGGCTGGAACTCTAGAGTGAAGCATGGTCTCCACAACCTCGTTTGAGAGACCAGCATCTATAAGTTGGGCCCCCTCAGAGGCTAAACCCACAGGTTCCATATTTCTGGACGGGGTGAAGGATTGTGCCCTCCGCCTGTGATAGAAGGTCTCTCCTGACCGGAATCTCCAAGGGAGAGCCGTCAAGGAGAGAGATCAGGTCCGTGAACCAGAATCGGCTCGGCAAGCGTGGTGCTACCAGTAGTAGGCTTAATCCACCCCGGCGGATTCTTTCCAGAACTCCAGGGAGCAGAGCAAATGGGGGAAATGCGTACAGACGCAGCCTCAGCCACGTCTGGGCTGGAAGTGAGAGGGAAAACCAGAGTGGACAGTGCGTCTGTTTTGAGACGCAAACAGATCCACTTCCGCTCGGCCATAAACTTCCCATATATACTCCAATATGAGTCTCCAATCCCCTGGCCTCAGCCCCTGTCTTGACAGGATGTCTGCTCCTATATTTTGGTACCATGGAATATACACTGCCCTCAGAGAGACTATCTTCCCTAGGGACCACAGGAGGATCTGGTGCGCCAGTTTACATAGTGGACACGAGTTCAGACCCCCCTGGTGATTTATGTAAGAGACCACCGATATGTTGTCTGATCAGACAAGCACATGATGGCCCCTCAGATCCGGGAGTAAGTTTCTCAATGCATTGAAGACCGCCATCATCTCCAGGCAGTTGATGTGCCAAGAGAGATGATGACTCCTCCACAGACCTTGAGCTGAGCGGCCTTCCATCACTGCTCCCCGCTCCCTTCCTCCATATAACCAAGGCGCGGAGACACCGCCGCGTGATCTTGATCATACGAAGTGGGTTTCCCCTCGGGGAGAACCCTTTGGTCCTGAGCCACCACTGCCTAACAGTTTTTCGAACTGTTTCACAGTGTGTGACTGGCCTAGCTTTAACTCTTTCGTGGCTGTGAGGATAGCAACTACACGAGCGGGCGATAGGACGGCCCGCATCGTGACTGAATCCCAGACCACAACAAGGAAAGTGGTTCTCTGTCCTGGAGAAAGCACACTCTTCTTGGCATTGAGTCTCAACCCCAATTTTTGCATGTGTGCGAGGACGACATCTCGATGCCTAACCGCCACTTGCTCCGACTCCGCTAGTATGAGACAGTCATCGATATAGTTCAGAATGCGAATGCCCTGCAGCCTGAGTGGGGCCAGAGCTGCATCTACGCACTTCGTGAACGTGCGGGGTGATAGAGCTAGACCGAATGGAAGCACCCGATATTGGTATTCTTTGCCCCGAAAGAAAACCTCAGGAACTTCCTGTGCTGAGGGAGGATGAAGACATGGAAGTATGCGTCTTTTAGATCTATCATGACAAACCAGTCCTCGGACCTGATTTGAGTCACAATCTGTTTGACTGTCAGCATCTTGAACTTGAGTTTCTTGACTGTACGATTTAACTGACGAAGATCTAGTATAGGACACAATGAAGTATCGGCTGTAAAAAACAAATTCTCTGCCAGGTGAGTACACCTGCTCTATAGCTTCCTTCGCTAACAGAGCTTTCACCACTTGCTCCATTACCAGAGCCTGCTCAGGATGCACTAACGTGAGCAACACCCCGTTGTAGCATGACGGACGAGAACCGAACTGGATTAGCCTTTCTCTACGATCTGCAGGACCCACTGAGATATATTCTGTAGATTCTTCCACTCTGTCAGATAATCTCCTAAGGGTACCAGTCTCTCGAGACTGGCCTCTGGTGTAACTGGAACAGCCACTTCGGTGACCTGAAGCTTACTTCAGGAGGAGACTGAGAGGAGACTGTATCCTGTTCATACAGGAGACTGTTCTCGCTTTGACTATTGCCCTGCGATCGACTGCTTTTGTCAGCCTCGTTACCCGCTGTGAGTTTGTTTGTTTGCGCAAATACGGTTTGAACATTGGTTGTTGGTCGTAGAGCGAGACACCGCTTCACTGCTGCTCGCCCTGCGATCGACTGCTTTTGTCAGCCTCGTTACCCGCTGTGAGTTTGTTTGTTTGCGTTTGTTTGTTTGCGCAAATACGGTTTGAACATTGGTTGTTGGTCGTAGAGCGAGACACCGCTTCACTGCTGCTCGCCCTGCGATCGACTGTTTTTGTCAGCCTCGTTACCCGCTGTGAGTTTGTTTGTTTGCGTTTGTTTGTTTGCGCAAATACGGTTTGAACATTGGTTGTTGGTCGTAGAGCGAGACACCGCTTCACTGCTGCTCGCCCTGCGATCGACTGTTTTTGTCAGCCTCGTTACCCGCTGTGAGTTTGTTTGTTTGCGTTTGTTTGTTTGCGCAAATACGGTTTGAACATTGGTTGTTGGTCGTAGAGCGAGACACCGCTTCACTGCTGCTCGCCCTGCGATCGACTGCTTTTGTCAGCCTCGTTGCCTGCTGTGAGTTTGTTTGTTTTCCCGTCTATCCTGCGTCTATATTACACCCATACCACTAAAAAGACGGTTATACCCAAGACTTGAGTCATAAATTAGTATAAATATTAATAGCATCACTGGTTGCATCATTGCTAACTTACTGTCCATCTGTTAAAATGGCGAATATATCAGGTGTATGTTATCTACCTTTTGGTGCAGATGAGAACAAATCTGAATTGCTTGCGGTGCAGTCTGAATTAGAAACTGTAGAAAAGCAGATCCTTGACCTTCTAGAGAGACAAGCTGAGCTGAGAGACCGGCGTTTAGCTCTTGAAACATCACGCGCTGATGCACACGGATCAGTGATTAACGTTAGTAACCCGCTGACGCTGACCTCGTCTACTCCGTGCGTTTCTCAGCATTGGTCCCGAGCGTCCAGGTCACGATCAGCCATGATTTCATTCACTGCGGCCCCAACACACCACCACGAAGCCTGGGTGGTTCCGCGGAAGCCGCGAGCCAGGACAAGAATCTTTTCGCCCCTCCCGGTTTTCGAGATCTCCACTCAGAACCGCTTCTCCCCTCTTCGCGAAACGGAACGCGATGCTGTGATCATCGGCGATTCCACCGTCCGACACGTCCATGCTACGTTAGGTAAAAGTAAGGTGCACAGTCACTGCTTTCCTGGTGCTCGTGTTCTCGATATCACTGCGCGGGTAACTGAGATCTTGAACGGTGACGAGCGCGTCGGAGCTGTTGTGCTGCATGCGGGAGCTAACGACACTAGGCTGCGACAGACGGAGGTTCTGAAGAAAGACTTCAGGAGCCTTATCGATACGGTACGCAGCACATCGCCTGAAACATCGATTATTGTGTCTGGACCGCTTCCTACGTACCGACGAGGGCATGAAAAGTTCAGTAGATTATTCGCTCTAAATGAATGGTTATTGTCATGGTGCAATGAGCAGAAATTGATTTTTGTAAATAATTGGAATCTGTTTTGGGAGCGACCAAGGCTCTTCCGCGCTGACGGCTTACACCCAAGTAGAATCGGGGCAGATCTTCTGTCGGATAACATCTCCAAGATGTTAAATACCATTTGACTAGTAACCAAAAATCCAAATCACAGTCTCTACTGCACCAATTTAATTGATATTAATACTAGTGTAGAACATTGCATAGAAACTGTGTCTATTCCTCGTTTACTAAGATCAAATAATAAATCTACTGCAGGATCTAGAAAAAATCTAATTGTTATTAAAACAAAAAATCTCGCTATTAGTGAACAAAAACAATTTCTAAAGCTAGGTCTTCTAAACATTAGATCGCTCACACCTAAGGCGGTTATTGTAAATGAAATGGTCACAGATAATAATTTCGATGTTCTGTGCCTTACTGAAACCTGGCTTAAACCAAACGATTATTTCGGTCTAAATGAGTCTACTCCGCCAGGATACTGTTATAAGCATGAGCCCCGTCTGATCGGTCGTGGCGGCGGTGTTGCAACAATCTACAGAGATATCCTGAATGTTACTAAGAAAACTCGTCATAGGTTTAATTCGTTTGAAGTACTTGTGCTAAATGTTACGCTCTTAGATGTAAGAAAAAAATCCCTATTATCTCTAGCATTGGCTACCGTATATAGACCTCCAGGGCCTTACGCCAATTTCCTAAAAGAGTTTGCTGACTTTCTATCAGATCTTTTGGTCAACGTCGATAAAGCATTAATTGTTGGAGATTTTAACATACACGTAGATAATTTAAATGATGCGTTAGGGGCTGCGTTTACAGATTTATTAAACTCCTTCGGGGTCAAGCAAAACGTCACCGGACCAACTCATCGTCTTAATCATACACTCGATTTAATTATATCATATGGAACCAATCCAACCGATATAGATATTGTTCCACAAAGTGATGATGTCACTGACCACTACTTGGTAACTTGCATATTACGCACTGCTGTAATATGTCATGCTGCGCCACGTTATCGACCAGGTAGAACAATTCGTCCATCCACCATAGATCATTTCTCAAATAGCTTATCTGATCTGTCTCAGCTGCTGTCTGAACCCAAACAAACAGATGAATTAGACGAACTAACTAGCACTATGAGCACCATTCTCTCTAGAACATTGGATATTGTTGCACCCATTAGATTAAAAAAGGTCAGAGAAAAAAGTATAGCACCATGGTACAATAATACTACGTATGTTTTAAAGAGAGAAATCCGTAATTTAGAGCGTAAATGGAAAAAAACTAATTTAGAGGTCTTTAGAATCGCGTGGAAAGACAGTATGTCACTTTATAAAAAGGCACTTAAAACGGCCAGGGCTGAGCACCTCAGCAAATTAATAGAAAACAACCGAAATAATCCAAGGTTTTTATTTAATACCGTGGCTAGACTAACAAATAAACAGACGTCGTCTGAACAAAATACCTCGTTACAGTTTAGTAGTAATGATTTCATGAACTTCTTCACCGAGAAAATTGAAAGCATCAGAATCAAAATCGTAAACGTTCGATCTTTGCTCGCGCCTTATAATTCGGCCGCAATTATCACCCCGCAAGAACAATTACAATGCTTTACAACCATAGAACAAAAAGAGTTAAATAAACTTATCACTTCATCTAAAACAACAACATGTTTATTAGATCCTATACCAACTGAACTACTGAAAGAAGTGTTACCTGTAGTGGAAGAGCCTCTTCTCAATATTATTAACTCATCTTTATCTTTAGGTCATGTTCCAAGAACGTTCAAGCTGGCAGTTATAAAACCTCTTATTAAGAAACCACAATTAGATCCAAATAACCTAGCAAATTACAGACCCATTTCGAATCTTCCATTTATGTCAAAAATATTAGAAAAAGTTGTGTCCGCTCAACTCGGCTCTTTCTTGCAAGAAAACGACATCTATGAAAAGTTTCAGTCTGGATTCAGGCCACATCATAGCACTGAAACTGCGCTTGTTAGAATCACAAATGATTTACTTTTAGCTTCGGACCAAGGCTGTATCTCAGTACTAGTTTTACTTGATCTTAGTGCTGCGTTCGATACTATAGATCACACAATACTCTTAGATCGACTACAAAATTACACTGGTGTTCAAGGACAAGCATTAAGCTGGTTCAGGTCATACTTATCTGACCGCTACCATTTCGTCTACTTAAATGGAGAAAAATCGATTATAACTTCGGCAAACTATGGAGTGCCGCAGGGATCTGTGTTAGGCCCTTTATTATTCTCAATATATATGCTGCCACTTGGTAATATTCTAAGGAAACATGGAATTAGTTTCCATTGTTATGCTGATGACACTCAAATATATATTTCCTCACGGCCAGATGAATACGCTAAATTATCCAAATTGACAGATTGTGTTAAAGATATAAAAGATTGGATGACGCATAATTTTCTTTTATTAAATCCAGACAAGACAGAGGTAATACTTATCGGTTCTAAAAACCATCCACAAAACCTTTCACAGCACGACTTTAACACAGTAGGATGCCCTTTTACTCTATCCGCTACAGTAAAAGACCTGGGTGTTACATTAGACTGCAACCTGTCTTTTGAAAAGCATATTTCATATGTTACAAAAACAGCCTTTTTCCACCTTAGAAACATTGCTAAGCTACGTAATATGCTATCAGTCTCTGATGCAGAAAAGTTAGTTCATGCATTCATGACCTCGAGACTAGATTACTGTAATGCTTTATTAGCTGGTTGTCCTGCATCTTCAATAAACAAGCTACAGTTAGTCCAAAATGCAGCCGCTAGAGTTCTTACTAGATCAAGAAAATATGATCATATAACACCGATTTTATCATCACTTCATTGGTTACCTATAAAGTTCCGTATTAATTACAAGGTATTGCTTTTGACCTATAAAGCTCTAAATGGTTTAGCTCCAGTCTATTTAACGGATCTTCTATCGCCTTACAATCCATCGCGCTCTTTAAGATCACTAGATTCGAGGTTTCTGGTCATTCCTAGGATATCCAGATCCACCAAAGGAGGCAGAGCATTTTCACATTTAGCTCCGAAGCTCTGGAATAGCCTTCCTGATATTGTTCGTTGCTCAGACTCGCTCTCCCAGTTTAAAACTAGACTGAAGACGCATCTATTTAGCCAGGCATTCATATAAATTTTTATCTTACAGTTACTGTAAATTCGGCCTCTAGTTCATAAACGCCAGAGGAGAACTGGCCCCCGACTGAGCCTGGGTTCTCCCAAGGTTTTTTTTTCTCCATTGGGTCATCTGATGGGGTGTTAGGACACCATTAGGTCACTGGATGGAGTTTTTCGGTTCCTTGCCACTGTTGCCTTAGGCTTGCTCAGTTGGGGATATTCAAATTAATTAACCAATCATACCATTGATCAGCTCTACCAAACTTGGATGTCTTTTTTCCAGTAATAAACAAACATTAAGTTGTTTTTATTGATACTGTGAAGCAGCTTTGATACAATCTGTATTGTGAAAAGCGCTATATAAATATATTTGACTTGACTTGACTTGACTTACTGGCAGGAAACAACTGAAGTGACTGTTTTTGAAGCCTCCTCAGAGGGTGCAAGTTTACGAGTTGACACTGCGCTGTGTGCTTGCTGGAGACCACTGCGCCCCGAGGCACCAAGGGTGGCGGGGTTGGCAGAACGCCCCCCTGAGGACCCCGAGGTGGACTGGGCACCGTATACTGAAGTGTATACCAATCCAACCCAGTTCCCCTCAGAGGTCTGACACTGCTGGCGTCAGGACCTTTTTTGAGCCGAAGCTTTCTTAGCTTGAAGAACGGTCCCCAGATCCGGCTTCTGCTTCGAAAGGCTTTGGCTGAGAGTGTCGGCCCTGCCCCCATGATTTTTGTGGAGGAGCACGGGACGCGACACTCTCCTTCTGTTGCGCCCTGTATGAGGAGATAGACAGCTGGGGCTGCTCACGCCCAGCAGCCCCAGGGGGTTGGGAGCAGCGAGGGAGGTATATTTTGAATGCCTCTGCTTGTCTCTTGGCCTCCTGGAATCTCTCGACGACTGTATTCACGGAGTCGCCGAGGAGACCAGGAGGCGTTAGTGGGGCATCCAGCAAAAACCCACCCTGCATTTGTTTCGCCTTTAAAATACTGAGTGAAAAGTCAATACAACAGTAAATATAACAGACAGTTTCAACATAGAGCGCTTGCTGAGGCACAGAAGCTAATGCTGGTCAGACCGGATGTGCTTTTATCCTTTCCTGGTCGTGACGTCATCCGCCCATGATGTTCCCTCTTGCCATTGGACTAGTTGACATACGTGCTTCAGACGCAATCACGCAGGGGCGTTCCCAAATCATCGTGACTCAGCGCGAGTTCCCTCGAAATTGAACTGTAAACACTTTTTACAGTGTTCCTTTCATATTAAATAAACATTAAATATGACACGAATATTACAGTTACAAGACTGACTTACAATAATACAGTATCTACTGCAATGTGCACAGTATAAACACTGGTATTCAAATGTCTGAGAAATGTCAAGTCATGTTAAATTTATTTATCGCAATATGTATCATCTTTAAAAGCATTTTTCATTTTTATAATATCTTAATATCTTCATGCCGAGGTAAATGTGTGTTTCATATTTTGTAAATATAGTTTGAAGGGAAGAACAAAACACTAAACTTGGTTAAGGAATTTATCTGACATATTTTTTTTGCACAAAAAAGTTAACTATAGCTACAGGTTTTATTTTACTATGCAAAAAAATGCATAGAAAAACAAAAAGCTCACAGGAACATTGCCAACAACATAATTTGTTATTAATATTTCATTGGTTCATAATTTCTTTGTATGACAGCCTGGCCAAACATTATTTCTGAATAATTTGGCATGTTTCATTGCCTTAATATCACAAATAAAACATTTGACTCCAAGCACAACTACACAATATAATTACAATATCTTTAACAAATTTTTATTTGAATAAAGGGTAAAGGTGTCAATTTTGGCCACTAGTTTACATCTACAATACAAGCAATTAAGCAGTTGAGATTTGCGACAAATTAAAAAATGCTTTTATTTTCTATTCTGTTCTGATTTAAGCATTTTCCATTTCCATAAATTGTATTGTTAGAATGATAATATAAGTGTAAATGAAAATTTTATTTGAATTTCTGAATTCCTTAGTGTTCAGTTTGCATAGTATTTGAGCTTGTTTGTTTTTCTATTCATTTCAATTGATCCACATTATCTGGTGATTGTTGAGTATTGAGTGGCGGCAAGACAATTCACAACCTTTAAACACATTGTGAAGTACAAATCAATGTGATGGAGACCTGTAACAGCACTGTAAGCTCTCTAACCTTCCCTGTGTTCGTGAAGGACTGATGTAGTTTCTCTCTGGCTGTTGAACTGAGCTTTTAAACTCTTGAACTTTCCTGAGTCAGCTCAGCTGTAGGTACCAGCTTGACATTCAGATGATAAGCTATATAAATGGGGAGGATGGAGGAGCATTTATAAGAGAGAACGAGATGTAAGATTTTGTGACAAGAAGATTTAAATATGACTTCAGTAGCTCAAGCTTAAAATGGGGGGTAGGAAATCTGGATAGCATCATTACTTTGCTTTAAAAGAGCCCTGAAACGTTCTGTTTCAGAGGACACGAGATGCACACTTTAGATGCAGAAACCACGGGCTGATGGGGGTAAAATAGTTTTGTTTCCATGACAACAAAATGGAGCAGTTGCACAAGCGTCATAGCGAGGGGTATTTTGGTGTGGGGTCGGAGTGGGACAGACAGTGATTGCTGTAATCATGCTGGGGAAATATTAAGCTAATGAGTGGTGACTGAATAGCATTTCTCTTTCCCCCTGGGCTGCATATCTTTAACCCTCTCTCTCGTCACAGCTGCCTTCTTTATGCTCTCTCACATGCTGACTGAAGCTGCTCTGTGCCAAAATCTGTGTGTCCATGTGTGTGATGATGAGTTCTCACTAGGGTGAATGTAGTGTACTGCTAACTGCGTATGTACTGCAGTGGCTGCACAATATATAGAAATTATCGAAATATCACAAATGTATATATCGCGATATGCATATCGCAACGGCTTCCAATAACTGGGGTCTTGAATAAAAGACAAAGAGAAAATCACTCACTGCTCTTGGCTGAATAACTTTTAGTAGCTTTAATAAGAATCAGTATATATTAAATTCATACAGTGAAAACTAAGCAAGGTTTTATTTTTAAATTTGATTATTCAGTTTATGTTGTTTAATGAACCTAATGTACGCCTTCCTGAAACCCTAAACCCTGTGGTTTACACTGATGTTAAAATAACACTTCTTTACAGTAAAATACTGTTGACTCAATGTTTACTTTAAGAAGCTGTAGGGAAGTTTTCTTGTCACAAAAATATGAAACATGCATGTAGGTTATATAATTATATAATTTTAAATATATTTTAAAGATAATTTAAGTTTATTTTACACACTTTAAGCGTTATTGTATCACATATCGATTATCGCGTTATTTAAAGAGTTATCGCATATCGCATTTTTCTTCAATATCGTGCAGCCCTATACTGCAGTGTTTTCATTGTAAAATAAAACAAAAACTAGAACTGTCAGAAATTATCTTTGTTAATTGAAATAAAGCTGTTGGCTACTAACTGGAAAAACAAGTTTAAAGGCGTCCTATTTAAAAAATATATATATATGTTGTTGTTTTAGCATGAAAAAGCTCTGCAAAGTTCCAAATCCCAAGTCCCTCCAGCGGGAGTTATTCTCTATATCAGTGTCACTGTTTCTGAACTCCCTGAAACGCCTCCATTGCAGTCTTGAGTTTTCTTCCTGGAACGAACACGTCACAATATTCCTCATTTAAATAATTCCCGCCCAAGGCATGTCCAAAATAAAGGTTGCGTTAGTAATTCAATTCAATTAAATTCAAAACACTTTATTTGTCCCCAAGGTTAATTAACGAGGACACGTAGAGTCACGTAAACAGTATACATAAAACCATCATACATTAAATAAATAACACAAAGTGCATGGAATACATATGAATTATAATCTGCTACAAGCGGATACCTACCGGATACCTACAGATCTACATCCTAGTGAGGCCGTGTCCTTAATGTCCTAGGCCCTGTTTAAACCTGGTATTAAAATGTGTTTTGGTCGATCTTTCAGTCGATTCACAAGTGGACAACACTAAATACAAGTAAATGTGTATTTTGAGTTTGTCCACTTTCAACCACTTCCAGAGTGAGTCGAAAACACATTTGAGCGGATTGCTTTCGTAGTGTAAAGGATCATAATGTGTTCAAACAGCCACAAAAGACCGTCTACTCACCGTCTACTGACCTAATGTGTAAACATTATGGGAAGAGCTCTAGATTCTAGATTTAAACTTTTTGTTTGGTTTGAAGATAAAAACGTACCAAGCTCTCAATTCCTGATTTCTAACACACACTCACAGCGTTCGGCTGGTCTTTTGCGGCTTCAGAGCAGAAATGAAAGCTGACGACCTCTGTGTTTTTGAGCGCGTTCTTATGTAAATTGCACATGGTTATTTTGTCCATTAGACTGAAATATCTGAAAAAACACAAACAGTTATCCGCCCATAGACCCTCCCCTGGATGAAATCATGACTGAAGTGTTTGAAAGTGGACATAATGTTGTTGATTAGCTGATTTTACTTGGTCACAGTGGAAATAGAAGTCAAGTGCAATGCATTGTGCTCTACTTGTATATGCCATATATTGGCAAGTATAGTAGGTCATCCAGGGATTATACAGAAAATTACATACTATATACAGTTGAAGTCGTGAGTATGCTGAACATATCCAGAGACTGCCCCTGTTTAAAGCAGTGTTTCTCTGACCATAAGCACCAGTATTGTTTCCCACACTCTTGTATAGTGTGTTAACGCTCCTCCTCTGGCTAAATCTGCACAATGTTCCTGTTTGCATAATAAGTAGAGTGCTGATTGCTCTGAGCAGCTCAGGGCGAGCTTTTATTTTAAGGCTCATATGGAAAATCGAATCCCCGCTGAACAAACTAAATGTCATGATGTTTTATCCTGACAGCACATACAGTAATACTAATATATTACTCGGTTTCCTAGAGTGAATTTATCATCAGATGCTTTTCAGGCCTTTCTATTTAAAAAAAACAAAAAAAAAACAATCATGTGGATTTTAACTTCCTTTCTAAAGTTTATCCAGTTCATCCCTATATTCACTATTGCTATATACTTCTGAAGTTTACTGAGATTAGACAGGAGCAGGACATAATAAAGTTCTCATCCTATTCTTCTGGCAGGATCATTTTATTTAGCAATTGCTCTCATGTTTTGCCGCAGGACAGCAATTGCAAAGAAAATTTTGTCATCTTTGCAGGACTGTGATATGAAAAGTGTAAATAAGTAACATCTTTAGCAACAGTGTGAAAGGGAATAGCACATAACAGGCACAATACTGGTATAAAAATGAATATCTATTGGTATAATATGCGTCACGACTAAACGTGGTTTTCGAAAGCCTCCGTTTTCACAGTCCACCATGACGCGAAAACAGCGTTTACAAATGTATCCACTTGGGAAAGCGTTTTCAAAAAGCTCAGTTTACTTTTCACAGGATAAAAACGGAAAACTTTTTTTTTTTTTTTTTTTACACGAAAACATTGTTTTGGGGGCCTGAAAATGCAAGCTTTTGAAAACAGGTTTCAAAGTGCACGTTTTTGAAGACTACACCGTTATCAGCTCTGTGTAAACTACACAAATCCGAATTTGTGAAAACAGTGAGGTTATGAACTATAGGCGTGTAGTGTTTCTTTACAAAGAGACATCGACAACTACTGGCCTGGCAGCAGAATACAGCGTTTTTAGTCGTTTTCACAGATACGTGACGTTGTCTGTACACGAAAATCACAAAAAAAACTTTTCAATTTTTAGTACATTGTTGTTGTGTGAACGTAATGTGCACAAAGCCCAAAACGGAGAGGATAGATAGATAGATAGATAGATAGATAGATAGATAGATAGATAGATAGATAGATAGATAGATAGATAGATAGATAGATAGATAGATAGATAGATAGATAGATAGATAGATAGATAGATAGATAGATAGAAAAACAATAGACGTTTACTGTATGTCCTCTATTAGATAGTGAAGGCCTAAATCTGTGTGAAGAAATAAGCAGCTGCTCTTCATCATTTGGTATTCCTCTCTGCACATAATCAAAAGCAGAGGTCACACCAAAGTTAATAAGTGGGCGTCTCACTAGATGTGCACACACACACACACACACACACACACTGTGCTTTTTGGCATGACAGGAATCTTTTTCCTTTGGGCTGATGGGTGCTTCACACACATGTGCATTTATACAGTCGCGAGAAAGCACTTCGACGTGTGACTCAGAGGAAGGAAATGTCTTCTGCACTAACTGATCTCCATTTATATGATAATAGGCAGCCCGAGGAAAGGCAATTAAAGTGACAGCAGCCTGGTTGTTTTAGGCACGCTTTGTCTCGTGGTGAATAATGGAAAATAAGGAATGGTTCTGTTTAACAGCTCTGTGGCCACAGATAAGACGCATACACAAACACACACTCATTAGTGTTTCAGCACTCTAATTATATTGTCTATCTGCTCTTTGAAGAGCACGTCAAGCGCTGTTTTTTGTTGCAAGATGTATGCGATCGTCTCTCAGCATTTCCAGCTTGAGTTATGTAAGGGATATTTGGAGACTCAGCTATGATTGACAGCTCTCCTTCAGTGTGGATGTTCATTTATTTCGCTATATGTCTGATATATTTATACCACAAGGTGGCGTGTTGCTCACACACTGCTCACATCCAACATCTGACTTTATCTGCGGCATTCCTGAAACACTTTGTAATCTTTTAAAAATTAATATGACTATGTTGTATTTTGTGTTTTAGTCATTCTCAGGTACTTACATGATTATTTTCATTGCCAAAGTTAGTTATTGCTCAGAGATTGAGAG
Source organism: Gila orcuttii (assembly GCA_026230005.1). NCBI lineage: Eukaryota > Metazoa > Chordata > Actinopteri > Cypriniformes > Leuciscidae > Gila > Gila orcuttii. The sequence goes on from JAPDVR010000011.1 coordinate 4,884,948, forward strand.
ATACAGGAGGAATAATAACATTATTCAATTAACAAATCTTTAAAAAAAATTGATATTATCAAACTGATTTCTGTGATTTTTTAGCAAACAGTGTTGAATTTTTGGCAGGATTGAAGTGAAAGAAAACTCATTGTTAATACTTGATACTGATGTTTGTGATGTTGATTTTTCCCTCCAAAATTATGTCACTTCCCTCCACGATGATGTCATTCTGAACTGCCCTTTGACAGTTAAAGGAATTTTTATAAAATACTAACAGAGTGGAAAGTGATATTGAAGAAGACACAAGGGAGCTGTAAACTATAAATTAATTAGCAATAACAATATTTCCATTCCTTATAAAATTCACCCTTATTTTTAATTTAATTCAGATTTTATGATAAATAAGAAAACTATAAAGATTTCCATCTTTAAAAATCGTGACTTTAGTATCTTATCCAATATCGGGACATTTTTGCACAGTCGAAATGAACCGTCTAACCCAATCTCTGTAAATGCACTCGAGCTGAAACAGAAGTTTATTGCAAACACATAAAGCTAATGGTTTCAATGAAACTGACCCTTTTCTGCTGCAGGTTTGTGATGCATTCACCATGACTTTAGCGGTATAAATGTTTGGCAAGTGCTTAAGGAAACGATCACAGTGCATTTACATAACAGATGGCGCCTGATGGTAATTTTCACGTGCAATTAACTCCATTCATGAAGACGGCAAGCTCAAACACCGCATTACGAGAGAGTTTGTGTGTATATGTTTTATGATGTTGGCCATAATTGAGAAACAAGAGGTCAAATGACAGATTATGTGCATTTGGCATGATATTTAAACTTTGCGAAAAACTGTTGTTCTTTTTTAATGTCTAATCTTCAGGTTTTTGATTTTCTCTGTTACAGCACTCTTGTACTCCATCGCTTTATGTTTTCATATGTGCTGGAAAATGTAATACGCAAAGTAGGAAGGTGAGGGGTAAGTGTAAATCCTTGTGAATATAGGTAAGTGTATGTGGGGGGAGCAGACAGATCAGGGCTGTTTCAAAACCTAGAGAGCTATTACATAGGCAGGATTTTAAGGGGTCATATGCATGAATCCTCAGAATCCAATGCAATTACATTCAAGCTTTGCAATTAATGTATTCCCTGGAAATCAAACATCGATGTCGCAAACCCATGCTCTACAAGTTCATCTACAGGAGCTAATAAGATTCAACGTTTTAAACAAATTTTAATGTAGCATTGCATTGCTTTTATGGAGAATCTTAGAATGCATTGAAATAAGCTCTTTATTACATTGCAATTCATTCAGTATTAAATCATTATGATTACAACTAAATCTGAATTAGAAAGACTATTTTATTCATTATTTGTGATTGCTTTGGAATAAGATAAGTTTATGTTTTTTCATGTTTTAGTATTTTATTAATTTATTTTCAGTTAAAATTGATTTTATTTCAAGTATCGTGAAAATGTTTTTTATATACATAATTTTAGTTAGCTATAATAACCCTGCTAGTCAGCTCACTATGTTTTGGAACAGAGCCGGTGTGTGTGTGTGTGTGTGTGTGTGTGTGTGTGTGTGTGTGTGTGTGTGTGTGTGTGTGTGTGTGTGTGTGTGTGTGTGTGTGTGCGAGTGTGCGCGCGCATCTGTGTGTCTGGGAGCGAGTGCAACCAAGCGTGAAATGATTCTGTTAGTGTCATTTCTCTCAGACACACACTTCCAGCATCCACACGGCGGCTCTGCATGCTGTGTGTGAGAAGGCTGTGATGGCTCCCCGTGGCCTCTCACATCGCAAGTTGTTTCTGTGTATTCTAACATTTTTTTGAAAGGCAAAAAGAAAAAGGTAACACTAGCTTTGACAGGGATTTGGAAGCAATTTTATTGTCACGTCAAACTCGAAAGTGAATTGCTTTTTTTGAGATAAAGTATAATGGATACAGTGTTTACTCCGTTTTAGAAAATAGCTAGGAATTACTATTACATTTAGTCATTTAGCAGATGCTTTTATCCAAAGTGACTTACAAATGAGGAGAGCAATAGAAGCAATCAAACTAACAATAGGCCAGCAATATGCAAGTGCTGTGACAAGTCTGAGTTAGTCTATCTCAGTACACGTAGCAAGGGTTTTATTCTTTAATTTTAATTTTTTTAATAGATATATAGAATAGTAAGTGTTAGTATTAATGGGTCAAGTGTTGGCGAAAAAGATGCGTCTCATTCTTAAACTCTCAAATCTAACTATTAAACATCAGCGAGTAACACATCCTGCAGTGTTTATGCTACAGACCCCTCAAATCATAGATATTTGAATCTAATATTACAGTTTTGAAAGTACTTTTGCAGTATAGGTCAGAGATTATGTTGTTACTTTTTGTTATTTTATTTTTTAGAGCTCATCTGAAATTTTATCTGTTTTGAAAAAACCTCAGATTTGATCACTTAGCAAACCCTCAGGATCTGCTGCAGACACTTCACAGACGGATGAGCAGCTTAAAAAAGGTTAATTACTCAATACTAAGACCACTTATGGATGATAATTGATGTGTGGGAGGCATTATTATAGCAGATGATACTTTATAGCCCACTCTTATACATAACCTACATCCATGCCAACACACACACACAGCAAAGGAACTGAGTGAGAGATTTACAGTCAAATATGACTAAGCAAAAAGTTTGTGTGTTTAAAACATAATAAAATCTCAAATATATACGAGACAGCATATACAAAAACAACTTTTTTCAACATTGATAATAATTAGAAAAGCACACACACACACACACATATATATATATATATATATATATATATATATATATATATATATATATATATATATATATATATATATAAGATGGATCCTTGCTGAATGAAAGTAAATTTGAGTTTTGTTCTGTCCCAGAAGGTCAGGGTTTGGCTGGTTAGCATCAGCAGTTGCACTGGGAATTGCTCCTGTGCTAACAGCTCTCTCCAGGTGTTTCCGAGCTCCTTGGCCTGTCCCTTTCTCTAATGAGGGGTCAGGTTTATGACTGCGGTCAACAGAGACTAATTCTGACCCCCTGTTAACAGCTTCTATCTGTCAGCGCCACCAGAGTCGATATCATTTATCACTGCTCACCCTTTCCCGCTTTCCTCCCTCTTCTGTCTTTTTTAGTGTGTGAGAGTGTTTATAGTTTCAAGGATCACATTAAAGGGATAGTTCACTCAAAAATGGAAAATCTGTCATCATCAGCTCTCAAATGCATTAAATTGGTCAAGAGTGGCAGTAAAGATATATAAAGTTACAAAACATTTCTGTTTCAAATAAATGATATTTTTAACTTTCTATCGTTCTTGATGAACTGCAACATTTGAGCCGTTAGATTATCGTTAGCTAGATAAATGTTAGCTAGTATTAGTGAATACTACGCTATTAACGTAAACACAGTACAGCGCTTCTGGGTTACTGCGCGAATAGCGTAGGAGATCTGACACAGAAAACAAGAAATTGTTGAATAAAGTCGGTATTTTTGTTAGTTTTTTTGGCGCACAAAAAGTATTCTCGTCGCTTCATAACATTAAGGTTGAACTGTAGTTATATGGACTATTTTAATGATGTCTTTACTACCTTTCTGGGCCTTGAAAGTTGCAATGATGTTGCTGTCAGTGGAGGGACAGAAAGAAAGATTTCATCAAAAATATCTTAATTTATGTTCCGAAGATGAAGGAAAGTCTTACGGGTTTGGAAGGACATGAGGGTGAATAATTGATGACAGAAGTTTCATTTTTGGGTGAACTATCCCTTTAAAGGCAACGGTTTTATTTTCTAATGGTTTTTATAAGGTACTAATGAATGTGTAGAACTTTTTCGTTTTACATTTGTGCTTTGAGAGCTCTGTCCTTCGGGCTTTGCTGGTTTTGTGATGCACATGAACAGCCAGTCAAACTAATAATTGTCTAACCTGTCACTCACCTGCTTGCTAAGTATAGAAGGATAGCAATGACAGGGCCTGACAGTTATTTTACATTTCTCTGCGGTCAGATTCACTCATTACAGCGCTTGAAACTGATATTCCTCAAACAATCTGTTTTTCTTCTTTACAATTTCATGCAACAATTTTAGCTTAAGCGTACAGACTCAAAACTTGTTTTGTTTTGCATGTGTGGATGTATACAGGGAATTTGGATATTGCAAATATAACATTTTAACAACTTTAACGAAATAACTTAAAGACCCCTGTGGGGAAAATATGGTTTTTAATGTTGTTTATATGTCTATGTGGTGTTTTTAATATGCTTTAAGACAAACCATCTGCAAATTCATAAGTCAACACCATTGCTGAGGACCAAAGACAGTCTCAAAAACACTGTTTGAAATCGCTGGTGTTTCTGACGTCACAAATTAATCAGGTCAACGTGGCGTCGGGCTTTAGCATATCATTACCGGCAAAGCCTCGAGACAAGCCAGGTTATCCTGGTATATTTTTCTGTTGATATGAAAAATCGGGTAGATTTAGCAATATATGTGCTCGCATGTATATGATGCATATTACACTGTTATGATGAACTATTACTGACGTTCTGAGTTGTTCAAAGCATTTCTCATGATTGTTAGAAAGCAGCTGTCTGACTCTGAGATGCGGACGGGAACATGGTTTGTGAAACATTAGCAACACATTATTAGCTGTTTGATATCATAGTCAAGCAAAAGGCTAATCATATGAATTACTGTTATGTTTTCGACTTTGCAAAGAGCGATACTATTGTACAGCGTTTACCTCAGTAAGTTGTCCGAGTGAATCTGTGAGCTGGTGTGAGTGAGTGGAGGCGGGGCTAATTAGCATATTCATGTTTCCGTGTATACTAAATGAAGCAAGGGTGTAAAGTTACATTCAAGCTATTTTAAGGCATGAAGAATATTTTTTCACTGGAAAAAACGGTTAAAAATGTAAATATTTAAATATGTTAAATTATTGGTTACAGGGGGACTTTAAGATAGTATATAAGGGCACTATAAATTTGTGCTTTTTTCCTTTCCTCAAAGCAATCATATGGCTTTACAGAAGACTTGAAGTTTATCACATGAACTATACAGGGCTTTATAGCCGGTCACTTGGTTTCATTGTACGTAAAGAGCAACTCAGAAATTCTCCTTTTTTTGTTCCTTTGTTCAAATCTTTTGTTCCTCCAATTTACAATGAGTGGAACACAATACAAAACATGCAGATAATCATTCCTGTAAAGACTGGCATCGTTTTGTGATGTACAACATTGTGCTTTCTTAGTTTCCAGGCTGTGCTCGTCACTAGGACTGTAACATAAAGAAAAAAACAGGGTTGTATTTTCCATTATTTATAATGAAAATATCAGGCAGGTGAAGCACACACGCGCGCAGCACATCTTCTGTAATTGACTCATTTATTCACGTTAGTCGCCCATTCGTCTGTGGCCTGTGATGAATGAAACACCCGGGCCACAGCCTGTCCATAACGTGTGTGTTATTATCAATATGCACCACAGCTCTCCACGAGTGTGTTTCTTTCTGTAATCATCACCGTCCTCAGCTCAGATTGCCTGTAACCCACCGTCCATCCCTCACTGTGGTAAACGACATCTCAAGGCCAATAAAACACGGTAATAAAGTCACTGCTATCAAGATTTAAATCACATATAACACCCAGAGAAAACAAAATCAATGAAACCTCGTTATTTTTGGGAAATCAGTATCTCAAAATCATCCCTATATTATTTTGAGATTATTTCTAAGAGGGATATGCTGTAATTGGATTGCATTATTTACTTTGAAGACTATTGCTATTTATAGTCTGCTTTTAGACAAACCGGTTTTAATAAAAGCAATTCTGACTGCTGATAAGGTATGGTTCAAGGAATGAGTCTCAAAGATGCATGTCTTAATTCCCCACAATTCTGAGATGACATAATATATAACCCTTTCTTCTTGTTTTTCCTTATGGAAGCTCATTTCCTCTACATATGAAAAATAAAGGTCATGCCTTACTAGATCATAATTTTGACACAAAATGTTATGAGATAATGTAATGATTATGAGATAAAAAACTTCATGAAATAATGTCATAATTATGGAAAAAAATGTAAAAGTCATTATGAGAATAAAAGGTCAAAATTATGACACGAAAAGTCAAAATGATGAGGTGCCAAGTCATTATATATAAAGATAGATTTAAAAAACATGCATTAAGTGTACATTATGCACACAGTGCAAATTCATGAGGAGGGAGTTAATTAAATTAATATACTTGTGTTTCACCAGCATCTCTCTTCTGTGACTCCACTGAATCATAAAAGTATTTTATAAGTTTTAATAATATGCATTGCATTATTTTGTACTGTGTCAAGTTTAAGTTTTGCTGAAATGTAAATGTCTTTGTTACTAATTGTAGTATTATTCAGTGACTAGGAGGCAGACTTGGAGTTACCTTGTGTTTTTCATCTTTTTAACAGTGGAACAAATATGAAAAGACTCTGTAGATGAAGTTCAGTGACATTTCTCCTTTTCAGAAGTTAATGAACCGTAGAGAACAAGATAAAAATGTGGATTAGAGATGGGAGGACTATTGATCCCATTGTTTCCTCTTTATCACCAGGTTTATATTCAGGCACTTTTAGAAGTAACTATAACTTTCATCCAAAATGGACTCTGTGTCAATGAGCTTGCAAATGATATTCAAATAGGGACAAAATAGACAATCAATTCATAAGCAGCGCTGTGATTGGCTGGAGGGCAGAAAACAAGGAGACAGAAAATGAATAGAGAATCTGATTCCCCAAGAGGCACTCGGGAACCTTAACCTCTCAGTCTCGCGGGAAAGTCAGGGTTAATGGATGATGAAGGGTAATCTCATGCTGAATTAGAGAGAGAGAGTGTGTGTGCACATCTGAAAAGAGACAGAAAAAGAGAAAATGCTGAAATATGGAGCTCCAATATATTGTATCAGAGAATTGTTTTATTTGTCAGTTCAGTGTCATAATTAAGAATGAAACTGGAAAACATTTAAATACCTCTTTAAATGTGCAATTGTCCTAGAAAACAAAAGTGTTTAAAACATGAGCTCATTTTTGTGCATTTACATTAAATCAAACTATTAAACTCATATGAAACAAGTCGAAGATGTTTTGAGATCATAATGAATTATAAATCATTAAGTGGAAGCATTTATTTCCACAGAACTTTTCTGCATAATGTTGTCGAGTTGTTGTGCTGAACTGTGTTTGACTGATATTTATTTCAAAAGGCGGTTTGTTTAGAAACATGCAAAATGCCTACTTAGCCTAGATTAGCTGAAGTGGGTTATTTAATGAAATCATCATCTCATGGATGCTGGAAATGCACTTTCATGTTTGTTTTTTTTTTCATGTTTTTACAAGGGTTTTGGGAGTTGTTGGTTTTCAGAGTACAGAAGTTGTGAAGGGAGAAGCTTGATAGGGTTGTCATGAGGAAATCCTGAATATTGTGGTTATTAAAGTCATCATGAATGGACATCGCAATAGTCTTTTCTAACCTATTGTAACGTATATATCCAAAGGAAACAGCTTCTGGGACAAGAAAAAATGTAGGGCGTATCTTGATTTTGTCCATGGGGAATTGATCGTATGGTTGTAGTTTTCATGGTGACTTTAACAATATTACCCAGACTGGCAGGTGGCGAATGTGAGATTTTGGGAGATATGTTATAAATGTGAGAAATGTGAAATGGTTGACTCACAATGAAAGTATCAGCATATACATTTACTTATTCTCTTTGACTTAAAATATAATTTATTGTGATGCCTATTTTTTTGTGTAAAAATCTGTAAAGCCATTGAATTAGTTTGTGTCCCTCAAACTCCACCCAGCCTGTTACATTGGTACCAGTTAGCATGTAAAATCTTTAGTATATGCCCTAAATCACATGACTTGCTAGAAGTGACATAATTTCCTTGGAGGGAAAGCAACTCCAAGAACAAAGTAAGTAACTTTCTGTTTTTTTTTAGAAGACTTATCTAAAGCATAAAACATAACATGTCCAGCATGTTGTGTCAGTTTATACTGGAGATGAAAATGTTTGTTTATTTTTACAAATATATTTTAATAAAATTCTTCCGAAATGTAAATCTTCTACTAGCATGTTATTCTTTCCTAGCTAATAATTGTCTTCATAAGCCTAAAACGCCCTTTCTTTTGTAAAAATGTCATGTAACAGGGTGGACAAACTTCATAGAAATCTTAAATATATGGTTGAAATTATTAGGTTATACTAGCGTGTTTTTATGATAGACAGACCCTTTCTCATTTTAGCCTACACAATTTGGGGATTTTAAAGTTTTATCAACAAACAAAACTGTAGGAATTTGTGCGAAAAACAGGAAAAATGGAATTATATTTTTTGCTTGTCACCCGCAGTAGAAAGGGTCCAAATAATATTCTTAAAGTTTAAAGAATGTTCCAATTATTTTCCAATGGAGTGAAAGTCATTTTCTGTCTCTAATATCCGTTATTAAATGCCACCAGAGTTGGGTATAACGCGTTACAAAGTAATAACGCAGTAATGTAAGTCATTACATTTAAAATTTATGTAATTTGATAACAGTTACTGATGTCAATACAATTAAGTTACTTGCGTTACAAATGTATTGTTAAGGAAATTTTATTTAGTAAAATGCATTTCTAATCACGTTTGGCCGGCTGCGTCAGTTAATGAGCATGCGCTTTAATGAATTACCAGAGAACGCGCTTCATGAGGCACACACACACACACACACACACACGCAAGGTCTCTCGCTCTCTCCCTCTCCGCCGCTACACGGTTTGGAGCGCAGTCTGTTCTGTCTCGCATGCGCGCTCTTGCTCGCTCGCTCTAGATTCCGGGAGATTTTAACTAATTAAATCAGGGAACTGCTGTCAATATGCGGGAGACTTGGGATGTCTGCAATATTAAACTACGGAAAGAACTGAGTTTCACTTTGTAGTGTATTCTTGTAGTTTTAATAGGTTTTCAAAGTAACTTGAAAGTAAAGTAATTAGTAATCTGATTACTTTTTACATGCAGTAATCAGTAATGTAATCAAATTACAATTTTAAAGTAGTAATTAGTAATTTGTAGTGGATTACTTTTTTTGAGCAACTTACCCAACACTGAATGCCACTAACCTGAACAGCAGATTGAATGATTTGGACTGGATGCTGAAGACAGCAGAAGACAGTGTGTCCTTCTTGTTGAGTTTGCATGCATGTTATTAATCTGTAAAGCTGGATTTCAATGCTAGCACACAATCATCCACCGTTCTACTTACAATTCAGCTTTTGGTCAACTTTCAGGCTATTTGACCAGGGATGGCGACTAAATACCTGGCTCAGGGAAACAGATCTGTAGAAACCAACTTAAAACGAGATGAAAGGAACCACAGTCTTTGTCATTTGGGGAATCTTCTTAGCATCACAGAGACATGTTAACAGGATCCTGTGCCTGAGTGCTTATCGTCAAACGCTGTCAGATTTGCGCACAGGTAATCTTCTGCCAACACACACAGAGTTCCTCTGAATGTCCCTCACCTGTGGTTGAGATAGGAGGGATATTCTCTGTCGTTTTCCTGGATGTTCCTCAGTTCTGTAGCCATAAGCGCCTCTCTTTGACAGAAAGTGCAGATGCTGTTGCACAAGTTTGATCAGCCTCTGAATACAGACGTCCTCGCTGAAGTAAATCTTCAAGCAAACATGTTTAAAGCAGCTGATGAAATTTTATCCAACATGTCTTAAAAGTTAGAAAGTGACAGTTTAGCTTCCTGCTGCGCATGAATGGATTGATTTAGTTTCAGAGGAACGAGCTGTAACTTTTAAAGAAAGATTTAGATTCTCGTTACTCATTTCTTATTCATGTAGTACATATCACTTTTACTGTCATGTTGGCTTCAAAATGAGGACATTTCCAGATTTTATGCACAAAAACAGAGCTATTAATTCTGGACAGTGTTGCTCCAATCAAATTAATGTTGTGCTCTTGAGAAAGACACTCGACGCCACCTTACTGACCATGAAGTTTAGTGTCAGGTGGTTTGGATAAGCGTCTGCTAAATGACTAGCATCACATAGGACGACTTAAAGTTTGTACTTTGACAGGAAAAGATTGCGTGACCAACATAAACCACAGTTTGAAATATAAATATATATATTGGTTTCACAAAAATAAGCAGCACAATATTTTCAACATTGATAATAATCAGAAATGTTTCTTGAGCAGCAAATCATCATATTAGAATGATTTCTGAAGGATCATGTGACACTGAAGACTGGAGTAATGATGCTGAAAATTCAGCTTTGATCACAGGAATAAATTACATTTTACAATATATTCAAATAGGAAACAGTTATTTTAATTTCTAATAATATTACCTGTATGTTTATGCTTTCCCAGATTTCCCACAAAACGGTCTGCAGATTCAGGGTTTCAGCTCTTCCACCATCTGTATTGGAGCAGAATATCATCTCAGTGAAGGCACGTGGAAAAGCAGCACTGCAACTTTGGCTGGTACTGTAATTAACATTGATTGTGACTTTGATGTGCTTTCTGGCAGGGTTGTGGACTCGAGTCGCATGACTTGGACTTGACTTGGACTCGAGGCGCAAATTTGATGACTTGCGACTCGACTTGACATAATCAAAGATGACTTGCGACTCGACTTAGACAACAATGACTCGCGACTTGACTCGGACTTGAGCCCTGTGACTTGGAAAGACTTGACCTACCTTCTAAAACCACAGATCAGAGTTGTAATAATCACTGTAGTAGGCTATAGCACTGTATCATTGACGCACGATCACAGCTGATTAGCGCTGCTTTCGCACGTTTGGCACTGAGCCAGAGAGCGCGTGATAGAGTGCGTTCAGCAGCGCTTGTCAGTTGTAATTTATCACACGTTCAGACAGTTTTCAACCAAATAATGTTTTTTTTCTTTTCTTTTTCAGGCATTTAAATACACGAGTACTAGCGAATCATTTATAATTTGAGAAAAAGCAAACAAACTGATGTCTAAGTTAGCGGAAATAAATAGTCTACTAAACCTTTCAAATATAATTTTGAGACATGTTTTTTTTTTCCACAACAAACGCACATTTTAGCCTATAGGTAACTATAAAGTCTTCTCCTTGTTCACCAGCCACTCACTTTCATGTCTTTCGGGAGAAATGGATGGATTTATGTTTTGTACGCTAAATGACAGGCACGTAGCCCCAAAAAGTGTCACGTGACGCTTGATACGTCGCCGTGGAAATAGGAATGTTCTACTGTCGTGTTAACAAAATAATTTAACCAGGGACTCAATATTTTAAACTTAATGTGTAGCAAATCACGATTAATTTTCCCAATGAACAGTTACTTTTATTTTTAAATCTGCATTGCCCATTCTCTCTCACACACATACAAAATGTGTAGCAGTTATTTCTATTAAATGATTTTGCCTTTGTTACTGGGTTACCAATAAAATATTTTTTTTTCACTGCCTTTTCCTTTTTTTGTCACACATAAGAAAAATACCTAAATTGAACTGAGATAGATGGGTGCCCTTAGTGAAAATTTTATCGCAATAAATATGAAATTCATGAACATATTTTAAAAGCCTTCCTGATATAAATTATATACATTTAATTTTTCTGTAGTAATTAACACTGAGACACTAATTTGTGCAAAAAGCACTAATGACTTGTTTAAGACTTGAAGCTTAAACTCGAGGACTTGCAACTTGACTTGGACTTGCCTGTCTTGACTCGGGACTTGACTTGGGACTTGTCTGTCTTGACTTGGGACTTGACTTGGGACTTGTCTGTCTTGACTTGGGACTTGACTTGGGACTTGACTTGGGACTTGTCTGTCTTGACTTGGGACTTGACTTGGGACTTGTCTGTCTTGACTTGGGACTTGACTTGGGACTTGTCTGTCTTGACTTGGGACTTGACTTGGGACTTGAATGCAAAGACTCGAGACTTACTTGTGACTTGCAAAACAATGACTTGGTCCCACCTCTGCTTTCTGGGGAATTGGAAATGTGCTCATCAAATCCGGTTCTGACATCATTAGCTGAGCAGCGTCTTCTGTCAGTTCCTGAACTACCTCATTTACTCACCGTCTGTAATAGCAGCCCAGTTTTCTATCTATGCTGATTTAAAGGGTATGGTTAGGGACACGTTTGGTGGTATGAGAGTAGGTAATTATTGGTGGAATTACAGTTATCAATTACAGATATAATTACATGCTGGTATCTTTAAATATAAGTACAATGTAAAAACATATATGAGTGCATTGCATCAAATCATGATTAATGTAAGTCTTCATACATAGTCGTTAAAGACACTTGACCGGTGGTCATATCATAGTATATCATGTCAAGTATCACAGGCGATATATTATAAATGTCACTCACACAAATGAAGCTAATTTCCTCAGAACTCTTCTGATTGGTCTGTGTTTGATCTGCTCTAATAACCATTACCATATAATTACAGACTAGACTCAATGTTATCATTCCTCTCTCTCTCTCTCTCTCTCGTTCCCTCTTTCTTGCGTCTCTCTCAGTGTCCCTCAAAGGAAAGGTCCGATGTAAAATGGGTCACTCTCACACCCTGGAGTGCATGTTGAAAGCGTTCTGGTTCTATTAACAGGCATCTTCCTCCCCAGCCTCTTCTGACCCCGATAACATGCTTTTTTATTTTTAATTGACATGCCAAGAGAATTCCAACATTTGCAATAAAGAAAGACAACCGTCCAGCCCTCCAATAACCAGATGCTTACATATGAATAAGGTTACATATGACATTTGTTTTATAGTGTTTACCATGCGCATAAAAACATGACGTTTCCATGTGTTTCATCTTTAGGTAGACTAAATGGCCCAGGGTTGAATATTTCTGTTTAAACTTTCCTGCTTTTAGGTTAAATTTGGTTCTGATTCTAGAGATTCACACTTCAAAGCATATCTGAACATTTCTGCTCTGTTACTATTGCTCTTTGAGTCACACATTACACAGATTATAATATTCAGCAGTATTATTGATTTGACTGCACCAACACTATTGAGAGCTGAACTGTTTTCTGCAGAGCTGCTTTATACCTGAATTGAACTCATTGTATAATTGATGAACTTTACACAGTTATTGATCCAAACTGAATCAACTCTGTACTGACCTCAGCTGAACAATGACACTGTTGTCTTTTTAGAGCTGCTTTACAGCAGAATTGAATTCTGTTTGCATCACTGAATTGTCATTTTTTCTGTAAAGCTGCTTTGAAACAATCTTTGTTGCATAAAGCGATAATTATGGAAGCTTGTTTTTGCCACAGAATAAAAAATAAAAAGGTAATTGTGAAAAATCTGACTTTTTTTTCACAATTCCGACTTTATAATATAATATAGTTATAAATCTTTATAATTCACAATTGCGAGTTTATATCTTGTAATCCAGAGGAAAAAAAGTCAGAATTGCGAGATTTAAACTCACAATTGTGAGAAAAAAGTCAAAAGGTCGCAATTATCTTTTAAATTGTTTTATTCCGTGGCGGAAACAAGCTTCAATAGCTGAGGAAATAAACGTGACTTGACTATTTTATTTTATTTCTCTAAGGAACTGAATCACAATTAGTTATTTTGATTTTGACAATCAGTTCTAATATTTTATGTATATTTTGATGTTTATTTATTTATTTTGCACAATAAGTTATTTTAATATTGACAAGCAGTCCTAATATTCTTAATTTTTGTCACTTTGATTGTGTGACTGCAAATTTGTTAAATCATATATAAATAAAGAGTGTGAGAAAATGAATTAAATTTAGTTGGAAATAAAATTGCTGAATTTCCAATAAACCTAAAATTTTCAAATACAGAGGATATTTTGAATTGCTCAGAGGTTGAGTTCTCATTGAAGCATCTTAACTGAAGAACTTTATCTCTGAGTTTTCTATGAATATTTCTTAGGTGGGGAAAAAATATACCTATATGTTGACACGTTAAAATTATAGAGCTATATAATTAACATGGGTAGCATAGCTCAAATAATTTAGTCTTGGAGAGATTTGATGAAACATCTGAGGTCAAATACCTTTACAGTCCAAAGTGACCGTACACACACCTTTAAGCAGGACGTGGAAATCATACCACACACACACACACACACACACACACACACACACACACACACACACTAACCACCACAGTTCAGCTTTTAAACACAAAACCAGGCTTCACCTCAAAGGTTCACCAAGGGAAACAGGAGAGAACTGTCACATTACTGGGGGAAACTTTTAAACTAAAGAGACCCAAGTTGGAGGGCCTTCGAACAATGGCTGCTTTCTGTCTTCATGAGACTTCAAAGCTGCGTGCGCTGAAGGAACAGAGTTCTGCTTTGTTGTGGAAAGCCACAGATGTTGCACTAGTTCTAGACACCCTTGTAAGCACTTCAAGAGGTATTGAGCCTCCCACACGCTGACTCTTAACCGTGTCCTTCGCTCTCAATGGATCGGCAGGTTTCCATGCTGTTCCTTTTAATATCATTAAAGTCTAAAAATCTTGTAAAATCTTAAATTCATACTTTCACAAAAATACTTGGAGAAAACAATTAACAACACCTGAATGAAATATATACTATAAATACTATATTTAAGTTTTGTGTGCAGTGTGTATTAAATTTTTGTATCAAAAGTAAATTTTTCAACCGTGAAATCCAGTGGATTAACTTTATCCAACTAATATGCAGTACCCAAAGAAAATAAGTATACATTTCTATACAGCCTCATAGACATAAGCAACAATTACTGAACATTTAAATATCTCTTTAGTGGCATACACCCCATCTTTTTATTATTTCTTTGATCCATTCACTTAATCCAGATTAATTAATTGCACCTCCTTCATCTCTCCCCATCTCACCCTCCAAATAATACATTCTTTTATTATCCAAAGCAGCAAACACTCAAAGGTCTTGAGCTCTTCGTTATTCTATGATGATTGGGCAGCGGTAATCTTCAAAGGCAAAACGCTTCATTCTGACTGGCTGGAGTTCTGATCAAACTCAATGAAATGATGCCAGTGTGTTCACTTTGCTACAGGATTATCCCGTGTGTTGTTGCACGGCATTAAAGAGGCGCACCGGTGCCAAACACAGTTACAGGGGATCTAGATCGAGAAGTCTTCATTGGTGTGGCATAACTGTGGACGCTATAATGCGAAATGACCCACTGCAAGCTTTCCTTCAGGTGCGTTAAAAGATTTTCTCTGATATGAATTGTGTCAAACTTGTCATTTTGATGTCTTTTGCTTGCATGCTGATTTTGGGAGGGATTCGTTATTAGGCTATAAGCATTCACTTTGGTTCTCACTCCCTAAATCTCCTTAAAAGGATAGTTCACCCAAAAAAGAAAATTTGCTGTTAATTTAATCTATCTCAGGCCATCCAAGATGTAGGTGACTTTTTACTTCAGTGGAACAGTAAAGAAGATTTTTAGCTGAAACCGTGGTCCTCAATGTTCAGTTTCTTGAATAGACTGATCGTTTCACTTCTTAAGTCAAGTCAAGTCAAAATTTATTTCTAAACACATTTAAAAGCAACAGAGTTGCACCAAAGTGCTGTACAATAAAACATTGAGCATATAAAAAGAAAGCATAAAAAGAAACCATGCAGTATACAAAATATAAACACATTAAACAAAATACAATGAAAAGTAAGCTTAAGACCTTAATGTATCCTCAGGAGCCGCGGGTATTAATTTGGTTTTGTCTGCATATGTTTTTTTAATCTGAATGTGACGGCACCCATTGACTTCCATTATATGAATCATAGAGGACCACGATTTAAAAATCTTCTTTACTGTTCTACTGAAGAAATAAAGTCACCTACATCTTGGATGGCCTGAGGGTGAGTAAATTAACAACAAATTTTCTTTTTTTGGGTGAACTATCCCTTTAAATGAGGGAGACATCATAAATGTGCCAGAAACAGGACTGAATTAGAGAGCATAAATTATATGTATTGATATTTCATAGGATTGGACCCCAGAATCCATCAAAGGATCCCCCTTGATGTTGCTGGAAGACACCTGCAATCGCATCGGCCATTCCTGTGCATCCGGATCCATATATGAAGGTTCCCCACCCAAGCTCTTCCATCCCTGGAGAAGTGACGCTTCCACACATGCAACCTTCTCCTCTGACTGTGGCATGAGGCTGTCACAACACATCCAGACCTCATTAAACCCACACCACGACGTGCCACTGACACCTCCAGCTGAACACTATGACTTCTCACCGCTGAAGATGTTGCCTTGTCCATCAGCATCCTCCTCATACGCTCCAGTTTCAGCTTACGTACCCACACACACTGGACTTGTGCATAATCCGCAGAGACATTTGGCTCGGGAGGATATACAATGGTGGACCCTACAAGACGCCGGTGTTGCCAATCACTCCTCAACACATAATTTTCAGCGGATCCCCCTTGGTTGGGTTCTGGGTCACCCGGAGCTCAGCCAGTACCAGTCCCAAATCGCCACCCTGCTAAACTCCAAGTCTCGGAAAAGCCGGAGATGCATGTGCCCAAACTGCCAGAAGAGCACGGACGCGCCGGGCAGGAGGAAGCAGCACGTGTGCCACATGCCGGGCTGCGGGAAGGTGTACGGAAAGACGTCGCACCTGAAGGCACACCTGAGATGGCACACAGGTGAGCGGCCGTTCGCTTGCACCTGGATGTTCTGCGGGAAGAGCTTCACACGCTCCGATGAGCTCCAGAGACACCTGCGCACACACACCGGAGAAAAGCGCTTCACCTGCCCAGACTGCAACAAACGCTTCATGCGCAGTGACCATCTGACCAAACACCTGAAGACACACCTGATGAGGAAGAGCAGACCTCTGTATCCCATGCTGGATCACATCAACAAAACTCTTGAACAGAAGTCTTAGATTGTTTAAAGTGAGCACTTCATCAAGTAATGGGAGAGCAGGGCTTGTTGTCACAATTGAGCTATACTACTATCTCAGTCAATATAAAATGTTGGGGTTAAAGTTACTCCGAGGTTTATTTTTTCTTGCAGTGTTTTTAATTCAAGTTGCATTCAATGGGGGCAAGTTGTCACAGTTGTGTTTAAATGTTATACAGTAAATATATAGCCTACAATTTATTAATTACATTTATTTTGGCCAATAACCAATAAACCGATAAACAATATATATTGCCCTGTAAATCTAAGTTTTGATCATTTTTGAGAGCCTGATTACATTTTTATGTATAGCCTATATGACAGACTAGCGCTGCATTTTCCTTTTTGAAGTGATTCCAATCATATTTCAAGTAATTTACAAACCATCATGTTGAACAGTGCGCATCTTATGTGTCTCAGCTGAAGGAAATAATACATTATTTATCTGCTTTAAGGACAGATTTTCTTATCAGACCGATAACAATAACATTAAAACTGATCATATACCAATTTGGTGGCCGATATCGTGCATCCCTAAATAATTTCACATTGATGTTACCTTTTACTTTTTTGCTGTTTCAGAAATAGTTTCAGAATGTTTTTAATATAGCAGAAAAGCATGGTAGGACCACTGAGACGTGTTACAGTATGCTCAAAATGTGTTAAAAATTAATGTTCAACGCTTTTGTATTGTCAGGACTATAAGGAAATTGTCTATACAGACCCTAAGAAATATTAAAAAATGATGTTGCAATCAGCCAGTTTCCCCTATGCAATATGATGTCATTGTACAGGCAAAACCCTAAGTAAAAATGTTAATTGGTAATTGCCTTATTTAAGACATTACATGATGTTTAGCTAATTTTGTTGATTACTCTATTTTATAATTTAGAACATGCACAATTTAAGTCACTTTTTATTATCTTGGAAGTTAAAATCCTCATGGAACAAAAAGTATAATAGCCTAATAATAATGTATATTGTTGGTTATCATTATTATTGTTAAATAATAAATACATTATTTGAATGCTGTTGCATTTTGTGTAAAACAAGTAGCAAGTGTCACGCAAGACGTTGGTTCCGGAAGGAGTATGTTGCACTCAGGTTATTTTGAGGTGACGCCTCTAGTTGCTGTGGAAACAGCACGCTCGCCCTCTCAAACTGCGACAGGGCTTCAGAGAGTCAAAAGAAACTTCTGAAAAGTGTTATTGTAGGCCTTAAATTTTATGACAGACTTTACAATTAAACCGTTCAGCTCTCGGATTACAGTCGATAGACCATAAAAATAAAGCACAGATGAACAGGTAAGGACGCTCATATATGAAAATTTACATCTTAAATGTTTTGTATGAATTATTCTACGTTATTTTTCAAACAGTTAACGTTAATACCCGTTTTTACATTTAAAACATTCGCTTTGTTGTCTGTTAACGTTGCAATAGAATGTGACTGAAAGTGAATAAGGCTTAAAACATTCAACAGAATCTTGAGTTACAGGCATCGCATTAAGTCTTAAAGGGATAACGTAACTTATGGCGCTTTTCCATTACCAGTACCAGCTTGGCTCGCCTCGACTCGGCTCGGCTCGCTTTTCGTTCCGTTTTCCATTGCAGAAAGTATCGCCACAAATAGTACCCGGTCGTCATAGCGACGCCTTTCGTTCCTCGTTGCCCCATCAAGCTCTCGCTGGATCCTCTCTTCGGCAACCAAACAAAGGAATGTCTGCACCTCCTCGTTTGACCACGGCGTATTCTTCCGAGTTGCCATAATAATAGTAGTAAGTTTAGTAACTATCTCTGGCTAAACTGTTTAAAAATGGCGGGGTTATTCTGGATACTCCATCTGGCGCGTGCAATGATGACGCAGTGAATAGTGACGATTCTCTCTGACCAATCAGCAGTCGGCATTGTTTTCACGTCACATTTTAGTATCGCCTCTCCTCGCTTAGAACCTCGCCGGAGGTGGTACGAAAAAAAGTACCCGAAAGCAGGTACAGGTACAACTTTTACACAGTGAAAAACCAAACAAAGGCGAGTCGAGTCGAGTCGAGCCGAGCCGAGCCGAGGCGAGCTGGTACTGTGTAGTGGAAAAGCGCCATTAGTTCACCTAAAAAAGAAAAATCTGTCATTAATTACTCTCCCTAGTGACGTTACAAACAAGACTTTCGTTCATCTTCTGAACACAAATTAAGATCTTTTTGATGAAATCTGAGATCTTTCTGTCCCTCCATTGACAGCTACGCAACTAACGTTGCCAATTTAATGCTTTAAAAAGTGCATTAAGAGATTGTAAAACTAGTCCACATTATTTTAGCTATTTACTCCCAACATGTTTGAATTTAGGCTTTTATTCATATAAACATTCAAGTCACACATCTGTTGTGGTACAGAAGCTCAAGCATGTTTGCTTGACATGCAAGAACCAATGAGGTTCATTCTCATGTTACGCAGCACTTTTGAGCTTCAGCAAGAACCTATGAGGTTTGTTTTCGCGCATTAAACAGGTTGTTTTTTCGGTTGAGCTTCTGTTTTTGTTTCCTGATCAATGGTTATATGTAAATAAAACCTAAATTAAATCTCTTCATTATATAAAGTGATTGAGCCTCTTCAGAAATTTTGGACTAAATCGTTCAACTCATATGGATTAGTTTTATGATCTCTTTATGAACGTTTTGAAGCATCAAAGTAGTAGTTGCGTAGCTGTCAACGGAGGGACTAAAAGCTCTCAGATTTCATCAAAAAGATATTAATTTGTTTTCTGAAGATGAACGAAAGTGTTTGGAACGACATGAGGGTGAATGATTAATGACAGAATTTTCATTTTTGGGTGAACTATCCCTTTAAGACTAATACACCTGACTGTTAGCTATAATGTTAAAATAACATCAGGGCACATACAGGTTAAAACTGGGCTCTTGTGTATTTTTTACATTAACTCAATTTGTATACTTTCCATTACTCTTTAAACGTCTCTATACAGTGGCTTTACTATGTCTGGATGTCTAACATCAAAATACATATTTAAAATATTTTATTATTATTAATGCTAAGATTACAGTGTGTTGGGCGGCCATCAGAAGTTTCATCAAAAGACAATGAAAAGGTCAGTGGTTATATATGGATATTATGCTTTGTTTCATATCATGTGACAAACTGTAGTGTCTTATCATTTTGCAACTTAAGTAATATAGAGAAATAATAGATTTGGCTTTAGTCTTGTTCACATTTATTGTTTTTCTATTTCTAAAGGAGGTTGCACCCTTAAAACCAGTGATTGGCAGCTCAGCAGGTACAATAATCAATTTGCAGGAAATAATTTCAATCAATACATATCCACTATAGCAACTGTTTTTTTTTTTTCACATTAAGCAGTTACACACACATGACAACAGTCTGCCTTGGTTTCCTCAAGGGTTATTTTTCATCTGAAAGGTTGAATGACGTTATGTCCTTTGTTCTGTAGATCCAGTGGCAAAAGAATCAGTGGAATGGAAACCAGAGTAGGTTTAGATTTTCAGATTATATTTTGGATATTATATACAGTATGCTTTAGTTGCTTTAAAAGCCACATTCACGTCAAATGTATTTGGTGCTTTGGTTTGATTTTATGTATAGGCAGCAGAAACCAAAACCCAGCGGGAAGACAAGAGGACAGGATTTATCTATAAACAATGAGACAACAAATATCAAAGCTCCAAGTTCCACAAGGTAAAACATTATAACAGTGATTAATGAACATGAATTGCCCATGCAGCTCTCAGTCGACAGGTAACATTGTAAAAGCCTTACAATATTTACAATTAAACTTCTTTTCCTGCATAGATGAAGTAAGAATACTCATATACTTTGATGTATTAAATACAAAGTTGTGTCATGAAACTCATATAGAAACTCTAATAGATCCTTAACTCAGTTTGCTTGCAATCACATCATTCTATAGACCTATTTTTCCGCCAACATCACAATAAACGTCATGGCGGTAGCTGGAGGCAAAACAAAGGGAAAACTGGAGGCACCCTGACCCAATACAAACCAGCACAGATTCGGATACATAGGAGCTTAAAATGTCATCTTGTTGTGTTGTTAGGTGCAATAATCGACAGAGTACAGGCTCCAGTTTGAAATTTTATCACATAATGTTTTCTAAACTATTGTGATTATTTGTGAATCATTTGTTGATTGATTGTGACTAAACTTTTTGAAGAACCTGGTAAGAAAGAATAATCAAAAACATAAAGTTCAAAAATTAATTTGCTGTATCTGGAATTTTTATTTCTAGAAAATATTCACATCTTTAAAATTGTACTGTAATGTCACTCTTTACATGGTCGTGTTCTGGCCTTGGCAGAACTTCGGATCGTACCACACAAGTCTTGTACTTGAGCATTCAGCACATAGTTATAGGCATCTAAAGAGTTATACGTCCTCAGATTCTCTTCACGCTCGGTTTCTCTATCAGGTAGGTGTAGATGTCAGGACACTCAACCGAGGTAACGTTAATCCTGTCAGATCTTACATCCATTGAGTGAGCGTGTACGGGTCAGCCAATCTGGTTCCGTCCATTAAAATTAACTTTTTTAAATAACAATCGCTGTCCTGGACGGTGAGTGACCTTACACATTAAGATAAAATCAAACTTTCTCCAGTCGTTAAAAAAAAAAAGCTAACAAAACTTGCTAACTAACGTTAGTGAAGCGGCCAGGGGAATCGTTCTGCCTCCACCTAAGCTCCGCCCACAAAAAAAGTCACAATGTTTACTAACTGAAAAGGGGTCTATAGGGCACAGCTGATTGTATCAGTAGCCAATGAGCACGCAGTTCAACCTTTAAATACTTGGTCAGCATTTGCTGTAGCAGTTTGCAGTTTGCTTTCAGAAACCCTCCACCTTCCCCAGCTCCACCTGTAAAGATCAGCTACGGGTAATTCATGTACACTATATTGTACATCAGTAGCAAGTCCCGTACTTGCTCTGTAGCAGATCTATTCTGCCAAGACCAAACATTTCAACATTGTCATATCCATTACCATGCCAAACAATCTTAGAGTTGTCATGACAGAATTACACTTTAACAATCATTAAAATGCATTGGTTTGATTTTGTGTAGGCAAACGAAAGCAAACCCCAGTGAAAAGAGAGAAGAGCAGGATCCCTCTATAAAGACAGAGGGGAATCTTTCCCCAAACTCTGAAACATCAAGTACTTCACACAAAGTACACAATTCCAAGAGGTAAAAGCATTTGATATCTGACTATAATAACTAAAAGTGACATTTCTCTATACTAAGTCATTTGGACAGATGCATAATACTGAGAGGAATAAAGAAAAATCCTTATTTTTAATTTGATTGTATCAGTGGCTTTTTGTATTCCGGTCAACATGCTCTTTGGGTCATGCATGGGATGTGGTTTATGGGCCGTACATGCATAAAGCAGGGAAGCTGATGGCATTCATTCGCTCCAGTGATCTCTAATAGTTTACCTTTTATCACTCATTTTTTTTCAGCAGCAGAGGGTATAATGCCTCTAAAGCTCCGTCCTTCAGAAATGTAACCACGCATGGACATAAACTACCTAAACAGGTCCCCCCTATTATGACAGGTACTGAATCTGTTTTATCCGATAGGCCCTGTTTACAGCTGGTATTTAGATGCGTTTTGGTCAGTCGTATCACAAGTGGACGACGCTAAATAAAGGTGTAAACGGGGTGTAAAACATTTCGAGCTTGTCCACTTTCAGACACCACAGTTGAAAACACATTCGACCGGATTGCTTTCAGTGTAAACGCTCATGTGGTCGAATGTGTTCAAACAGCCACAAAAGACCGTCTACTCTCCGTCTACTGATCTAATGCATAAACATTATGGGAAGAGCGCTAGCCAGACGGGATTTAAACTTTGTCGGCTGAAGATCCAAGTTTGGTTTGAAGATGAAGAATGTACCAAGCACAATGTTCTCTCTCCATTCCTGATTTCTAACACACACTCACAGCGTTCGGCTGGTCTTGCAGCTGTCGGCTGCTGTTCTCCGTGTTTTTCCATAGACCATTCCCTCAATGAAATCAGGACAGAAGTGGTTGAAAGTGGACAAAAGAGACGGATTAAAACACCAGGTGTAAACGGGAATGTGTCTCCCTCGTCTACTTGTGATCCGATCGACCAAAACACATCTTAATACCAGGAGTAAACAGGGCCTTATTCTTTTTTAAAGCATTTATTGTTCAACCCATTTGTCTCAGAGTTCCTGAAGCATTTTGTGATGCCCATGGGCTCCTGTACAAATACAGTAGGGTCCAAAAAAGTTTTTCTTTTTCTTATTTAAACATTAGAAAAGCAAGGAGAATGTGAAGTCCAGTCAGAAAGTGTGCATGAAAAACACATCCAGGCTCCTCAAGTAGTGTCGTCTGCAAATGACCAGGATCTTCATGAGACCCAAAGTGAAGAGGAAGAGAATGAGAGCGCAGAAGGAGCCGTGCCTCTAGAACTGTTTGCAGAGGTACACATCATGTTTATTTACATTTATGCATTTAGCAGACGCTTTAATCCAAAGTGACTTACAAAAGAGGAGAAAAAAAAAGCAATGCCCACTAGATTAAAGGAATAGTTCACCCAAAAATGAAAATTCTGTCAGTATTTACTTAACCTCATGTTGTTCCAACCCCGTAAGACCTTCGTTCATCTTCGGAACACGAATTAAGATATTTTTGATGAAATCTGAGATCTGGATCACTCCTCCATAGGCTTCAAAAGGATTGAAACTTGCCGGCCTCGAAAAGTTATTAAAGATATCGTTAAAATAGTCCAAGTGACTACAGTGGCTCAATCTTAAGTTTATCAAGCGACGAGAATACTTTTTGTGCGCAAAAACAAACAAAAATAACAACTTTATTTCAACTATTCATTTCCTTCTCTGTGGGCCTCTAGTCAGTTAGCGTAGTGTGATAGCGTAGAGCTACGTCACACGTAGGCTCACCATTGGCCGACGCTGGTCATGTGTGTGATGCGTGTGACGTACAACAACAGAAGCTCTACGCTTTTACACTAGTGAACTGACTCGAGGCCCACAGAGAAGGAAATGAATATTTGAAATAAAGTCGTTATTTTTGTTTTTTTTGCGCACAAAAAGTATTCTCGTCGTTTGATAAACTTAAGATTGAGCCACTGTAGTCACTTGGACTATTTTAACGATGTCTGTAATAACTTTTCGGGGCCTGCAAGTTCAATCCCTCAAGAAGCCTATGGACTAGTATGGAGGAGTGATCCAGCTCTCAGATTTCATCAAAAATATCTTAATTCGTGTTCTGAAGATGAACGAAGGTCTTACGGGGTTGGAACAACATGAGGGTGAGTAAATACTGACAGAATTTTCATTTTTGGGTGAACTATCCCTTTAAGAAGGAAGCAAGCCAGAGAAGCGGAGAAATGCAGGAGAACAAATAGTAGTTCAGATGTGTTTGGAAAATGGCTGCAAGTGTCAAACACACTTTTTTATTTAACTTCAACCTTGGACAGTTGTCATTGGCTTATTGAGATGCAGTTAAACAAATGTTCTGTTTGTGTTTCTTTGAGTCCAGTTTCTACAGGCTGTGATGACAAAGAATTATCAACTCGCCAAGAAGCTCTGTCAGATGAGTAAGCAGCCATCTGAATTAGTATTGTTTACTATAGTATTGTTATTTGGCATTTCTTACATCATGATTCTAATATTTTCATCATTCTCATTCATTCTTTAAATGTAGTTTTAATTTATGAGCCCCAAAACTCAGAGGCTAAGAGCTTCCTGCCTCTCATTGAAGAAAAGTTACTGATAGGTGAGTTCATATCTGATCTATCATCCATCCATCCACTATCTATCCATCTATTTACATACAGTATATACGCTCACCTAAAGGATTATTAGGAACACCTGTTCAATTTCTCATTAATGCAATTATCTAATCAACCAATCACATGGTAGTTGCTTCAATGCATTTAGGGGTGTGGTCCTGGTCAAGACAATCTCCTGAACTCCAAACTGAATGTCAGAATGGGAAAGAAAGGTGATTTAAGCAATTTTGAGCGTGGCATGGTTGTTTGTGCCAGACGGGCCGGTCTGAGTATTTCACAATCTGCTCAGTTACTGGGATTTTCACGCACAACCATTTCTAGGGTTTACAAAGAATGGTGTGAAAAGGGAAAAACATCCAGTATGCGGCAGTCCTGTGGGCGAAAATGCCTTGTTGATGCTAGAGGTCAGAGGAGAATGGGCCGACTGATTCAAGCTGATAGAAGAGCAACTTTGACTGAAATAACCACTCGTTACAACCGAGGTATGCAGCAAAGCATTTGTGAAGCCACAACACGCACAACCTTGAGGCGGATGGGCTACAACAGCAGAAGACCCCACCGGGTACCACTCATCTTCACTACAAATGGGAAAAAGAGGCTACAATTTGCAAGAGCTCACCAAAATTGGACAGTTGAAGACTGGAAAAATGTTGCCTGGTCTGATGAGTCTCGATTTCTGTTGAGACATTCAGATGGTAGAGTCAGAATTTGGCGTAAACAGAATGAGAACATGGATCCATCATGCCTTGTTACCACTGTGCAGGCTGGTGGTGGTGTAATGGTGTGGGGGATGTTTTCTTGGCACACTTTAGGCCCCTTAGTGCCAATTGGGCATTGTTTAAATGCCACGGCCTACCTGAGCATTGTTTCTGACCATGTCCATCCCTTTATGGCCACCATGTACCCATCCTCTGATGGCTACTTCCAGCAGGATAATGCACCATGTCACAAAGCTCGAATCATTTCAAAATGGTTTCTTGAACATGACAATGAGTTCACTGCACTAAAATGGCCCCCACAGTCACCAGATCTCAACCCAATAGAGCATCTTTGGGATGTGGTGGAACGGGAGCTTCGTGCCCTGGATGTGCATCCCACAAATCTCCATCAACTGCAAGATGCTATCCTATCAATATGGGCCAACATTTCTAAAGAATGCTTTCAGCACCTTGTTGAATCAATGCCACGTAGAATTAAGGCAGTTCTGAAGGCGAAAGGGGGTCAAACACAGTATTAGTATGGTGTTCCTAATAATCCTTTAGGTGAGTGTATATATCTATTTATCTATTCATCCATCCATCCATCCACTTTTGACTTTTGGTAGTTCCACTTTTGTTTTCCACTCAAATTGAAGCATTTACATTTTTATGACACAATCTCAAGCTTCACTACAACTTTCCTCTTTAGTTTTTAAATTAACATGGACATGTATCTCTAAATTGCTTTAAACCAAAATGTTTTGTGAAGCACTAGAGGCATGAATGACAATTAAATAAAAGCAACGTTCCAAATGGGTTACTTTAATAATGAATTTACCTTCTTCATCTGGATACCCTCATAAATTCTAGAACCGGATGAGGAATCAGATGATGATGATGATGAATTTGACACATCTGATGATGATGAAGATGACGTTGAGGATGATGACGATGAGTCCACAGATAGCTCTGACACAGATGAAGAGTCCACTGAAAGCACAGATGATACATCATAATCTTAATCATAAATAAACAACAAACAATCTAGTGTGGTGCGTTTCCCACAGTCCTATAAACACGCACTCTATTGTTTTAATATCTCTTATGCTTATAAACAATGTGTAATGTGTCCAGAATATTATGTATGCGCAGTTATGTTAAATACTGACTCTACATTCAATTATATTCTGCGTGAATTGTAATCTAACCCCTGGTTTTACAGACAAGCCTTAAGCTAAAATGCATGTTGGAGATGATTTAACTGAATGCAACTTGCACTGGCATATCTTAAAATATGTCAGTGCCATTATTTTGTCTCTGGATGCACACCAGCAATGTTTTTTCTAAGACAAATTTATAAAAGCTACTTAAATTGAACTAAGACCTGATCCTGGTTTACTTAAAGCCCTGTCTGTGAAACCAGGCCTATATGTCTTAGGATAATAAAATAGCTTTTTCACTTTTTCTGTTTAGTTGTTCAGATAGCGCAAGACATTTTAGCGCCATCTGATGGAGGAAAAAGAGCACTATTGTTTCACAAATATGACCGAGGCCAGTTGTCACACAAGAAGGCTGTATTAAAAAAATGCTCATCTCAGCAACTATAATATTTTGGAGACATAAGTCTAGTTATAGCCTACGAATGTTTTTTTTTGTCTTAAAGTCTTTGTCTTAAATTTTTGTGAATTTTTATCCTCTATTTTTTTTAATAGCTGTTGCACAGGTGAACACAATAAAACCGATCGTTGCATGCGTTAAGATAATGATATATACGCTTTCAAATGTTTTTTGTTGTTGTTGTTGTTAGGACTTTAATGTATGCGTCTACAGAAACTGACTATCAAAAAAAAAAAAAAAACGACTGGAGTGAGAAGGTGTGACAACTAGCCCCGGTCTCTTCTTTAACCAGTGGAGCTATCCAGGTGCTGAAACTGCGGCAGTGGAAACCAGTCCTGACAAGCTGGATAGGTAAAGGTTTAAAAATGAACAATTTTACAGACATGAACAGAGCAGCTCAAGTGTTTTTCCAGGGCGCTGCCCAAAATCCTTCATTCAAGTTCAAGTTGGTCTGTTCTCTGTTGCCACCTCGTGGATGTCTTCCAGATGTCTCGAATAGGTGATGACTGGAGCTGATCCACAAGTCGTGCATTAAATTTAAAAATAAATAAATAATTGTTTTACATTAGGATGGAATGCTTTCATTTGTTTATTGCGTCCCTCCAAAACAACAACAATAAAAATGTGAGCTCGTCCTCGTGATGTATCTGCCTTTCTTTCTCTCTCTCTCTCCCTCTCTCTCTCACTCACCGTCTTCTCACTCCTACGCTATTTTGACGTGTGTGTATATATTACTTGGAGAATTAAACTTCATGTGTCTGATGACTTGAGGCCTCATAATAATCCTCAGAAAGTACCCGTGGATATTAACCCGTGGAAAAATACAGCTGAAGTGAATTTTGGAGATTCTCCTGTCGCCTTTGGAAGGATAAACACTGAATCAGGAATTTGGCGCTGGATGGATTTTTATTTTCTTGAACACTTTTCTGGTTTTCTAATATCAAGTGTCTGACCGCCAGATCACGCGCTGTGAAACATCCTCCACGTGCCATTTTTCTGGATTTTACTGTGACACCTGTGACTTCGCAAGGTAAGCGCTCACCTTCTGCGTTCTGATCTAAATTTAAGCCCTTTTTTCTTTTCTACAATGTAGGGAAGATAACAATATGAGAAAGAAGAGCAGAAACTGAACTGTGCCTTTTGTATTCAGTTATAATAAATGCATGTAGAGATTTAAACCAGTTTCTGCCAATATTGTGATTCTATGTTCATACTGGAACGCGTCTGGCAAAATAATGATCTAAAAACATGGTGTAATTTAACACATGAGCAGCGCAATGATTTTTTTGCACATATTTCACTAACTCCGACAGTGATTGATGCGCATTATTTGAGGATATTTAAAGATCATCTTAATTGAGAAATCAATAAGTCTCTCTTTTTTCTATACATTCTCCCTCTCTTTTTTTTGGACGAGCATCGTTTAAGCTTCTGACCTTCTGTAAAATCATCTGTAACAAAGAAATATTATTTATCACCGTCACCAACACTAATAATACGTTCAAATGATGATTTCTGTCCTGACTTCGTCGCCTTTGTTATGCTGCGGTTGAAGCGAACAGATTCTTCGTTTAAAATGATTCGATTTAAAGACCTCGTTACAGAGCCAATTAAGTCAGACTTCACGGTCTGCTGCGCGCTGGAGCTCACAGGGGCGTCTGGAGAACACAGCCATCCAAAATACCAACTTATATAGGTCGGACTATCTTCAGAACTTACCTACCATTCTTTTCGTTATTTCTTAGGTGTGTGTTTTTTTTGTTTGTTTTTTTTTTTCTCGTGCTGTAATGTGCGCTGTTCTGTCAGAGCGCATTTCTGAACATGACAGAACACAGAGCGCGCGCGCGTGGCGCTAGACAAATTATCCTGGTGACGCGGAGTGAATTACTGCCATTTCATAACGAGAATTTGATGCGTGAAATTGTGCTAGAAAAAACGCTTATTTTTATATAGCTAGTACTCTATATACTTTATATGGGACATTAGCCAGTCTTTTTTGATAAAAGCAACTGTTATTTGTGCCATCACTTTGTTTATCCTAATTTCTACACATTTTCCGTGTGTATAGTGTGGTTTTTTTTTTCGTTCAGTCTGAAAGCAGTGAGGTGTTTCTCCAGGACTGATGGCGTCTTCTGCACCTTCTTCCTCGGCTGGTGATATGGACCCAAACACGGCTAATTTACGACAACCTGCCACAAGTAGGTCTCTCTGGATAACGCGTTTTTCACTTGGCTTGTTTACTCCGTGGGGTGGCGATGTTCATCACTGCCCTGAAAAACACACCGCGCCGTGTGAGATGTCTATTAGCTGACAGCTTGAGAGACAAATAATAAATTATCTTTTGATAGATAGATAGATAGATAGATAGATAGATAGATAGATAGATAGATAGATAGATAGATAGATAGATTGATAGATGGATGGATGGATGGATAGATAGATAGATAGATAGATAGATAGATAGATAGATAGATAGATAGATAGATAGATAGATAGATAGATAGATAGATAGATAGATAGATAGATAGATTATAGTCATGCCAATAAAGCAATTTTGAATTGAATTGATATTACAACGAGAACCCCTGATTATCGTTTTATTTACTAAAAAGATTATTGTAATAAGATATTATAGTTTTAATTATATTTGATTATAGTTTTGCATTCAAAATGTAAATTATTCAATCGCAGGGAGATCGACGTATATAGATGTAATAATAATAATAACAATAATTTTATTTATACCGTTATTTTATTTTATTCTATTTTTCTAGATAGGCTAGATAGTTTTAGTCTCAATTCTGCCGATTACAAATGAAAATAGCATGCAAATTGTATTCTTAATTTTACTCTCAAATAAGAGCATCCTGCTTCTGCCTAATTGCATTTAATTATGGTCCCGATTTTATAACAATAGCTCTGCATTTTGCCACGTTTTATGTGAGCTTGAAGAACAGCAATCAGCCATCGTCTGCTCTCAACAGACCCACCTTAATAGCGCAATTACAAAAATTACAGTCATCACGGTCCAATTCACATTTTCCTTTGTAAATATGCTGAAAATGCCCGAGTCAAGATTTAAAAAACAAAAATACATAAAAGAAACTCGGTGGATCTGATTTGATCAGGGTTTAAGAAAGACGCAAATAAATAAAAATGTCATGCTAAAAAAAATAGTGCAATAATATGAAGATGTAGTACCAATATATTGTTTTTATGTTATTTATATTTTGATGTAAATTGTAAAAAGCATTATGTGTTATGCTGTGCTGTTTTGTTGTGTGTGTGCGTGCGCGTGTTTTGCTATTATCTCCCTGCCAAGCTCTATCTCACGCTCACTGACCTGAGGGGCGCGCGCTGTCTCTGCCTCATCTGACAGCGCGCGCCTGGGGCAGATAGAGCTAGATCTGCCCTCAGACAAAACCCACCCCAGAGATTAATTCCTTTCAAACTATTGATGATAATAATAATAATTATATACACACTTGCACCAAATTGTTTGTATAAATTGTGTTGTTCATGTTCTGTATATGCAAATGCTTAGTGCTGTGAGTGTGTGTTCATTTTATTTCATTTTCATTGTATCAGCATCTAAACTTTATGGCTGCATCTGTCTGGTCAATAATGCTAGAGGTCATTCATGTATTTTTTCGAGTGGTGTATTTTCTCTCTCTAGGCTCACTGTGTGACGGCTGGCAAGTCAAACACAAGCGTTTCACTCAATTAATTCCGAGACCTCATTTCATGCCCGCTTATTTTAAACCGCCTCTTTGCCGGATGTGTGCCACCATCTATTAGCGGCCTGCCTCTCTGATAGCCTCTATTGATCGCTTGATGAAAATCAAGCCCATTCAAAAAACCTGAAATGGACACATAGAAGAAGAAAAAAGCCACACATTCGGCAAAGACCCGAATCTGTTGCGCACATTCATTGTCTTCTGCGTCAATGCATGTTGACCCTTGATTTTGCGCTTTCTACAGCATCACCCATAGCATTAAAAATAGAATAAACTCTGGGATGTTGAACAGCTCTCCAAACGTCTCGTTTTAGCCGGCGACGCGTGGTACGGGGTTGCGCACGGATGCACGAGGAAACTGGGCATGAAGATCTGTGGTAAGTTACAGTGCCAACATTATCTCAGTCTTGAGGTCAATCAAGGTGGCAAAGTGGAGGGCACCTTTATCCATGCTGTTGTTGCTCTGTTGACCCAGGTGTGAATACATATGCCCTAGATATGGAGCAAGAGACTGTCGTTGCGTGTTTCCATCACACTAAAGGTCAGCGAGCTGTTATTTACCCTGTAGGCGAGTGTGTGAACAGGGTCTTAGTCTTTTGTTCCCCCGTATCACCCCTTGTTCACTCTCATTATTATTTTCTGGACACAATAAATAAATAAACAACTGACAAAGGAAGGAATAGAAACGAGCCCCGAGTTAGAGATTCATGCCAGGCACGATTATTGTAGGCTGTTAGGCAAGAGAAGAGAAAAATAGCCCGTAGAGAGTGTGAATCATCAGTGTCTGGATGGAAATATTTTCTCACGGTCACTTAGATAGGTTTTCGTAACTGGATTTGAAACTCTATATATCAGGAGAAAAAAGGGGCTGCCTGTGTTTCTCTCTATTAGTTTCCTGGTGGGTGGTGCTCTCTCTCTCTCTCTCTCTCTCTCTCTCTCTCTCTCTCTCTCTCTCTATTTCTCTCTCTCTCGACTTGTCTTTTTACGCCACACTGCTCTTTATAGCCTGCTAAAAGATGTGAAAAGGATTGGGTGTTTTTAGGAGGATGACGTCTGGGAGGATGTGGCCATTCTGACTCCTGCTGAACTTTAAATCGTTTCACTCTTGTGTATCTCAAGGCCGGATCCTCTCGATTTAATTTAGCCTTATGTGCTTTTTGTTTAAAAAATGAACATGTAATGAGAATTATGCCCTGATTATTGCAAAACCACATGAATCTGATTAGTAATAGCCTATACATGCCAAAACCTAAGGGGGAAAAACTGAATGATCATTCTGTCATTAAAATTGTTGATGTATAAACAATATCTGGAATTTGCTCAGCTGCATATTCTGCTGTCGTTTGAGCATAAGCCTGTAAATAATTAGTCATATTCGTATCTATCTATCTATCTATCTATCTATCTATCTATCTATCTATCTATCTATCTATCTATCTATCTATCTATCTATCTATCTATCTATCTAAATATATATATATTTACATTTGTTTCTATATGCATTCATTTATGTTTATTTTTTTTAGTTTGATTAAACTTTATTTTAAGGTGTCTTTGTTACACTGTAATTATTTTAAGTACTGAGTAATATTAATGAACTACATGCACAACTATAGGTTTAGTTTAGGGTTAGTTGCATGTAATTCTGCATAATTTATTGTTATTACTGTAACTATGTATGTAACAATGACACTGTAAAACAAGAGAGAGAGCTCTTGCAGAAATTGATCTGAAGACTCATCTTAACGATTTAAAGAAACGAATTTAATGCCTTATCCAGTGTGTAAACCACTGCTCAAATAAAATCATATTTTTAATGAGAAGATTCAGCGTAAATCAAACGTAAATAATTTGCTATTTTTATCTTAATTGCATGCGCAATAAACATGCTCGACGTGGTTGTGAAGACAAAAAAAAATCCTTTAGCATGAGAAAAAGAGAGAGATTTGGTCTTTAGCATGAGAGAAAACAGAAAAAATCAATTTGATAGCCGCAATGAAATCGTGTCGCCCATTGATGTTGAGCGCATCTCCAAAGATTTACGGCATGGAATAGTCATTAGCTCTTATCAGAACCGAGCCTGAATGAGAGAGACGGGCTGCAGGGTGGCAGAGGGGAGTATTAACTCAGGCCTGCTTTCTCTGATAATATTGTGCGATAGTCCAGCTCAAAATGAAAGAGATAAGACAACCGGGCCCTCGTGACCGAAAGACGGATGCTCTATGGAAATATGCTGTTAAATATTGAAAAATATTCTTTATAATCTTACTAACCATCTGTGACCCATGTTTTACAATACCATACGCAGACCTTCATAAATAAAATAGGTCTAAATAATAAAGAATGCATGCATTATGAACGAAAAACAGGCTATTTTGTATTTTGGGGGGGGGGGGGGGGGGGCATCTTGGTGTTTGACTCTCTTAAGTAGGTCTTTCAGCTTTGCCTAAACATGTCTGTTCGTGTTCATGCTAGATGTTCCAATAAAACATCCTCGATGGATCTATTGAATGCCTGTCGGCAGTTAATGACATGAGCATCTGGTCGGTCACGCGGAATCTATGAAGCATGATATAGAGCCAACCTCAACCGGGTTTCAACAAGGTTTCATGATCCAAAAAAACAAAAACAAAACACACCCTACATGTCCTCTGATGTCATGGCTACAGTAGCACCTCTGAACTGAACCTCAACCAATCCATAAATAGCGCTGTCGCACTAAAACCCCAGTCACTGGAATCATCCTTATGTATTAATTTTTGCTGTTAAGCAACTGGTTAGAGATAGCCTACAACTTTTTTCCCCATAGCATCCATTATCAAGGCTGAGGATATGTTTTGCGATTCTCCCCCGTGTTGTAATGATGCAGGTTTCCTGCAGAAGAACAACAGTCTGGATGAGAAGAGTCGCATGGTGGGCGCCTTCAAGGAGAGCGCGAAGAACCAGCGCGACAACAGCGAGCGCTTCACACGCGACGAGACGGACTTCTCCAACCTGTTCGCTCGAGGTGACCTCACATCCTTCTCATCTACTCTTTCTTAATGCCACATTTGAACCTAACCCATTGTTGCTTCATCATAAAATCGAACCACTGGAAGTTAAAAAGAATTGAATGGTCGCATTGTATATATAACTAAAATCATTATATATACAGCAGGTCAAAAGTTTTGAAACATTAGTACTATTTTAATGGTTAATAAAAGAAGTCTCTGATGATCATCAATTGCCTGCATTTATTTGATCGAAAATACAGAAAAAAAATGTAATATTGTGAAATATTATTACAATTTAAAATAATGGTTTTCTATTTTAATATAGCCTACTTATTTCTCTGATCAAAGCTGAATTTTCAGCATCATTACTCCAGTCTTCAGTGTCACATGATCATTCAGAAATCAGTATAATATGATGATTTGAAACCGAAACATTATCAATGTTGGAGACAGTTGTGCTGCTTAGTATTTTTTTTTTTTTAGAACTTGTGATACTTTTTTTAGGATTCTTTGATGAATAAAAAGTTAAAAGAACAGCATTTATTTAAAATAGAAATATTTTGTTACAATATACACTACCGTTCAAAAGTTTGGGGTCAGTCATT
Organism: Gila orcuttii; assembly: GCA_026230005.1. NCBI lineage: Eukaryota > Metazoa > Chordata > Actinopteri > Cypriniformes > Leuciscidae > Gila > Gila orcuttii. The sequence continues at coordinate 4,919,374 of JAPDVR010000011.1, forward strand.
TTTTTTTGATGAATACTTTTATTCAGCAAGGATATGTTAAATTGATAAAAAGCGATAGTAGATGTTTATATTGTTAGAAAATATTTCTATTTTGAATAAATCCTGTTCTTTTAAAAAAAAATCACAGATTAAAAAAACAATTAAGCATCACAACTGTTTCCAACATTGATAATAACTATCAAATAGCATAAAATAAGCATACTATACTGATTTCTGAAGGATCATGTGACACTTAAGACTGGAGTAATGGGTGATGAAAATTCAGCTTTGCATCACAGAAATAAATTATATTTTAAAGTATATTAAAATAGAAAACCATCATATTAAATTGTGATAATATTTCACAATATTACTATGCTTTTCTGTATTTTTTTAATATATTTTTTTATCAAATGCAGGCTTGATGAGCATAAGAGTCTTATTTCATTCCATGCAAGTACATGATTGACTAGTGACCTAGAAATGTTAGATAACAAAATCCCAAATTTTCAGTGTTTCGCCGCTTCAACCCCACTAATATTTACATTTTATAAATGAAAACATTTCTTATCTTTACATGCTGCCTCTATTCTAGATCTACTGCCTGCTAAAAATGGCGAGGAACCCACAATCCAGTTTCTTCTTGAAGTGGTGGAGATCCTCACCAATTATGTTCGCAAGACCTTCGACAGATCCACCAAAGTGCTGGACTTCCATCACCCTCACCAGCTCCTGGAGGGAATGGAGGGCTTCAACCTGGAGCTGTCGGATCAACCGGAGTCGCTGGAGCAGATCCTGGTGGACTGCAGAGACACACTCAAGTATGGAGTGAGAACAGGTACAGGCTCAAATACACAACATCAGTCTATCTTGAAGACTGGAGTAATGATGATGAAAATTCAACTTTGCATCACAGGAATAAATTACATTTTACAATAATTTCAAATGTAAAACAATTATTTTAAATGTTAATAATATTTCACAATATTACTGTTTTTACTGTATTATTGATCAAATAAATGTAGGTGAGCATAAGAGATGTATTTAAAAAAAAACATACACAAAATCCAACCCCAAACTCTTGAACAGCATGTGTGTAATTGACATGTAGAACGTATTTTTGATCTGGTTGATTAATGTTATGATATTAAAGAGTATTTAATTGCACTTTTGTTCTTATAATTCCTGTAATATCTCTTCTCAGGTCATCCTAGATTTTTCAACCAGCTTTCGTCTGGACTGGACATCATTGGTCTAGCTGGAGAATGGCTCACCTCTACTGCCAACACTAACATGTGAGTTATTCAAATCAGCCTGATCTCCTCTCTCCTCCTCTCCTCTCTTCTCATCTCCTCCTCTCCTCCTCTTCTGTTATCCTCTTCTCTCCTCTCCTCCTCTCCTTCTCTCCTCCTCTCCTTCTCTCCTCCTCTCCTCTCTTCTCCTCTCCTCCTCTCTTCTCCTTTCTCCTCTTCTCCTCTCTTCTCTCCTCCTCTCTTCTCTTCTCCTCCTCTACTCTCTTCTCCTCTCCTCCTCTCTTCTCCTCTCCTCCTCTTTTCTCTTCTCCTTCTCTCTTCTCTTCTCCTCTCTTCTCCTCTCCTCCTCTCCTTCTCCTCCACTCTTCTCCTCTCCTCCTCTCTTCTCCTCTCCTCCTCTCTTCTCCTCTCTTCTCCTCTCCTCTTCTCCTCTCCTTTCCTCTACTCCTCTCTCCTCCTCTCTTCTCTTCTCCTCCTCTCTTCTCCTCTCCTCCTCTCTTCTCCTCTCCTCTCTTCTCCTCTCCTCTCTTCTCCTTTCCTCTACTCCTCTCCTTTCCTCTCTTCTCTTCTCCTCTCCTCTTCTCTTCTCCTCTCCTATCCTCTACTCCTCTCTTCTCCTCTCTTCTCCTCCTGTCCTTCCTTCTCCTCTCCTTTCCTCTCCTCCTCTCTTCTCCTCTCTTCTCTTCTCCTCTCCTCCTCTCTTCTCCTGTCCTTCCTTCTCCTCCCCTTTCCTCTCCTCATTTCTTCTTCTCTTCTTCTCCTCTCCTCCTCTCTCCTCCTCTCATCTCTTCTCCTCTCTTCTCCTCCTGTCCTTCCTTCTCCTCCCTTTTCCTCTACTCCTCTCTCCTCCTCTCCTCTCCTTCTCTCCTCTCCTCTCTTCTTCTCTTATCTCCTCCTGTCCTCCCTTCTCCTCTCCTTTCCTCTCCTCCTCTTTTCTCCTCCTCTCTTCTCCTGTCCTGTCCTCTCCTCCTGTCCTCCCTTCTCTTCTCCTCTCCTCTCCTCCTGTCCTCCCTTTTCTTCTCCTCTCTTCTCCTCTCTTCTCCTCTCCTTTCCGCTCCTCCTGTTCTCTCTTCTCCTCTCTTCTCCTCTCCTCTCTTCTCCTCTTCTCTCCTCCTCTCTTTGCCTCTCCTCTCTTCTCATCTCCTCTCCTCCTCTCTCCTCTGTTCTCCTTGTCTCTCCTCTCCTCCTCTCTTCTCCTCTCTTCTCCTGTCCTCTCTCCTCCTCTCCTCTCATCTCTTCTCCTCGCTTCTCCTCTCTTTTCATCTCCTCCTCTCCTCTCTTCTCCTCCTCTCTCCTCTGTTCTCATTTTCTCTCCTCTCCTCCTCTCTTCTCCTCTCTTCTACTGTCCTCTCTTCTCCTCCTCTCTCCTCCTCTGTTCTCCTTTTCTCTCCTCCTCTCTTCTCCTCTCTTCTCCTGTCCTCTCCTCTCTTCTCCTGTCCTCTCTTCTTCTGTCCTCTCTTCTCCTGTCCTCTCTCCTCCTCTCCTCTCTTCTCCTCTTCTCTCCTCTCTTCTCCTCTCCTCTCCTCCTCTCCTCTTCTCTCCTCCTCTCTCCTCCTCTGTTCTCCTTTTCTCTCCTCTCCTCCTCTCTTCTCCTCTCTTCTCCTGTCCTCTCTCCTCCTATCCTCTCATCTCTTCTCCTCTCTTCTCCTCTCCTCTCTTCTCCTCTCCTCTCTTCTCCTCCTCTCTCCTCCTCTGTTCTCCTCTTCTCTCCTCCTCTCCTCTCTTCTCCTGTCCTCTCTTCTCCTGTCCTCTCTCCTCCTCTCCTCTCTTCTCCTCTTCTCTCCTCCTCTCTTCTCCTCTCCTCTCTTCTCCTCTCCTCCTCTCCTCTCCTCCTCTCTCCTCCTCTGTTCTCCTTTTCTCTCCTCTCCTCCTCTCTTCTCCTCTCTTCTCCTGTCCTCTCTCCTCCTATCCTCTCATCTCTTCTCCTCTCCTCTCTTCTCCTCTCCTCCTCTCCTCTCCTCCTCTCCTCTCTTCTCCTCCTCTCTCCTCCTCTGTTCTCCTCTTCTCTCCTCCTCTCCTCTCTTCTCCTCTCCTCTCCTCCTCTCTCCTCCTCTGTTCTCCTCTTCTCTCCTCCTCTCCTCTCCTCTCTTCTCCTGTCCTCTCTTCTCCTGTCCTCTCTTCTCCTCTTCTCTCCTCCTCTCTTCTCCTCTCCTCCTCTCTCCTCCTCTGTTCTCCTTTTCTCTCCTCTCCTCCTCTCTCCTCCTATCCTCTCCTCTCTTCTCTTCTCTTCTCTTCTCTTCTCTTCTCTTCTCTTCTCTTCTCTTCTCCTCTCCTCTCCTCTCCTCTCCTCCTCTCCTCTGTTCTCCTCCTCTCTCCTCCTCTGTTGTCCTCTTCTCTCCTCCTCTCCTCTCCTCTCTTCTCCTGTCCTCTCTTCTTCTGTCCTCTCTTCTCCTGTCCTCTCTTCTTCTTCTGTCCTCTCTTCTCCTGTCCTCTACCCTCGGTGGGGTCATATGGAAATAACATGTTGTTGTGATACATATGTAAGTGTTTCCGTTGCTCTGAGGTTATGTAAAGGATTTGTTTGAACGCTATGGCTAGAGGTGCTATCTTTGTCAACTGTGCATCGAGTGATGTCTCTGATTACTGTAACCACCCGGTGCCCTCCAGGCGTGTGAGATTGCATATTGATCAGCACATAGAGTTACACATTTGGCCGCTGCGCTACATAATATAAAGAGCAAATTGACTTGAGCTGTTTTATTGGACATTTCTGTCTGATGAGTTGCTCATGCGAAGTGCAAAGGTGATTTGGAAAGAAACGATAGTATAGATTGCACTGACACATTCCTTTTTGTTTTTCCTTTTTAAGTTGCAGAAAACACATAGGCATAGAGTGCTGGCTGCAGTGATGATTTATTTTTGTTGGTCAACCCGGAAGTTAGCATCACACTGGTTCCCTTGACAAACAAAAGTTTATGATTCCATCATGATAACCTTTACAAATTAACATAAATTTTTATGAATTTTGAAGCCTAAATACAATCTATAAACGAACTACATCACGGCCACATGACTTCAACATCACCACCATTAAGCATCCAACAGCTCTTTCAGCACTTTTTTAAAAGCATTTTCCCTGAAAGTTTGAGTTAGAATAGTTTGTAAGAGCATGATTATAAATACAACAATGCTGTGAAAGCGACTAGTGTGTAGATGAGTTTACCTGTTCGGCTGATGATGTTTAATGTCCCCGACAACCTCTATAGTCCCATTGAGACACTTGACAGCAACCACCTTTTTCAAGACAAGTAAAACTTTAACAAATCACAAGTGGGGTATTACTGATGTATTCTATGTCATAGAATAAAACGTGAAGATACCTTGAGCTTGTGTTCACCACAAACCGTATTTCAGACATTTAACAAAAATCCCATTGACATTGGGACGATGGAAGCAGAAGTGCACACCCAAATTATTACCCCTGATAAAAAAACAAGGATTTGTGCAACTAGACTTAGAAATAGCCTTTATGACCACTTCATCAGGTGACAATGAGCCCTTTATCCCATTTATAAAGCTGAAACTGATGGGGTTTTTTTTTTTTTTTTCATGAAGCTTATGACTGAGCCTGCATGTGCAGCACTGAAGAGTCTTACAACACTAAAGCACAGAATGGACTTGTACCAAATCTATTTAACAGCCCATTGATTGTGTGTGACTGTGGGCTGGTAGGAAGTGTGTGCCAGCTGGGACCAGCCAGTCGGAGAGCGTGTGTGTCCCTGCGGGCTGAACAGTCTGGCCATCGCATTTCACTCCCAGAGGACATTTTGATCTCAGAGGACCGAGCACTTCATTACAGCTGTCTTTCTTAATATAAACAGAGAGCTTCTTATAATAGAAGTCACTTACGATGAGAAAGGCCTTGTTAAATAGCCATAACTATGAACAATGGGTTTTTGCAATAGGGAATTACTTTGATTAATATCCTCTTAAGCTAATTCATGCCACATACGAAGAGGAAGAGAGCAAAAGAGAGAAAAGAGCAGAGCTGAAAACATTAAAGAATTTATAGGGTCTGTTTCAATAAAGTGAGCTGCCTATAGGCAGTATTTTAGGGCATCATAGATGCTCTTCTGACATGAAATCTGTTTATGTTGCCCTATATCCCATTTTGGACTAAATCTAAAGCAGTAGAACATGTAATTCTGAATTCAAAATTGTGAAAATGATTCATTTCTATGCACTTGTCTATACGTGGTATCCCAACTAAATGTTTTTACATTAAGCAAACTGATTAACTTTACATCATTTTTAACGGAAGAGCGGATTTGGCCATTTGTAACTTAAATGTGCGATTCACCAGCATCAACATAACAGAAACTATTTTATATACAACATAATAGAACATTAACATTTTCTCATCTTACTAAAAATGCATAAAATAACACTTTATTTTAGCATTTACTCTATCCGGCCCCGTGCAATGGGAAATGAAAATGCTGTTTTCCATGTATGATCGAGCTATTGTTCTTTCAACATGAAAATAGTTTAACATGATGCAACCGTTTTTAAATGAGTAACCTGATACAATTATTAAGTGAACGGCATCAATAAATCATTTTTTGAGTGTATTTTACCTGACCAAGTTCTATGCTGCTTGATATTGCAAACTGGCATTTGATATATCATATTATTATTACTGCTTTGTAGTGCAAATAGTTTCACTGTTAACTGCACTTTGTTATTCTTATAGTTATTTACAGTGGCTCATGAATCATATGTCTATGAATAAGGTGCCAAATAAGGTGGATAGACTTGCTTCCCATTTATTATCTACAGGTCCTTCTCAAAAAATTAGCATATTGTGATAAATTTAATTATTTTCCATAATGTAATGATAAAAATTAAACTTTCATATATTTCAGATTCATTGCACACCAACTGAAATATTTCAGGTCTTTTATTGTTTTAATTATTCATGAAAACCCAAAATTCCCATCTCAAAAAATTAGCATATCATGAAAAGGTTCTCTAAATGAGCTATTAACCTAATCATCTGAATCAACTAATTAACTCTAAACACCTGCAAAAGATTCCTGAGGCTTTTAAAAACTCCCAGCCTGTTTCATTACTCAAAACCGCAATCATGGGTAAGACTGCCGACCTGACTGCTGTCCAGAAGGCCATCATTGACACCCTCAAGCAAGAGGGTAAGACACAGAAAGAAATTTCTGAACAAATAGGCTGTTCCCAGAGTGCTGTATCAAGGCACCTCAGTGGGAAGTCTGTGGGAAGGAAAAAGTGTGGCAAAAAACACTGCACAACGAGAAGAGGTGACCGGACCCTGAGGAAGATTGTGGAGAAGGACCGATTCCAGACCTTGGGGGACCTGCGGAAGCAGTGGACTGAGTCTGGAGTAGAAACATCCAGAGCCACCGTGCACAGGCGTGTGCAGGAAATGGGCTACAGTTGCCGCATTCCCCAGGTCAAGCCACTTTTGAACCAGAAACAGCGGCAGAAGCGCCTGACCTGGGCTACAGAAAAGCAGCACTGGAGTACCCACAGTCAGTGATGGTCTGGGGTGCCATGTCAGCTGCTGGTGTTGGTCCACTGTGTTGTATCAAGGGCAGGGTCAATGCAGCTAGCTATCAGGAGATTTTGGAGCACTTCATGCTTCCATCTAATTTCATTTTTCAGCACGACCTGGCACCTGCTCACAGTGCCAAAACCACTGGTAAATGGTTTACTGACCATGGTATTACTGTGCTCAATTGGCCTGCCAACTCTCCTGACCTGAACCCCATAGAGAATCTGTGGGATATTGTGAAGAGAAAGTTGAGAGACGCAAGACCCAACACTCTGGATGAGCTTAAGGCCGCTATCGAAGCATCCTGGGCCTCCATAATACCTCAGCAGTGCCACAGGCTGATTGCCTCCATGCCACGCCGCAATTTCTTTCTGTGTCTTACCCTCTTGCTTGAGGGTGTCAATGATGGCCTTCTGGACAGCAGTCAGGTCGGCAGTCTTACCCATGATTGCGGTTTTGAGTAATGAAACAGGCTGGGAGTTTTTAAAAGCCTCAGGAATCTTTTGCAGGTGTTTAGAGTTAATTAGTTGATTCAGATGATTAGGTTAATAGCTCGTTTAGAGACCCTTTTCATGATATGCTAATTTTTTGAGACAGGAATTTTGGGTTTTCATGAGCTGTATGCCAAAATCATCAGTATTAAAACAATAAAAGACCTGAAATATTTCAGTTGGTGTGCAATGAATCTAAAATATATGAAAGTTTAATTTTTATCATTACATTATGGAAAATAATGAACTTTATCACAATATGCTAATTTTTTGAGAAGGACCTGTATATTATAGATCAGTGTTGCCACCAAGCTTTCAGTTTGACATGCCCCTTATGACATCACAACTTGGCAACTGGTAGAATTCCTAGTTTCCCACTTGTAAATATGACATTGCTCAGTCATTTATCTGCTTAGAACTCGGAATTACAATATTTCCAACTCCACTTGAAGGGCACATATAAAAAGGCATTCTCAGAGAGATAAGCTCAGTGAAAAAACATTTAATATGGCTGACAAAGCAACAATTTTACCCAATATGTGTGTTTACAATTTTGCTTTTTTTCATGCTTTTCATGAATAGCACTATTTGTACATCCATATGAACACAATCCTAATATGAACACCATATCTGAATTCATTGTTCACATTTTTTTCTTATGCAGTAGACACCAAGGCAGCTCACTATGTAGTGTTTTCTTTGTGACATTTGCTTCATGCTATTTTTAACAGTATAAATAAAACAATTCACAAGTGCTGCTGACATTTGAGAAGTCAAGAGGTGAACGATGGTGTTGGGTGGTTTCCTGTATTAAACCTTGAATTTTGCCCTTTCTTCACATCTTATTCCTGTAAAGCACGGATATGATGTTAAAAAGCACTATATTTGTATTCAATGGTAGATGGAGTCATGACAGTGCTTTTACATGAAGTACTAATGGCAGAGGTGTGTTTGTTCACTAGATGAGAGTGTGGGAGTCTCTCTGTTGATTAGTTCTTCACTCTTACGCTGAAGCTTTTTCAGTTTATCTCGGGATAAACATTTCTCCTTCTCTCCCACATTATGCCGTCTTGTAGCTCGAGGGATAAAGCTGTTGTGTTCGCCTCCCACTGCTCTCTGCCCCATTTTGAAGGATTTCACCTGCAATGTTTTAGAATGTTTCATTTCTGCACTGCTGAGATTGTCGCTTCAGCTGTTGCCACACACACACACACACACACACACACACACACACACACACACACACACACACAAAGGGCTTTGTGAGAAGAGAGTGGGGAGTGTTCTGTGAATGGACAGGCTGCAAATGCTGCTTATTCTGTCATTATTCACCGTGACTAATTTAGACCCATTATTTCTCATCAGCGGTGACACACACTGACCGGCAGCTAATGGACTGACACACACACACACACACACACACAAACACACACACACACACACACACACACACAGAATTATCCATACACCCTCAAAATAGCTTCACATTAAAGACAAAAAAAGGTTTTTACATTCAATTTGAGTGGTGTTTTGGCTGGTTTCTTGGGATTTCAACAAGCTTGTGTGGTAGGGTGTTGCTAAAAGCCCTTTTGTCTCTGATCAATTATTTTCACTGGTTAATGGCGATATTGATATCTAGAGACCAATGTAGGCCAATATAATGCAGATATATTCATCAGTGCATAATACAGCAAATGAGATTTTGTATTAAGAATTAAAACACTTTACACACGAGCATATACTCAAAAATCACTTTTCAATTAAATGTAGCTATTATCCATTAATAAGATAATCACTGTCACAACAAAATTATGGATCATCTCTTGTTCTTTTGATCAGCATATTGTGCTTATAGTGAGCATGTGATTATGACTTTATGTTATGCAAATGTATATGACACAATTTCATAATAGGCTATGCAATGGTAAAAGGTCCCGATATACATTGTGCCACCACAATATTCAGACAGGTATTAAATTTCCGGTTGGTTTCTCCTCCTTTGTACATGAAAATGCAATTTGTCAAATCCAACACGTGTAAGATCTGCGGGAAAATACATTGTTCTATTTATATGACATTATGACAGCCGGAATCATGTTTTAGCCGCGTGTTATTGATGATTCTCGGTTATTTTTACCGTCTTAAATCTTTGTTCCTTTTGTGACGGAGCTGAACAATGAGTCTGCCGGGGGCTGTTCCCTGTCCTACTTGTGTTCATCACACTTTCGTCCCTCTCTTCTCTGAATGAGATGGATTTGTGCGGGAGTGTGTTCTTATCAGGCGCGCACAGCCGTCCGCTCATTTGTGCGCTGTCTGTCCCCCTTCAGACTGAAGTTACTCCTGCATTTAGACGGACAGATAGCCATCAGAATACTGACTCCCTTCATTAAAACACCCTGAAATGAGCCCTTATCTAGTCTATCACAGCCGTCTTTTAATTAGCGATATTCAAAGCAGCCGAGAGGGACAGCATGTTCCTCTGCTGGAACAGTGTGTAATGTGTGCAGGGACTGTGAATCTGTGAAGTAGCTGTTGCCTGATTTTGACGACTTGGAGAAGCAGACAGTAGAACGCCATAAATATGAATCTCAAACGAACCTCATAACCAAGTCAAATTTCATTAGAAAAAAACCACCACACAGTAGCCTAAGCTTGTTTCAGTAGCCTCAACTCTTGCAAATCTGTCTTTTTTTCTCGCAATTGCGAGTATGTCTCGCGATTCTGATTTTATAAATCGCAATTGTGAGTCAAATCATGCAATTCTGAGAAAAAAAAGTCAGAATTGTGAGATAAAAATTCGCAATTACCTTTTTTATTCTGTGGCGGAAGCTTCCATATTTAAGCATTGTAAGCCTAGCTATCAATCAGCATCAGCATTCTTGGAAAGCCAATCAGAATCGAGTTCCAAAACTAACTCACCAATCAAAAATCACCAATTAAAATAATGTGAATGTGATTTTTTTTTTAAGTGTAAATTGTTTTATTATTGATAATTTCTTTACACTGTGATTTGGTTGTTAAACTAAACAAAAATATGTTTCTACTTGTGACTAAATATACTAAATATGAATGTCATGAATACGAATCTCAAACGAAGCTCATATTGACCAGATTTCATTTGGTGTTTGTGTGTTCAGGTTCACATACGAGATCGCGCCCGTGTTTGTTCTGATGGAGCAGCTGACCCTAAAGAAGATGAGAGAGATGATTGGCTGGCCGAACGGGGATGGCGATGGACTCTTCTCACCAGGTAAATAATCAATCGAAATAATCCATAACAAACAAAATGATTTTATATTACAATTACAACCGTATGATATTCACCCAAAAACATATAATAAAACAATTACCATAGATTATGCATAAAAATAGGCTATGATGAAATTATGACGTATTTTCATGTTGGCTTAATTCCTTTGACACATTTAATTTATCGCAGCTGTGAGTGGTGCTGAAATACACTGATTGCTCATCTGTTCACAGGTGGTGCCATATCAAACATGTACAGTGTGATGGTTGCACGGTATAAGTATTTCCCAGAAGTCAAAACCAAAGGCATGTCAGCAGCACCACGACTCGTGCTCTTCACATCTGAACATGTAAGAACACACGGCAGTTAAACAGAGGATTTGTCTCCCTCTGGGGGTCATATATTTACTTTTGTAGCGTAACTGTGAATGATTACATTCATTGTATTCTATCTATAGTATTTTGGCCATTTTGGTTGACTGGCAACACTTAATTATTTTTTTGCAGAGTCATTACTCAATCAAAAAGGCTGGAGCTGTACTGGGATTTGGCAAAGAAAACGTCATTCTCCTGAAGACAGATGAGAGGTATCATGACAGTCAGTTCTATAAGAATAAAAAGCTCAAAACTATGATATATATAAGCACTTGGTTACTTTCTTTCAAAGCTCATATTTTATTTGCGTTTATAGTCCCTCCCACTTTTACCTAATTGGCTGTCTTGTTTAGGGGGCGTGTCATACCTGCTGACTTAGAGGCCAAGATCATTGATGCTAAACAGAAGGTGTGTAAATGCACAGACTACACTGCTTTGTTCTGTGCTCTTGAGACAAGTGAGTGAGAGTATTTAACCTCTGTGCCTGAAGAGTTCAGTGGATCAATACCGGGGCAGGTATCCTCAAGCTGATGGATGATCTGACCTTTATGTGCTTCTGTTAATGAAGTGGCACTCTGCTGTTAGGGCATTATCTTTAGGCCATGCACTATCAACAGTGAATGTGATTTTAAATGTGTATTTTAGGGTTATGTGCCACTGTTTGTGAATGCGACGGGTGGTACCACAGTATATGGAGCATTCGATCCCATCAATGACATTGCCGACATCTGCGAGAAGTACGACCTGTGGTTGCACGTGGATGTAAGTTTGAGTCAAATGCATGCATTTTCAATCAGTGCTTTCAGGATTAGATGAAATGGTAACTAAATACATGAATATAGTGTATGGATCACTGAGTAAATGAATGAATAAATCTCCAGGGCGCATGGGGCGGAGGACTGTTGATGTCCAGGAAACACCGTCACAAGCTAAGTGGCATTGAGAGGTATGTAAAAACCATAGGCGATGAGGTGCTAAAATGACTGTATATCACAGGTAAGGTGCAGTGTCCGCTGAAACCACACTTGTTTGTTTGTTTCAGGGCAAACTCTGTCACATGGAACCCTCATAAGATGATGGGTGTACCGTTGCAATGTTCAGCCATCCTGGTTAGAGACAAGGTGAGACTTGGACATAAACAGACATATACACTATTGTTCAAAAAAAAAAAAAAATTCCCCGAATGAAATTAAGGGCTGAATAAAATGGATTAAAAGATTTCTATTTCAAATGCTGTTCTTTTGAACTTTCTTTTCATAAAAAAATCCTGAAATTTTTTATATGAAGCAGCACAGCTGTTTTCAACATAGATAATAATCAGAAATGTTTTAGGTGCAGCAAATCATCATATTAGAATGATTTCTGAATGATCATGTGACACTGAAGACTGGAGTAATGATGCTGAAAATTCAGCTTTGATCACAGGAATAAATTACATTTTAAAATATATTACGATAGAAAACAGTTATTTTAAATTGTAATAATATATATTTTTTAAACTACTGTTTTTACAGTGTTTTTGATCAAATAAGCAGAAGAGACTTCATTCAAAACCTCTGAACAGTAGTGAACATGTAGAAGAAGGGCCTAAAATTAACTTTTTTCTGAACCTGCTAATGGCCGGTGACTTAAGAAAATGTACCGACCATAAATATTTTTTACCGGCCATGAAACTGTTTTTGTTAAAACATGCAGTTATGACAACCAAGTGAAAATTCACAATTCTCTATTGCAATTTCGATACCACAGCTAAAACTACTAGCTTAACTAATATAAATTTAAAACTTTATTAAAGACAAGTAAACAGTCAGTAAAAAAACAAGCAAAAGGACGAATAAATACAATATAACAAAGATACAAATGAAATAAACAGAGCTCTTCAGGCCTGACAGTAGTTTTCAGGTACAGAAATGTACTAAAAGTATGCAAATGTAAAACAACATTGCATAGTCTTCACTGTATAAATTAAACATCCGTATTAATTAATCCTTATTAAAGTTACAAAAGCTATTTAGTCAAGAGCAGTGAGTGAATTTTTCTTTGTCCTTTGTTGTTTGATTAACATTAAAAACACAGACAGCCGCAGGAATATTAGGCTGCTGTCACTTTAAGAGCGAATGCACGGATCTAATATACTGATACTAAAATATGCGTTTACTTTCTCAACTGTTTACATTCACTTAAGACATAACAGACTATGTTGACTAGGATACATGCTATTTTTTTACATAATTGTGTGTGAATTTGTCAGTGCAAGAAGACGCTAAATGAATACATGTAGATCGAGTCATCTCAAATACATGTAAAGTTTAGTTGATACAGCTACTGATCACATTTGAGAGGGACTTGAATACGCTGTGCTTCTGTTTTAGGGCATTCTGCAGGGCTGCAACTCCATGTGTGCTGGATACCTCTTCCAACCAGACAAACAGTACGACGTGAACTACGACACCGGCGACAAGGCCATCCAGTGTGGCAGACATGTAGACATCTTCAAATTCTGGCTCATGTGGAAGGCCAAGGTGGGTCACAGCAGCCGCTATTATGTCAAGTCAAGTCAAATTTATTTGTATAGCGATTTTCACAATATGTTTTGAAACAGCTTTAAAGAAAATCATGAAAATCATGTTTTATAATATCTTCATGTCTCAGCCAGAGCAGAGCAGAGTATAGATTACATTTCTCGACGATACAAGCAATTAAGCAGTTGAGATTTGCTATATTGTACATCAGCGCACACGGATAAAGTTGGACACTTATATATCCAACTTTATGTAAAGAGCTGGGCAATAGTATAGTTGTATTTTGTGACTAAATAAAATATCAGGCAGTTGAGATTTGCTGCTGTATGTAGTTGCTTTACACGAGTGTACTGTATGTATGCGAATAAAGTTGTGTGTATATATATATATATATGTAACTTTGTATATAGAGCTATGCGATTATACAGTTACATTTTATGATGATGTAAAAATTCAAAGAGTTGGGATTTGCTATATAGTATAATTGCTGTACCTTTTTCGCATACTGTATATATGTGAAAAAGTTAGATATAATATATATCCCACTTTATATCAAATCAAACAAACTGAGACTTGCAATATAATATATTTTGCTTTACATGATAATTAATTAACTATAGTTATTACTTCACGGTTAGGGTTTGGTTTAGGGCTAGTTATAATTATGCATAATTTACTGTTATTGCAATAGTAAGTACATGTAGTAACATGTAGCTACGTAACCTTAAAATAAAGTGTTACCTCAACTTTTAATATAAAGACAATTATGTTGCTATTAGCATTAAGCATTTTGTTAAGAAAAACATTTTTATTGTGCCTGGTGAATTTTATCCGTGCAGGGCACAATTGGGTTTGAGCAGCACATTGACAGATGCCTGGAGCTTTCTGAATATCTCTACAATAAAATCAAGAACCGTGAGGGATATGAAATGGTCTTTGAGGGCCAGGTTTGTATCTGGAACACACATATTTATAGATTGAAAGAACTGCTTACCTAACACTAAATGTAATGGTTTTTGTAATTGCTTTTATTTTGCTCTCTACAGCCCCAGCACACAAACGTTTGCTTCTGGTATATTCCACCAAGCTTGCGTGGCATGCCACATGGAGACGAACGAAGGGAGAAGCTACACAGGGTACTTCATCATCTCATTTAACTACCAAAACAGGAGCAACAAAAGTAACTGATGTCATAATTACTCTGTTTTCCCCTGCAGGTGGCGCCGAAGATCAAGGCATTGATGATGGAGTGCGGCACAACCATGGTAGGATACCAGCCACAGGGAGACAAAGTCAACTTCTTTCGAATGGTGGTCTCCAATCACGCCGTCACAATGTCAGACATCGATTTCCTGATCGACGAGATCGAGAGGCTGGGTCATGACCTGTAAGAGCAGAGAACTGCAGCTCTGTGTCTAAAGCATCTCCTTCATCCACTCGACGGGACAGTCGTGCGGTCTACACGTTTAATGGCTATGTTTCGACGTCGTGTTGTTCTGTCCTTCTTCTCAATGTCTGTAGATCTTTCACTTACAGATTACATAGCCTGTATAGTATGGAGGCTTGATTCCGCCTTGGTATAGAAATAAAAATTAACTCTTTATCTCACAATTCAGATTTTTTTGTGTGTGCAGTTGTTAGTTTATATTTCACAATCCGGACTTTATAACTCACAAAAGTTATATTCTGAGAAAAAAGTCAGAATTGAGAGTTATTTTAAAAATTTGGAATTGTGAGAAATAAAGTTGGAATTGTGAGATATAAACTTGCAATTGCGAGAAAAACATCATAATTTTAAGAAAAAAAGTGTTTTATAATTGCGTGTTTATATCACAATTCTGACTTTATTTCTCGCAATTTTCGTGTTTATAACACGCAATTCTGAATTTTTTTGCAGAATTTTGAGATATAAACTCGAAATCACAAATAACACTTGTAATTGGGTGAAAAAAATGTTTCCTGCAATTCCAATTTTTTATATCTCACACTTTGAGGAAAAAAAAAGTCAGAATTGAGAGTTATAGAAATGTGGAATCGCAAAAAATAAAGTCCGAAATGTGAGATATAAACTTGCAATTACAAATAAAACAATTTTACCTGGGAGAAAAAAAATCTGAATTGTAAGATAAACTCAATTTTTTTTTAGCAATTACCTTTATTGTTTTATTCCGTGGCGGAAGCAAGCTTTTCCCTAGTATAACTACACGGTCACCTTACAGCACAGTTTAAGTCCATTGGGATCATGTGTAACAGCCGGTGCTTCGGTTTGTAAATACAAGATAAAGACAAGCAAAGGCGCACCACCCTTTTAATGAAGCTCGAAGCCCTTTCTGTGTAGTAGTGGGGTCTGTGTGTGAACCAGTGGTTGATCTGTATTTTAGTGTTGTGTTTCTAGAACTTACCTTGTTAGGTCCTGTAAAGTGGTTAATCAACACCTTTGTGAGGTGAAATATAGGTATTCAAGAATTCTCCGTTTGAAATGCTATAAAAAATAGATAAACAAAGACCTTTATTTATATTGTGAGCCGGGCAGTGTTTAAAGGTTCAGTATTTCTCCCATTTGTAATGGTTCTTCATTTGTACTTTAAGACAAGATATATATATAATCAATTAAGTTTAGGCTAATGTTTAATAGTCCTGTAGTGTACTTGTGAGCCAAAGACAGAACTAGTGCCATACATTTTACAATATACTCGATATTCTTTGAAATAAGCAAGCATATAAATTATAGTATGAATCTATAGACATTTATATACAGTAAATATGAATATATTGTATATGTTTATTGTTGTTCAGGCCCTTAACTCTGTGCAATCAGTGTGTTAGTGTTATAATGTTATTGTGTGTATCTTTGACTGAATGTTACAAGCAATCCTATCAATTATCTGACGGTTAGTAACCAGATGTTTAATGCTGATTATTGATATTCAACTCAGGCGATTATAGCATCATATAAATATACATATAAAGAGAAGAAACCACAAAAGAAAACAATAAAGCAAAAAGCACAAGCTTAGAGGGAAGGATGGAAATGATGTCCTCAGGATGCTGGAAGATTGTGTTAATACTATAAATATTTATTAAAGGTTTATTGATATTTCACTGCTGTATTAAGATTCAGCTGTTGTCTTTGGAACATGTGAAAGATGTCTTTATTTAATGTTCAATGTTTTTGACAAATGCACAATAATCTTTTTCCTCTATTGCAGTAATTTGTTGACTGTAAATGTTGAATGTGAGGAGGGCGATCTGGTCTCCTCAGTAAGGCTGGCACTTTAAAATGCAATCACTATATGTAAACTGTAATTAACTAAATAAAAGCTATTAAACTATAAGAATGTTCTGTTAGTCATCTTTTTGAAATGTAAAATCTGACTCTTTTATTTTAAAGCTTATACACTTCACACTTGAGATTGTTTGTGTTTCCTTTTATTTAATTCTTATGTTAATGTGATGGATTAAGTTACTACCTACAATTTGGAATTTAGAATCAGTAACCGATTATAATCTACCCATCACTGCTGAAATATTACCATATTCATATGCCAAGTTACATATGAATAATCAGACTATCAGATCAGAGAGCAGAGGAGCCAAATTAAGTATAAATGATGCAAAGATTAGAGAAAAGTTCAGTTGTAAAACATTTGCAAAAGCATGACTCTATAAAAGATCATTTATCATATTTTCCATTTATTGGCCTATAGGTTCTTCTAATCTACTATAATGTATCAGCCACAGGAAGGCAGTGTCACAAAGAATTGAAGTAACTGAAAACATGTTAACGGCTAATTAATTAAGGGAGGGCGCTCACAGGACGAGTGCAGAATGAATGGGGATCTATGGAGATATACCCCTAAAAATCCACTTTTCTCATGATATAATTTTTTGTCTAGTAATTTGAATGTTGTTTTCAAAAGGAGATGCAAAGAAATTACAGATTACTGGGTGCTAGATTTTTTAGAGTCACTTATTTGCTTTAAAAAGTATTTTAAAATGTCAATGACGTCATACACATCGTACGACCAGAGAACTGCTTTATGGCAATCCTTCAGTCACTTTGGTGCTTTCGCGCTCTGCACTTTCTTTTCTCTCGAGGCATCGACAACACCGCTGACACAGGTAAATATACGTGCTAGAAGAGTTAAGTCCGCCTTAACATTCTGGTCCAGCTTCGGATGCCACGATGCCATCAGGCGGTATGTCTGGTCGTAATCAGTCCTTCACTGACCTATCAGCGTTCATTAGCAGAATGCTAGCGTGTTATGGGCAACAACAACTCAACCTGTAAGAAATCAAAAGGACATAAGTACTTGTTCATTCAACTTTCGACCTATAACCCATGTTGAACTTGCAAAACCTACATTCAAATCCGCGATTTCTCAACGGCAATCGGGTGAAAGAGACAAATTTAGCCGTCTAGCTCCATAGACTCCATTTCATTTTGCACTCGGACGATCGCCCCCCAGTCGAACTCTGGTGGAACTACAACCAAAATTTGGTACAATAGGGCTTAATAGGGAGTGGCCAGGCTTTCCTTAGACGGGCTTTGGCATTACCAGAGAATTTCTAATAGAAGAGAATTGGCACTGTCCGATTTACTTCCGGTTTAACATGAACTTATCTGCTAACCTAGCTATTTAACTTTATGTTAACACTATTTTATTTTAAAATCTGAATGTTATTGAGAGGAAAATGTATTCGTCAAAACCACTAAAATACCAGAAGCGGGATAATCCTAACAGCAATGTCTGTTGTGTGCCTAAATGCGCGGTGTCGGGGAAGTTCAACTCCACCGTTAGTTTCCACCACATCCCAAAAGACGACACCTTAAGGAAAATATGGATGCGTAATGTGAGACGTGAGAATTTGGTAGTTAAGAGGACCACGACAGTCTGTAGTAGACATTTCGTTTCCACGGATGTTATTCAGGGTGGGCGACGACACCTGAGAGAGGGGGCTGTGCCTGTGTTGTTCGCCTGGAACGATTACTCTCTACCGGCAGCCAGTGTCTGGGAGATAAGACGACCACGACCGGAGGATGAAGAAACTGAAAAGGAAAACATGGATGTTGAATTGTTGCTTCAGTGCCACGATTACGATGTAAAACCAGAACCATCAGCGTTGGATATAGCATATGAGAAAATAGAGGCCCAGCAGCTGCTGATAGAAGAGCTGCAAAAGAGGCTGGAAGAAGTTACACTGAAGCACTCGTTTGGCTTGGAGAGGTTTTCAGCATCGGACGATGACATTAGATTCTATACCAGGTACGTATTTGTGTCATATGATAGTTATCTTGCATACCCCTGTGTGGTTATGATGACTTTGTTGCTGACCTAGATTGTGTTCTGTTCACTCATTCAATCGATAAACTTTATACTGTGTGTGACCAATGAGACCAACTCTATGAACACAGGAGCATATTAAAGGGATAGTTCACACAAAAATGAACTACTCATCCCCATGTTGTTCCAAACCTATAAGACTTTCATTTATCTTCTAATTAATATCAAATTAATATCCCTTAGAGGTTTCTGTCCCTCCATTGACAGCTACGCAACTACCACTTTGAGCTTAAAAAAGTTCATAAAGATATAGTAAAACTAATCCATATGAATTGAGCGGTTTAAGTACAATTTTTCTAAAGTGGCTCACTCACTTTATATGATGAACAAATTGAATTTAGGGCCCCAAAATTAATAAAAGCAATATGAGATTTACATGAACACATACTGCTGATATAACAATGCAGCCATAAAAAAAATTCAGATCATGCTGATATTTATTCAAAACAACAGTAGTAAATCACTTAGATATATACCAGGGCTAACCTCAATAATAAGTTATGTTTGGATTTAAAGGAAATAATTTTGTTTCACTCTATTAGATTTGCCAGCTACCGACATCTACAGGCATTTTGGAGGCAGATTGAACCTGCAACCAGCAGAATTGTGCGTGTTGGTACACAGCCATCCACTTCCTGCACAACAGAAGCTCCTGTCAAAGCAGCTGATCCATCTCGTCAAACGGCAAGCATCATTTATACTAGTGATGCACCGAAATGAAAATTCTGGACCGAAACCGAAAATTTAGGAGGCACTTGGCCGAAAACCGAAACTGAAGCCGAAAATGGCTTCTTTTAAAAACTTATACTAATATATATATATATATATATATATATATATATATATATATATATATATATATTAGTACAAAACCTAAAATATTTTTAACAATAAATATAAATAATATTATTCTTCAAGTTTTATGTCCCATCAAATAAAAAAATTTTTTAACAGTTGTGCAAAAAGATCCACAATTATCTGAATAACTGCACACAAAATCACAGAATGGCAGTGGGCCTCTATTCTGCTGCAGCATGTAAACAATTTTTTACTTGCATTTTAAATTGCTGTGCAAAACAACAGTGCAAAAACAGCACTAGAACTTAATCCAAACTCAAACTGTAAACAACATGTAAGCCTATTAGGGGTGGGGGAAAAAATCGATTCTTAGATGCATCGCGATGCGGACGTGGACGATTGTGAATCTGCATGCGCGCTACACGGTTTGGAGCACGAGCTCTTGCTCGCTCGCTCTTCCGGGAGATTTGAACTAATTTGCGGGCATCAGGGAGCCGCTATCAATATGCGGGAGACATCCCTATCTTTGATAGGCAGACGCGTGATAACAGCTTGACCGTGAGTGAAACCTAAGCGCTTGCGCACGGATGGAAGGGGCGGGGGACCTTCATTTTCGGTTTACGTTTTCAGCTGTTTTTTTTTTTATTTCGGCCCGAAACCGATAATGCCATTTTCGGCCGCCGAAATTTCCAGTAGCACCTCAATGCAGTACATGAGATCCACGGGGAGGAGTCGGATCAAGATCCATGGGGTGGAGATGGGTAGGATTAGGGTTGGGTTTAGGGATTAGGGGTGGGTTTAGGGATCAGGGGGCGGAGTTGGGTAGGTTTAGGTGTATGTAAGGTGGGAGGAGTCGGATCTGGATCCGACTCCTCCCCGTGGATTTCATGTTCCGCAGTGAGAACCATCTCGAAATTTCGGTGCACCCCTAATTTATACCAGTGTTTCTCAACTCCAGAATGTTTTAGATGTCTCCCTATATAACACACTAAGGGTTTGTTCACGCAATAATCAATCAAATCGAACCCTGGTGCGATTGCTCTGTTAGTGCGGTTCAGTTGAATAAGTGTAAACGCTGCCATCCAAATCCTGGTGTGCCAAACAAGAGGACCGAGACTCTAAAAAGATGAGTGTCAGAACGCGACACGGATCGAAGACATGCGCACCAAAAACAGGACATGATGTCACAAGATGCAACGCTATAAAGGACAGAATGCTCAAGCACACCTGTTTTTACTCGTTATAGTCGTGATGTTGTTCAGTACAGGCATCAGAACCGTGTCTCCTCGCTGTAGATCTTGGTTTGTGTGACGGAGGGATTCCTGGCGCTGTTTTGACTCCTTTACACATTTTATAAGCTCTTCACGAGTTCTCAGCTGGTCAAAATACCATCATATGTAGCTACGCACATACAACAGAATTGTTTTGGATGTTCGGTAAGTTCCGACGCAAAAATATACGTAATTAAACGTATGCCTTTAGGTTCGATGTTGAAATGCCAATGAGAATGTTTAGTGGACCAGGACTAAATTTTTTTTTTTTTTACTGTTACTATTTTGGTCCGGACTAAACAAACCGAACTACAAGTGTGAACAAATCCTAAGAAGCTGATGAGTTGAATCAGATGTTTTAATTTGAGAGACATTCTGGTCTGGACTGGAGTTGAGAAACACTGGTTTATACTACAACATTTTGTTTTTAAAAGCAGCTTGCTGATAAATCAGCACCCGAAAGAACACTGATATCTAAGTGAATCTTATTTAAAATGTGTATATACATTTATGATAACCAGGCGATGATTATCTTCATTAACACTAAGACTTACCTCCTACCAGAGCCGATGTCTTCCACTGATCGATGAACTGTTCCTGTTCTTGGTGTACCTGTCACTGGGTCTGAAGGAGAAAGACCTGGGCGATCGCTTTAACATTCATCAGACTGCCGTCAGCAGGATAATCAAAAGTTGGGTCAATTTTTTGTACACCTTATTGGGCGCTGTCAGAATATGGATGTCTCCTGAGGAAATTAGAGCCACGATGCCGAGTGTGTTCAGCAAGTACTCTGACACCCAAGTCATTATTGACCATACAGAGCTGAGATGTCAGATGCCTTCATCTTTACTCTTACAGAGTGAGACGTTTTCTCAGTGTAAATCCCACACTACCATGAAAGGAATGATCGGTGTGTCACCGCATGGTCCTGTTACTTTTGTTTCCTCACTGTATCCTGGATCTGTCAGTGACAAAGAATTGTTCAGGCAATCTGGAATTATCCCTCTTTTGGATAAAGACATGGCTCTAATGGTGGACGAGGGTTTCAGAATCGATGACCCAGTGCCCTGCAAAGTTCACAGACTGCTTTGTGACAAATCCCATCTGTGTCATGATGAAGTGCTGGTCACTCAGGACTTTGCACAGTTAAGAATACATGTGGAGAAGATAATTCAGCGCATAAAAGGGATCAAACTGTTTGACACTATTATCCCTCTGAGCATTTCTGGCAGTATCAACCAGCTTTTTGCAGTAGCCTGCCTCCTAACAAACTATCAAAACAAGCCACTGGTCAAGGCTTGGGCCAAAGAACTGACTCTGTGTTAACTTAGAAACTGGATGCTTGTCTCAGATCTGCTCGCCTCCCTCAGTTTTGGTTCTTAACACTACACAACAATTTAAAAAAGAACTGGTGTTGCAGATGTGATGCATATTTATGTAGTAATACAAGTTATGTTTTGACTTCAAGGTGTTTGTCAAAGTTTTCATTAAGTTTTATACCTAGTAAAATGTATAAAATCAGAAAACATCTTTTATACAGTCACAATGTGATCCAGTTATTTGAAATGGTAAAATGATTTTTGTCATTGACAAATAAATCTGTCTAGAAAATATTTTTTTCTCTTTGTTCATCGTCCTTCTGCCGTTCATCATGTTTACAACTGTGACAATGAATGCTTGTCAGGATCAACAAAATCCTGGATTTTCAGAAGTTATGTGAAGTTCACAACATAGACTCTTTACACACCGGTCTGTTGTAGGGACATCGACTTTACATTTTCATGCCCCTACAATGATGCTGAACAGAACGGGACTTGATTTTGTCTATGGGGAATTGATTGGATTGTTATTGTTGCCTATTGCTGAGATCCTATGTGAATGACCGGTTGCCCCGCCCTCACACCAGTGAATACATCATCAGAGAAAAGATGTAGTTGCAAGAGGGAGGGGAAGTTATTTAATTATAGAGGGCACATCAATTTAAAAAAAAAAAAGATGTGCACTGATACATCATTTGCAAAAAACACTGGTATATTCCATAAAAAAATAGGAATTGTTCAATTGATTTCATGGTGCCTTTTAATGCAATTCAGCAAATACACCCACCCACCCCTTATCATCTTAATCTAATAAAAAATAAACCAAAAATAATGATGTATTATTAATATTGTTATTAGCAGAGATAAAGAGAGGGGGATTTTTGATGTCCTTGGCGACTAGAGAACTCTATAACCACTCGTGAACTAATCCTTCAGACCCTATGGTTCAGACTGGTCAACTGATTCATCGAAAAGATTCGATTCAAACGAACGATTCGTTCCGGAATCGGACATCGCAGAACGTGTATTCTGGCGCTATGGTTGCATATCCCATCGCTTACCTGCTTTACACTTACAAATGAGAAATAGACCATGCTTCACTGATTCATAATGTGAAAAATGCCTCCGTGTGTATGTGTACCCCTGAAGTATCACCTGTGCGCCACATAAGCACGAGCCCTCCTTCTTGCGCTGCCACGTCATTCACCACCGTCGCGCGCATCCCTGTGAGACTCCGACGTGTCTGTACACAAAACCGGCAGCTGGGAGAAAAATAATAAAACTGACTATATTCTCACAGGTGACACAAAGCGGGGATCATGGGGGGAACGCAGAGTTTGGAAATTCCAGGAGGTGGTTCGGAGGGCTATCACGTTCTCAGAGTGAGTGTGTTTTACAGACCCGTCCGCTCTATCGGTCTCTTTCTTTCACTCATACGGTAGATCGCGACTCTCAGGCAGCGGAAAGTTCAAATCGAGGGCGGGGACATCAGTGCGGCCTGCTAACATTGGCTAAATGCTAACGTGGCTAAATGAAAATCTCTGCTGTTAAATGTCAAGAGATTTCTTTTCAGCATTTGACATGCAAAGACTGATAACCTTTAAAATGCACGTCTTTATTTATCCTACTGCGCCATGTAATTTTTTGTGTGTGGATGGGCTGTTGAAGAAGCTTCCTATATGTCATTATGCATAGCTGTTAAAATGTTCAGTTTTCATCTGCCACAACTCAAATTGACCTAAACTCAATTTACTCAAGAAACAGCATAACGTGTGTAAGAGCAGCATGTCATTTTGATATTTGGGTACATGCATAACTTAGATTCATGACTGCATATTTTTTAGGTTGACATCTCAGTCAAGGTTGTAAAGTGTTAACTTTGACATTTTCCTGATACGTTATTTCATGATCACATATATATCAGTTTAGAGTTTTGCCAGAAGATATTGATGTTTGTTTGGTATTTTTATTTGATGGTTATATTTGAATGTTATGGTATAACCAGTGTCCTTTCTCTGTTATGCAGGTGCAGGAGAATTCTCCCGGGCACAGAGCAGGTCTCGAACCCTTCTTTGACTTCATTGTGTCCATCAACAACACCAGACTGGTAGGTTTGTTGCACCTGGTGCATGGTCATCCATCATCTCTTCAATGAACTGACTATTCATTGAACCTCATCCAGTGTTTTTAAGTTATAAGCATGTGAGAAACCGATAAAGAAACAAGCTTGATTTGCCTAATATGAATTGGGGTTAGTACTTTAAATGGAAAATTGGTTTATATATTGAATAGCCATGTAATAATACCAATTTTGTGACAGTCCAGTGAATTAGATACTTTAAAAATTAAGTATGGTATTATGTAAGACTCTAAACAGTAAAACTGACAGTTCTGACTCTAAAATCTGATTGGACGAACCACATTTGAAGCCATTGTAAAACATCTGATATATGCACACCTGGACTGCACATTAAAGTTTAAAATGAATATGTGGTTGACATTCATTTTGTATGGTGTTATATAGCCCCATATAGCCCCTGTCATTTTACACAATTCAACCTAGTATGTTTGTTGCTGTTTAATGTTGTTTTTGCTTTGATTTATATAGAACAAGGATAATGACACGCTGAAAGACATATTGAAGGCTAGCGTTGAGAAACCTGTGAAGATGCTGGTGTACAGCAGCAAAACCCTCGAGCTGCGGGAAGCCACTGTTACTCCCAGCAACATGTGGGGCGGCCAGGGTCTTCTGGGGGTCAGCATCCGCTTTTGCAGCTTTGAAGGAGCCAATGAGAACGTCTGGCATGTTTTGGTGAGTAAATGAAAGTGTGGTGAAATGTAATCAGAGAAAGCTGCTGGAATGAGTTATTTATTTACACTGCATATTTTGTAAGGGCGAGGTTGCATTTGAAAATAGCATGTTTGCTTTGAACTCATTTTGATGAACAACTTTTGGTCAATTAGCCGTAATTCAGCATGGGTGTGTTCTTGTAAAACAGACCGGTCGGTCGAGTTGGAAGATGAAATGTGCGCCTTGACTCGTTTTTCACTTGTTTTGTAGGAAGTGGAACCAAATTCTCCAGCAGCATTAGCAGGATTAAGACCACACACCGACTACATCATCGGAGCAGACACAGTCATGAACGAGGTACGTTTCTCTCATTCACATCACAAACTCTTTTCAGACGTCATGATAATTGTGCAAAAACATCTGTATTTTGGATAAATTGTCAATTAATATCACGCTCTGCATCTCAAATATAGATTAAAACACTTGCAGATTCTTCAGGCATCCTAGAAAAGAGCTGAAATTACCAAAAAGTGCTGTGCTCGTTATCTGTTAATTAAGTATATTTTTATCATTTCGCATTTTTATATTTGCTAGAAATACTTAGATTTTTCATTAAATGTTTCGTTCACTACAAATACCACCTTTTTTAAGATAAAGAAGCTGTGAATTAATCAGCTTCATAAATTAAATATTAATATAATTAATAAGCTCCATAAATTCGTGAGCACTCATTTTCTGTAAAACAACAACATGCAGTGAAAAACTGATTGGCTTTATAGTTTTAATCACATTCTTATGTTTTCAAGATCAGTGTTGTTGTTAAGTAAAACTAACAAAAAAGTTTTTGATAAATGCTACCTTGGCAACTAAGTTCAAGTACTAAAATTGCTAAAAATAAAGGAAAGATAAATACAAATATAAAATAATGATAAATGCATAACAAAATGACTAAAACTGAAACCAAAATTATGATGAAATCATTTAATCATCATTAAATATTTAACAATATTATATTGATCTGCCTGCATTGACACCATTATATATGAGAACTGAACTGAACTAGACGATGACATCACTGTAGGAAGTTTTCTCCAGAGCGGCTATATATATATAATTGAACTAAATTAATAACTTTTTTACAATGAAAATGAACCATCACTGAACTTACTTTAGCTGGACTATGATGCTATTTTCTTCTAGATCTGCTGTACAGTTGAAACAAACTGTTGCATTATTTTCCTGTTATCACTGTAAACTGCTTTGAAACAATCAGTAATGTAAAAAGCGCTATATAAATAAAGGTGACTTGAAATCTCAAAATATACAAAAAATGGCAATTTAAAATGAGTAAATACTTTAATGTAAATAATACTAAAATAACAGTTCAAGCCTTTTGTGCAAAATCACCAACTCCTTTTTTTTTTTTTGCCAGTTAGATGACATTATTTTAGTGACAAATCAGCAGAATTTGCAACATTGCTGAATACATCACAAACAAATCAAGATAAATTTCAGTGATTTTATTTTTTTTTCTTCATTCTGTGTGTGCTGTGCTCTTTCTCCAGTCAGAGGACTTATTCTCATTGATAGAAACCCATGAGGGCAAAGGCCTGAAACTCTACGTCTACAACACCGACACGGACAACTGCAGAGAAGTGGTCATTACGCCCAACGGTGCCTGGGGCGGAGAGGGCAGGTGTGTGAAACTCTCTTGCTCCTCTGGTTCCTGCCTCTGTGTGTATGTCTGACGTGATTATTTTTCTCCGTTCAGTCTCGGCTGCGGTATCGGCTATGGTTACCTGCACAGAATCCCAACTCGGCCCTTCGAAGAGGGCAAGAAAATTAGCTTCCCCGGACACACCCCCAGTGAACCCGCCAGCCCGCTGAAAGACGGCTTCACAGAGGTTAGTGTGTGTATTTCACATGGTGTATTTGAATTTGTTTGGTCAGCCGTTTGACTACAATGTTTTGTGTAGGTTCAGCTTTCTGCAGTGACTCCGCCCCCTGTGTCACAGCCTGTTCCCACAGGACTTGAGGACAGTCTGTCCGGCCTGTCACTCAGCTCTGTCCAGCCCTCAATGCCCAGCGAGCTCCACACAGGTGAAGTGTCATTTAATCTGTACTTCATATTTTTTCTACATCACTCATAATTTATAATATTCACATAATACAAATATTATCATTTTCTGCAGGCGTTCCTACAGTCCCCCTGCTGCCCACTCAGGTGACCCCAGGGCTGGGTACCCTTCCCATGGTCAACCCCTCCACCACTGTACCAGGTAGAGAACATGCACTTGTCTCTATTTTTGTAAAAGTAATATAAGCTGAAAGAAAAGTTTCTTTTCACATTCTCTGTTATGTGAATAAATGATTTTCATTTTGTGCTTGTAGGTCTGATGTCCTTACCGTCTGGTCTCCCTCCCCTGCCAAACCTGCCAAACCTGCCTAACCTTAATCTACCATTACCGAACCTTAGCGCTGTATCTTTAGCTGGAATCAGTGGGTTAGCTCATAATACAGCAGGTATACATTATTATATATTATACCATATTACAGCTTATTCTGACTAAGAACCGGACACTTAAGGGGCTTTTCCATTACCAGTATCAGCTCAACTCGACACGACTCGCTTTTCGCTCCATTTTCCATTACAGATAGTACCTCCCCAATAGTACCTGGTTGTCATAGCGACGCCACAGGAACTACGCGACACACACCCGCTACCCACACACACACAGGACAATGGAGGAAATCGAGTGTATGCTGTTTTTAAACCTCGGGATGTGGCTATTTTTCACAGCAAAAAGACAAACGTTGTTTCAGGAGAGGCTGAGGGCAGCAAAACGAAACACTGCTGAAAAAAACAGCTCCGTCTGGCGCGTGCAATGATGACGCGGTGAATACTGACAATTCTCTCTGACCAATCAGCAGTCTGCAGTGTTTCACGTCACATTTTAGTATCGCCTCAGCCCGCTTAGAACCTCGCCGGAGGTGATGCGAAAAAAAGTACCCGAAATCAGGAACAGGTACAACTTTTACACAGTGGAAAACCAAACAAAGGCGAGGCGAGTCGAGTTGGTACTGTGTAGTGGAAAAGCGCCATTAGGCAGGAAGGAACTGACGTGTGTGACTGAACAAGTTCCTCACGGGTCCTTTAAAAGTCTTAAATTCAATCAAATTTCAAAGTCTTAAATTTGATCAAATTTAAAGTCTTAAAGGGAACTTACTGGTATTATGCCCTTTTGCAAAGTCTTGATTTTTTGGGGGGATTCTACTAGAATAGGTTTTCATGCCTGAAAGACTGACCATAACCGTGAGTTTCAACACACTTTTAACTTCTTTGGGCGGGAATTATTTAAATTAGGAATATTGTAACGTGTTCATTCCCCCGAAGAAAACTCAAGACTGCAATGGAGGCGTTTCAGGGAGTTCAGAAACACTGACACTGATATAGAGAATAACTCCCGCTGGAGGGACTTTGTAACTTTGCTCAGCTTTTTCAAGCTCAAACAGCAACATTACACATTAAAGAAAGATGAATATGTAAAAAAGCATATTAAATATCTTAAATGGTAATACAAAAAAATGTAATTATCAATTTAAGAGGTTTTAAATTTGGGGACAGAAAAGCATTAATCGTGATACAAATGAATGTGATTTTATTTAAATTGAGAAGGCGCTGATTTAATCACACTAATGCAAACGCTCATGTCTCTCTGTAGGTTTGCCTTCTCTTCCTCCTCTGAACCTGCCTAGCATCTCTCCTCTGCCCATGCACCCCGTTCTGTCTTCCACACTTCCCAGCATGCCAGGGGTCACGCTGCCATCTGAGTTCGTACCGCCCGTCTCCTTGGCGAACGTGCAAACTCCAGCGCTCATACTGGATGCCACACCTAACCCTGCGGTCAAAGACATGCCTGTTACCACCGAGACCCTCTTACAGCAGACGACCCCGGAGTCCTCGTAACGACCCAACCCGCTGTATGTCTCCATTGTATTTATTCAGTACAAAAAGATTCCAGTGTGCAAACACACACAGAGATAAACACGGTTCTGTTGAGAGATGCCAGTGCCAGAGGTCCAGGAGTAATCAGCAAGTGGGCAGATATCTAATATTAAAACATACAGTAAATGAAAAGCGACTGTTGTACGTCTGGTTTACACTCTCCTCAGAATCTGTGCTGTCTCGTGCTTTTTCTTTCTGTATATCCTGTAACCAAACATTAGAATAGCATTCCCT
The DNA here is from genome assembly GCA_026230005.1 of Gila orcuttii. Taxonomy (NCBI): domain Eukaryota; kingdom Metazoa; phylum Chordata; class Actinopteri; order Cypriniformes; family Leuciscidae; genus Gila; species Gila orcuttii. The sequence goes on from JAPDVR010000011.1 coordinate 4,948,534, forward strand.
GTAATTACCAATTGCTATGTGATTTTACAATGTATTGTCAGGCCTTTTTTCTTTCTTTGCACATTTCGAATGCTTTGATTTTTCTTTATACGTGGTCGGACTGGGCTCTGGGCCTCTGTTTCTCTGCTTCACACACTCTCTGTAAGATAGCTCTGCCGTCAAGATGAGCGGAAACACAATTCAGATGAATGTGCGCTTGTGCAGTTTGAAGATTGTGAAGGAATCTCTCATTCAAACATACACAAGCAATAAACTACCCAGTTTTACACTATCACTGTCTCTGTCTGTTGAATCTAAATTAGTGATTTAATTGATTATAAATCTATCTTAAGTATAAATATAGTTTGTATTACGTCCAGTGATACATGTATCAAATTGCAATTCCTTATTTTAACGGGGTCAAGCGGTGAGGTTTTCAGTAGTTTACGCTGATATTTAGAGAGCATGCGGTGTATGTGTAATGTAGGATCAGATAAAAAAAATATATATATATATATATACACACACACACAGGGCCTAGAAGTAACTTTTTTCCACACCTGCCAATGGCCGGTGACAAGAAATTTGACCAGCCATAAATATTTTATGCAAATATAAAAATTACATAAATATGCAAAAACAGGCAGTTAAGATTTTTAGACATAATTCATAATTCTCTTTTCCAATTTCGATACCACAGCTGAAACTATTAGCCTCACTAATGTAAATGTAAAATATTATTAAAGACAAGTAAAAGTAGTTGTCCAGTAGAGACACTAAATAAAGTAATCAAATGTAAAATAAACACTGGATAGTCTTCACTGAATAATTTAACATATTAATCCTTACTCTGCTCTTGACTGAACAACTTTTGTAACGTTTTAGTGATTTTCTTTCTGTCCCTGCAACATTGTTTTTAATGTTATGCGTGTATATATATATATACACACACACACAAACACACACACTTGCTTTAGCTTTAAGGTAATTGTCTGTAATTACAAAAAGCTGGTAAATTCACATAATTATTTTTACATGTTTACTGTATTTTTAAACAAATAAAGGCAGCCTTGGTAAGAAGAGACTTCTTTCAAAAACATAAAAAATAGTAATGTTTCCAAACTTTTGACCGATACTGTATATGTGTATATATAGGCCATATAAATATATGTATACGCATTCGTACATCTACACATACATAAATACAATTAAATCAAGTCATGGACATTTCTTTCGTGAATTTCTTTTTCTACACATTTCATTTTAAGTGTTATTCCATGCTATACATTTTTTTTTAATTGTCAGTAATTACAAACAGTTGGTAAATTCACTGGTCAGTTGCAGACTGATCACTCAACTTGGTTGTGAAATGTTGTCCAACTTTAGGTTCTGTCCAGCCGGGGCCCTGAAAGCAAACAAAGCTGGCATTAACAACAGCAGCTCTGAAGGACGCCCAGGTGAAACTGGTCTCATCAAACTGATCTATTACATGTGCAGGTCATTTTCCACCCCAAAATCCAAATAAATAAATATGCGACTTAAAAGAATCCTATTTCATCATTTTGACAATACATGGCAATTAAATGTATGGAAAAGACATTGTATGCATACATCATTGTAGTATGAGATATACAGATTGTGACTCTATTTTGATGAGTTTTACTGTTATAAAGAATATTTTTATTTTTTAATTATATAACTTAAAACACTCGTTCGTCTATTTCCAATCACACTGCAATTAATTGCCTCTAAATTTCACACTTTCAAAAACATAAAAAATAGTAACGTTTCCAAACTTTTGACCGATACAGTATATGTGTATATATAGGCCATATAAATATACACTCACCTAAAGGATTATTAGGAACACCATACTAATACTGTGTTTGACCCCCTTTCGCCTTCAGAAGTGCCTTAAAGGGTTAGTTCACCCAAAAATGAAAATTATGTCATTAATGACTCACCCTCATGTCGTCCCAAGCCCGTAAGACCTCCGTTCATCTTTGGAACACAGTTTAAGATATTTTAGATTTAGTCCGAGAGCTTTTTGTCCCTCCATTGAAAATGTACGTACGGCACACACTCTTTGTCCAGAATGGAAATAAAGACATCATCAAAGTAGTCCATGTGACATCAGTGGGTTAGTTAGAATGTTTGGAAGCATCGAAAATACATTTTGGTCCAAACATAACAAAAACTACGACTTTATTCAGCATTGTATTGTCTTCCGGTTCTGTTGTTGATCGGCGTTCACGATTCCGCAGTGACCCTGCTGACGTAAGACGCTGATGACGTGTTATCTGGAGATTAGGACATCCGCGACATGCACACCTACGCACCATTTTAAAAAAAAATATAGCAATACAAAAATACAAACAATGTAGAATAGCTTGAATACAGCGCCCGTCTCCCTCAAACTGTAAACGAAGCTCGGGCGCACCAGATAACACGTCATCAGCGTCTTACGTCAGCAGGGTCACTGCGGAATCGTGAACGCGGATCAACAACAGAACCGGAAGACAATACAATGCTGAATAAAGTCGTAGTTTTTGTTATGTTTGGACCAAAATGTATTTTCGATGCTTCCAAACATTCTAACTAACCCACTGATGTCACATGGACTACTTTGATGATGTCTTTATTTCCATTCTGGACAAAGAGTGTGTGCCGTACGTACATTTTCAATGGAGGGACAAAAAGCTCTCGGACTAAATCTAAAATATCTTAAACTGTGTTCCAAAGATGAACGGAGGTCTTACGGGCTTGGGACGACATGAGGGTGAGTCATTAATGACATAATTTTCATTTTTGGGTGAACTAACCCTTTAATTCTACGTGGCATTGATTCAACAAGGTGCTGAAAGAATTCTTTAGAAATGTTGGCCCATATTGATAGGATAGCATCTTGCAGTTGATGGAGATTTGTGGGATGCACATCCAGGGCACGAAGCTCCCGTTCCACCACATCCCAAAGATGCTCTATTGGGTTGAGATCTGGTGACTGTGGGGGCCATTTTACTACAGTGAACTCATTGTCATGTTCAAGAAACCAATTTGAAATGATTCGACCTTTGTGACATGGTGCATTATCCTGCTGGAAGTAGCCATCAGAGGATGGGTACATGGTGGCCATAAAGGGATGGACATGGTCAGAAACAATGCTCAGGTAGGCTGTGGCATTTAAACGATGCCCAATTGGCACTAAGGGGCCTAAAGTGTGCCAAGAAAACATCCCCCACACCATTACACCACCACCACCAGCCTGCACAGTGGTAACAAGGCATGATGGATCCATGTTCTCATTCTGTTTACGCCAAATTCTGACTCTACCATCTGAATGTCTCAACAGAAATCGAGAATTTCCAGTCTTCAACTGTCCAATTTTGGTGAGCTCTTGCAAATTGTAGTCTCTTTTTTCTATTTGTAGTGGAGATGAGTGGTACCCGGTGGGGTCTTCTGCTGTTGTAGCCCATCCGCCTCAAGGTTGTGCGTGTTGTGGCTTCACAAATGCTTTGCTGCATACCTCGGTTGTAACGAGTGGTTATTTCAGTCAAAGTTGCTCTTCTATCAGCTTGAATCAGTCGGCCCATTCTCTTCTGACCTCTAGCATCAACAAGGCATATTCACCCACAGGACTGCCGCATACTGGATGTTTTTCCCTTTTCACACCATTCTTTGTAAACCCTAGAAATGGTTGTGCGTGAAAATCCCAGTAACTGAGCAGATTGTGAAATACTCAGACCGGCCCGTCTAGCACCAACAACCATGCCACGCTCAAAATTGCTTAAATCACCTTTCTTTCCCATTCTGACATTCAGTTTGGAGTTCAGGAGATTGTCTTGACCAGGACCACACCCCTAAATGCATTGAAGCAACTGCCATGTGATTGGTTGATTAGATAATTGCATTAATGAGAAATTGAACAGGTGTCCCTAATAATCCTTTAGGTGAGTGTATGTATACGCATACGTACATCTACACATACATAAATACAATTAAATCAAGTCATGGACATTTCTTTCGTGAATTTTTTTTTCTACACATTTCATTTTAAGTGTTTTTCCATGCTATACATTTTTTTTTAATTGTCAGTAATTACAAACAGCTGGTAAATTCACTGGTCAGTTGCAGACTGATCACTCAACTTGGTTGTGAAATGTTGTCCAACTTTAGGTTCTGTCCAGCCGGGGCCCTGAAAGTAAACAAAGCTGGCATTAACAACAGCAGCTCTGGGGCCTGTTTCAGAAAGGAGGTTATGTGAAAACTCTGAGTATGTTAACCCTGAAATGAGGCAAACTCTGGGTTTTCTGTTTCAGAATGGGAGGTATGTCAAACCCGAGAAAGCAGAGTAAGTCAAGCCCGTTTCTGAAAGAGAGGTAATTTATACTCAGTGTCAGTTACCATGGTAACTTACTCTGTGAACCTAACCTGGTCGGGAGCAGGTTTTCTTATATAAACCCAGAGTTTTTCTTTTAGTAAATGCATTTTGATTGAATAATCTTAGATATTTTGACTGGAAACAACAAGACAAAAATAATCTTAGAGACAAAAATGCTAAGTAAGAAACATTTTTTTGCAGTGCAGTACATTCATTCATTGCACATTTTTCTATATAACATCGGAGAGAGCACATGAAGTAAAGCTGCTGTATCAGAGCGGGAAGGAAAATGTGCCTCGCTCTCACGCTCTTTCTGAGAGTTTTTGTGATGTTTCCTGGACACAAACCCATGAGATCCATCAAAGAGAAGTTTAACAGGATTGCAGGACAGTGGTGAAAAAAACGGTTTAAATGAGGCTAATCTGATAAATGACGTTCATTTGATAACATCTTGCTGTGACCTCTGAATGTAACCTAATAATTCGATTTTCCTTTAGGATTTCCAATGTGGTTGGATGCATTGATGACATGCATATTCCCATCATCGCACCTTCCGAAAATGAAACGGATTACTGTATGGAATGGAAGGATAGTCCGAGGTCATCTTTATTTCCTACAAATACAAAAGCAACAGTTATCCTTTTTCCTGTTGGATTTTAATATTCTTCCAATATTGTGTATCTCCTCTTCATCTATCAGTGATGGTGCAGGTCCAGCCTATGCCTTCTTGCTGTTGGCCCAGTAGAAGTCAAATGTTAATTTCATTAGCCTAATTAAAAAAATGTAACAGGTTGGATTAGAGAACATTTAATTATGTGAAACGAGCATTATACTATGTGGAAACAGCTGCTGCACATTGAAATAGACACTGAGTTGGTTGAACCTCCTTGTTGAAACAGGCCCCTGATACCACAAGAAAATGTAAAAAAAAAAACATGTCACCACAAACAAGGAAAGAAAGCACATGCATCCAAATATTTTCAAAATGTTTATTTCTCTTTTGGCTACATTCTCTACAATCGCAGCAGCACTTTAGAGACAGATCACCAATATGTTGAGCTGAAAACTGCTTCTGGGGTTTGAAAGAGTATTTAGAGAGAGAGGAAACAACAAAAGCTGAGATTCTTCCCCTGAAAACGGACTCTGGAAGCTTTGACAGTTTGATCGCTGTCCGGTCCCCGTCATTCGGAGATGCTGACCTGACTCAGGCTCCGGGATCAGCGAGGGTTGCTAAGCAACATGACAGCACTGGGTCTGGGCATAAAGGGGTTAAACGATCAAGGGTGGGGTCCGGCCCACTTTCCGTCTGCTCAAACACACACATATGGTCAGACTCACAACACACCTCATTCACAACCACAACGGAGTTTGTTTTCATGCTGTTTCCTGGTAAATCAAATTTACATTTGGTCGGATTCTGAGTAAATCGTAGAACTAAAAGCAACATCAGGTAGCAGCGAGGTGATGCTGCATCAGACAACAAAATCTACAAACAAACGGAGAAAATAACCTGCTCAGGGTTGGATTTATTAAATACGCAGGTGTGTTTTGAGAGGTCTACTGAGACGACTCTCTTTACGGCGTCTCCTCCTACATGCAGGACGCCCAGGTGAAACTGGTCTCATCAAACTGATCTATTACATGTGCAGGTCATTTTCCACCCCAAAATCCAAATAAATAAATATGCGACTTAAAAGAATCCCATTTCATCATTTTGACAATATATGGCAATTAAATGTATGGGAAAGACATTGTATGCATACATCATTGTAATATGAGATATATTCTTTATAACAGTAAAATTCATCTAAATGGTGTCACAATCTGTATATTTTTTAATTATATAAATTCTTTATAACAGTAAAACTCAATCAAAATAGTGTCACAATAAATGTAAATCTGTGCCAAAATCTGTAATGGTCCTGAAACAGCCTTCATTTCTTTAATGTAAATTAAAATGAATTTTTATCACTTGTTTTTGGGGTGAAACATTACCTGGACATTATTTGTATAGATTCATCCATCCACATTTTTTAAATATTGCGCCCATTTAAACATAAGCTGACAATGTTCATACATGTTGCTTTGAAGTGAAACAGACAGTATTTTGTAACACACAAACACACACCTTGCAATCTGTGGCCAACACACATGTATGTTATGAACAGCCAACATATAACGCTGTGGCGTAAAACATCCATTCTCAGGTGCACACACACAAAAATTCTTACAGACACCTTTGTGCCACATTAAAACACTCGTTCGTCTATTTCCAATCACACAACAATTAATTGCCTCTAAATTTCACACTTACACAAAACAAAACACCCCTTTTACTGAGGCGTAGCTCAGGGAGGATATCAACAAGAAGCTAACACGTTAGCGCAACCCTCCCAAATCTACTCCACAAAATGCCTTGGGTAAAAAAACAAATATCCATTTTCAAATGGTTCTAGCTCTGACTGACATCTGGATCCACACAGGAAATGACATCAGTCATCCCTGCCCCAATATCAATGGCAGTCACTGTGGCCGGTGTGGGTGGGTGTGTCCTACAGCCTGTCAGCTGATACATAGCTCCTCCCCCTTCCTGTCCACCCCGAGGCGTTGAAGGGAGGGAAATCGCCATCAGAACCATCAATCACAATCGATCAGCCAATGAGATCAGTAGGAGATAATTCCTGAAGAGGCAGGGCTAGCCAGCGTGGCCTGCAAGTTCCCCGACGAATTGGACCGTCTCATGTGAGGAAGGAGGTACGAGTCACTGCCCAGTTGGTGGACGTCAAACCGGTCCTCCTTTCTGTAAGCCAGACAGCGGCGGATAAACGCCTGCGGAGGACAAGAAACAACTCAGACTGTCATTCCTACACATGCGTTTTAGTGATGCACGATTAATCGCAATTTACTTAAACTGATTTGGCTTATCGCAATTATGAAATAGCAAAAGCTGCGATTCTTTTTGTTTGCGCAGCTTGTCATTGGTGTACGGCTCTGTAAACGCTGCTCCATCTGAAAGCACTAAGTTTGAGTCACTTATATCGTGCATTTGAAAAAGCAACACGCGTCAAACATCTTTACAAACATGAGAAGCATTTATGAACCTCTTTTTCAACAAAAGACAGCATTTAATAACATGCTTTTACTCCAAACTCACTTCATAACGACAGTTGAGCTCATCCTTCTGTGAGATGATGTGGCGTCTTACACAGAATAATGCAGTCGTGTGTCAATCAAAGCGTTTCAATCTTCTGTTTATTCAGATACAGCGATGATGCAGATAGGGATTTCCTGGAATGATGTGTGTTATTGTACTTCTGCAGCGGGGCATATTTGGCGTGTGTGTGTGTGTGTGTGGGACGCCCTCTGGTGTTCAGATGGAGCAGCATTTACTACCGATCAGCTGTACTTCCCTGACAAGCTGCGTATAAAATAATCTCAGCCTTTGCCAAATCGCATGCGGTTTTCATTGCGATTAATTGTGCCGTCATAATGCGTTTACATACAAACTCGCAATACTGACCTTGGCCTCGTTGCTAGCCACAGGTTTAGCAGGAAACTGCACCTCAGTGGCTTTCAGGATGGTGTTCTCTTGAAGGATGTCTTGCTGGGACTGATTGTGGCCAAACGGCTACAGAATGACAAAAGATTCAATGCAGCTTCATCCTAAAATGCAGTTTACATCAATAGCCGTGTGGCTGCAGTTTCTAAACACTGAGACTTACCTTTCGTCCATACAGGCACTGGAAGAAGATGACGCCCACAGACCACACATCTACTTTATTAGAGATCTTTGGAGGCTCTTTACCAACAACAAAACACTCTGGTGGCAAATACCTACAAAAAAATAGAACATTTGGTTTTGTTATACATTTAAAATATTAGTCAATATTAGACAATAAAATGCATGTTTTATATATTTGATACCTCAAAAATCATGGAGCTCATAATTGTGGAGTTAAAAACAGGGGAACTCAAACTGAGCAAAAATATACTATGCTGCAGATGCTGATATTTATATAATATGGCTAAAAAGTAAGATTAAATTCTGGTAGCTTGTAATGTAAATCAATGAGATATTTGTATAAGTATAACACACTACTTGCATAAAATGCATATAAGGCCTCGTTTACACCTGGTACTAAGATGCTTTTTGGTCAATCGGATCAAAAGTAGACGACATTAAATACAGGTGTAAACGGGGTCTAAAACTGTTTGAGGTTGTCCACTTTCGACCACTTGCTTTTAGTAAACGCTCATGTTTGATCGCAAAAGACCGTCTACTCCCCGTCTAATGCGTAAACAATATAGGAAGAGCTCTAGCCAGACGGGATTTAAACTTTGTCGGCTGAAGAACCAAGTTAGATTTGAAGATGAAACGTATTTATGCTGCTCTCAGTGTGTTTTTCCATTGCCTCCGGTCACGTTCATATGTAAATTGCACGAGCTTATTTTGTCCATTAGATCAAAAGATCTGAAAAAACAAACATGTATTTACCCACCCATAGACCCTCCGCTTGAAGAAATCAGGACAGAAGTGGTTGAAAGTGGCCAAAAGAGACGGATTAAAACACCAGGTGTAAACGGGAATGTGTTTCCCTCGTCTACTTATGATCCGATCGACCAAAACACATCTTAAAACCAGAAGTAAACAGGGTCTAAATATCAGCTGTCACTCTATGCTTAGTTTTATGATCAAACCTTTGCAGTTTTAACTTTGGGGAGAAAAATGTATAATGCAATACGATGATGATTGACAGATGAACAAATGAACATTCCTCATAAGCCTGATGGATCATATTTGATGCATACATTTTAACATGATTATTCTAAAAGCCAAAAAGAGAAATTTAAGAATCTTAAAGGGATAGTTCATCCAAAAATGAAAATTCTGTCAGTAATTACTCGCCCTCATGTCGTTCCAACCCCGTAAGACCTTCGTTCATCTTCAGAACACAAATTAAGATATTTTTGATTAAATCTGAGAGCTGGATCACTCCTCCATAGGCTTCTAAGGGATTGAAACTTGTTCCCCGAAAAGTTATTAAAGACATCGTTAAAATAGTCCAAGAACTGACTACAGTGGCTCAATCTTAAGTTTATCAAGCGACGAGAATACTTTTTGTGCGAAAAACCCCCCAAAAATAACGACTTTATTTCAACTATTCATTTCCTTCTCTGTGGGCCTCGAGTCAGTTCTTGGACTATTTTAACAATGTCTTTAATAACTTTTCGGGGAACAAGTTTCAATCCCTTAGAAGCCTATGGAGGAGTGATCCAGCTCTCAGATTTAATCAAAAATATCTTAATTTGTGTTCTGAAGATGAACGAAGGTCTTACGGGGTTGGAACGACATGAGAGCGAGTAATTACTGACAGAATTTTCATTTTTGGATGAACTATCCCTTTAAGTTTCACTCTAAAATGCAAAAATAAAAAATATAAAGGTGGTCCATATAATTCTTCTGATGTCCAGGAAAATTCCCAGGAAAATGCATGACCAGATAAAAATGTGTACCTTAAATAAAATGTAAGCTGCCTTGGATAAAAGCATCTGCCAAATGCATAAATGTAAATGCAAAAACAGATGCATGTTTGATGCATGACGTTACTGTCACTCAGCCTGATCCCTGCCATCCTATTTGATATGAGAGCTATGACAGAGGAAACGATTTTCAGTGAAAAACAACTGGTCTGTTCCTCACAAATATATGCTGCTATTTCGTCCTTTTTGGAGCTTTAGAGCTGATTCCTAAATTTTCAGTTCCACAATACAAATACTGTATGTTTGGAATGACATGAGATTGAGTTTTTGGGGGAACACTGAAGTAATTGAAGCAGTAGAAAGCGCTGTGTTTTTAGCTGGACACTGACCAGTAGGTTCCGGCTCCCTGTGATGTCAGGTCCATCCCGTCCACTCCGTAGCTGTCGTCATCCATGATTTTAGACAGGCCAAAGTCTGTGATCTTAATCTCCCCGCATGCTGTTCCATCCACCAACAGGATATTTCCTGAGCAACCCAAAAAAAAAAACATACTTCCTATACAGCCTACATGACAAATAACAATCAACCATCCTTAAAAGGAGCATTTTTGCACCAATTCACCATTCGCTACAAGAACTGCGCTAGTCTCTGAGAAGAGTTCAGGTGTGTGAATGAAAGAGGACATGGGCTGTGTCCGAAAGCTTGTTGCCTCGCTACCCTAGCGTTTGCGCACAAAGGTACCTCACAAAACTGATTTCAGACAGACTTCTGAGGCAGCGTAGCAGTTTAATGATCTACATCAAAAAAGAGAGAGCTTTGGTGATAACCAAGCGAATATTTAATTACTAAAATAGTAATGATTGGTAAAAGATGGTCAAAATGTATGTTTGCACACAAACTGACCACTAACTTCCACCTTCATTTTTTAGCTCAAGGGGCATTGAATGGAACGCACAGGATTTTGGGATAACATAAGCAGCGAAGGATCCATCTATGATGCCTTCAAAAATCGATCAGATGAAGGGATCTCAGACAGGATGTGACATGATTATTGGATTCGGACGTGCCTTGTTTTTGTAGCACCGTTTGCTGCTTATTGAGGCAGAGTTTTTTATCTTTCGACACGGCCATGTTCTGTAGCTGGAAGGATTTTTCATTCCCGCTCCTGACAAAAATGTGTTATATTTTATCCCACTCCCATTTTGTCCCGTTCCCGCAGAGGAAGAGGCCTACGACGATTTTTCAGTCCCGGTCCGGTTGGATTCTGTCTAGTTCTAGTGTCTATAGGCCATTTTTTCCACTTTCCAGACACAAACGATGCTTCAGATCTCCAGGGACAGACTTGTGCATGCGGTTATTATTAGATAATTATCATTTGTCATTTCTTTCTCCGCTTCACGTACTCCTAACCAGGGTGTGTTCACACTTGTAGTTTGGCTCGCTTGGTATCTTTGGTCCGGACCAAAAATAAAAAAAATGTTTAGTCCTGGTCAGCTTAGCTTTCTCATTGGCATTCTAACACCGAACCTAAAGATACCAAACCTAAACACAGAGGGATATGTTCACAACCTGATTGGTCGGCTTTTATTACATATATATTTTGCCACGGTACTAGGGCTGTCGCGATAACCGCAATATTGCATTATACCGCGCTACTGACAGGCCAACCGCAGAGGAATGCAAGTAACCGCAGCAACCGCAAACCGCGTTTTCTTTTTTCATAAGGCCACCCTTCGTAGTTCGTACCATGTGTATTGAATGTTAAATAAGTTAATAATGATAACAGGACTGTTTATCATGGTGATTTGTACAGAGGATTCGTGGATTAGGACTTAAGCCTAAACAGACAGTGAATGTGATCGACTGAGCGCGTGTGATTACCTGCGTCTGTCTTTTAAGTCAAGTCATGTATATTCGTGAAAAGGTTGCCCTTTCCAAGGAAAGCGAAATATTTGTCGTAGGCTATCATCCTTGTAACGTGTAAGGGTATTTACCATGAATGGCGTCAGCGCTGGTCAGCATTACACAGCGCGAGGAAGCCGTTGGGGGAAAGCAGCAAGTCACGCATTGAATCAATGCCATTGGTCTCTATTAAGTGAAGCATTGCTTCAGCTTTGCCCAAAAGTAAAGCATTGCTGGCCAGCTGAGCCTTGAAAAGTGGAGCTCAAAGTTAAAAAATAATTAACACTTTGTTTCATTACATCTATCATTTAAGGAATCAGCTTTTTTGAACGTTTTCGTTGAATGAACGGTTTAATGACTCACTCAAAGACAGTCCATTGGCGTAACAACTGCGCGCTGAGTGACAGTCTTTCAATGCGCAGAGATGCTGTTTAGTTTCGGTTACATTGTTTACATTGTTTTTGTGTATGCTGACCACATCATAACACGTATTTATATAGTAACAAATAAATATAAATAAATAAATAAATGGCGGTAAAACCGCATGTAGCGCTATTGAGGCACTCAAAATTACCGCAAGGGAAATTCCTTCACCGCGAGAGCCCTACACGGCACTTACCGAATATCCAAAACAATGCTGTGTTCTGGGCTAAACGAACTCATTATATGTGCGTAGCTACATATGATGGTGTTTTGACCAGCTGAGAACTCGTGAAGAGCTTATAAAAATATGTAAAGGAGTCAAAACAGCGCCAGGAATCCCTCCGTCACACAAACCAAGATCTGCAGCGAGGAGACTGATGCCTGTACTGAACAACATCACGACTATGACGAGTAAAAACAGGTGTGCTTGAGCATTTTGTCCTTTTTAGGGTCGCATCCTGCGACATCATGTCCTGTTTTTGGTGCGTTTACATGTCTTTGGTCGGTGTTGCGTTCTGAAACCCTTCTTTTCAGCGATCTCGGCCCACTTGTTCGGTTCAGATGACATAGTTCACACTTATTCAAATGAACTGCACTAGAGCAATCGCACCAGGGTTCGTTTTAATCCAACCAAACATGCCAAGTGTGAACACACCCCCAGTATCTTTCCTCCCACAATTCAAAACTGGTCCCGCACCACACAAAGGTAAATTGTGCGTGTTGCATTCACCCGGTTTCAGGTCGTAGTGGATGATGGGCGGTTTGATCTCATTGAGGTATCGGAGGGCGTTGACTATCTGCATGACGATGGAGCGAGCCTCTTTCTCAGACATCAGCTTGTGTTGCTTCAGATAGAAATCAAGATCATTCCCCTCACAGAACTCGAGAACAGTGCAGAATCTACAACAGAAACACATCAAGTCAACATTTGTATAGTTGCAAAGTAAAATGCACAAAACAGACTATTTGGAAAATGCTTACGTGTCAGTGTCCAGAGAAAAGTAGTCGTAAAGTTTGACTATTCTGGGATGGTCCAGTTGCTTGTGGATTCTGTATTCTCTACAGGCATGTCTGGAGTGGACGAAAACAAATGAGTGTGAAAAACTTGGGAGAGAGAGAAAGGGAAAAAAAAAGGTGGGCGACATACTTGTGGTAATTCTCTTTCTTCTCTTCTCTCCAGTTCTTGTTGAGCTGGTGGATCTTCACAGCAGCATATCGTTGCTCAAACAGGTCAAATGCCTTCACACAACAGCAGAAAACGGTTAATTATGGCAATAAGACACAATTTTTCACAACACATATAAAGGTTAATAATTCTATGCTGTCTGTGAACATTTTCTAATGATTGGGTGTTTCATGCCACAGCTGTAACCATGTGTTTTATATTACTATAAAACAGACTAAATATAATTTTTTTTGAAAATTAGTGTCTTTTATGATATTGCATTTGCCGTTTGCATTAAGCAATGCAAAGCTTCGTGTAGTTTTACAATGGTTCAGGTTTATCAGTTTTTCTCTTTACAAATATATACATTTCTGGTATTACTGAGAATAATTCACACTATGAATGCTAATATAAATATCTGCATTTTCTTTAACAAAATGCTATAACTTGCCCTGAAACGACTATCTAACAGTTCCATGATCTAATAATATTTTATAAAATCAAGTCCTGTTCTACAAATTTCTCAATAAAATGTCAGATTACAGAAGTAAAATGGGTTGTGAAAATGGTTTGTTGTTGACTTTAATGTACACTAATGATTTTTTTATCCTTTCTGAAAGAAGTCTCTTCTGCTCACCAAGGCTACATTTATTTTTACAAAAAATTTTTTATAAAAGCAGTAAGAATGTGTAATATTATTACAATTTTAAATAACTGTTTTCTATGTGAATAATTCCTGTGATCAAAGCTGAATTTTCAGCATCATTACTCCAGTTTTCAGTGTCACATGATCCTTCAGAAATCATTCTAATATGATGATTTGCTGCTCATTTCTGATTATTGTTGGAAACAGTTGTGCTGCTCCAAATTTTTGAGGAAACCGTGATACCATGTTTTCAGGATTCTTTGATGAATAGAAAGTTCAATAGAACGGCATTTATTTAAAACAGAAATCTGCCATTCAATCAATTTGATGTGTCCTTGCTGAATAAAAGCATTCATTTCTTTAAATAAATAAAAAACACCTACTGACCCCAAACTTTTGAACAGTAATATATATTCATGTGTTGAACAGGAGAGAACACAAACTGTATGAAAGTGAGTGCGTGCATCTAATAATAAAAACTAAATACCTTATAAACTTCACTGAAACCTCCTCTTCCCAGCAAGTGTAACAGAAGATACCTTTCATTGAGGGTTGGATGGTCTTTAAACCTAAAAACACACCAGGCAAATTCACAACTTAAAAGATATTCTGAGATTAAGTGTGTTATTATTTCTTTTCAGAAGCACATTATGTAGCAAACAGCAAAAAAAAAAAAAAAGATATGTTTTACAATTGCAGTTTTTTAAGTTATTATCATGTCTGCAATCTCTCTTTAAACTGCACATGAAAATGTTGACCCAGACTTAATTCATCAGAGTAGCACACTCTAAAAGTTGACCTCTGATTCTTGTGTACAGCCGATAGAAAAAAATTCATGCAATAACTGACAGCGGCACAGTGTGTGTCTGATACAGCGTTCCCTTTACATGTATCAGGCTTTCTGCAGGTATCTCCAAATTAAATGTAATGCTTTTTAATGCCTTTTTTTTTACATTTTTAATGCCCATGACTAACCACGGATATGATATGATATATATATATATATATATATATATATATATATTAGTGTTGTCAATCGATTAAAAAAAAACTCGATTAATCACACATTTTTTCTGTGATTAATTGCAATTGAAACACTTACACTTGTATAGGTTGATATTAGTTTATATACAAAATGAATGTAGAGACAACATAAAGAAAGTATATTTTTATGAATGAAGGCCAGTATCACTGATACTAATGCAGCTATTGATATCTGGATAAAATGATTTCCCCCCTAATTTTAAACATTAATTACAGCCATCCAACATTACAGTGTAATTGAAAGCTATCAAATTTTTTTTTTTACATTTATTAGGCTTCAAAAAATATAACAACTTTTAATTTAAGTGAACTTCAAACAATCCTCACATAAACCTATAATAAATGTCATATTTACCTTTGCCCTTCCTGTATAACAGGTAGGACGTATACAGAAATTGAATAAAGTTATCAAACAGTCTGCGCTGCATTAACTATAAATTACATATAGACTAATCCTTATTATTATTAGTCAAGAGAAGTGAGTAATTTTCTCTGTTCCCTTTGTTCGTAGATTAACTTTACTGACAGAAGTGCAAAAGAGAACCGTTTTCTGGCGTGCGATACTGGCGCGTGTCTTTCTGTATGTGTGTGTCACATAGACAGGACATTCACAGACAGCGCGGTCTCTTTTGTCTTGTCGCTCTTGAATGGTTTACAAGCATTTGCATGAATAAGAGCGGGATCATATAATGTAACGCTACCCAAAGGATGACGAAAATTAACGGATGCTGCCTGCATTTGCGTTAAATATTTTAACACGTTAAAATGGAAAAAAACTTTGGTCTAGTTTTATTCCTGTTATTCCTGCTGTCCAAAATGCCCGCGTCACCTCCGCATTACGGCAATTTTGCTCCGGCCGGAAGCAATTACCAAACCGGTTCCGCGTGTTTATCACACTAACGTACATAATTTGCGACAGCAAATAAAAATAGTTAATTATTAAGGCTATACGGTATTCAAATAAATTGATAATATAAAATTCTCTTCAAAACTATCTAAATTTTTTATCCCTGTAGAATTCTAATTTAATGCTTTTTAATACCATTTAAGGCCTTAATTTTCGCAAAATCCATTTAATGACTTTTAATGCCCCGTGGAAACCCTGATGTTTGTAGGCAGTGCATTTTATCTGCAAACTCTGCAGTGTTTCTCTGCTCTTTCCATCCCCATATTTAAAATCTCCAAAAACAATATTTAAGATTTCATTGAAATAATTATATATTATAAGAAGTGGGCGGGACATACTGTGAACTGTCCTCATTGTTGATTCTTTTAAGTTCTCGAATGTGCAGATTCCTCACGCGCTCCAACCGTTCCAGCTCCGCCTGAATCTCTGCCTCCTCCTGAACACACACACACGTTGGGTTCATGCGTTAAGGGAACTTTCCAAAGACACAATCATTTTTATACTGTACAAACTGTATATTCTCTCCCCTTACAATAACCCTACCCCTAAACCTACCCATCACACAAAACTTTCTGCATTTTAACATTTTCAAAGAAACATCATTCTGTATGATTTATAAGCTGTTTTCCACATGGGGACCAAAAAATGTCCCCACAAGGACAAGGATTTCGGACTTGAGACTTGAGCACATACTAACATCATGTATGAATGACAGATTCTAGTGAAAGGACAAACAAAAACTGCTTAAAACATCCTTTCTGCAAGACTGCTTTTGCATGAAGCACCTCACTGCCTTTTAACCATATTACTCTGATGCTCATGACTGTGTGTGTGTGTGTTATGTTTATATAGAGAGACTAACCTTTTTGAGATGACCAAGTCTCAGTTTGAAAATTTCTTCTTGCTCATGATACTCTGCCACAGTCAATCTGCACATTCAATACAGAAGCATTTCAATAAAAGAACCATTTTGAAGACAATATTGCAGAAAACATTTTACTTTTTTTCCTTATCAGCCTTTTCTGGTTCTATAAACCATCCATGCTTGTATGATGATCTTAAAATGATGAATTGTGTCCTAATCATCTAATTTTAATAACATTAGAAGTCAATGGGAAGTCTGCATTTCGAAGGCAAGAAACGAGTATGTGTGTTAATATCTCACAGCGTAGGCAGGCTGGGTTTGAGGAAGGGGTCGTTGTCAGCTCCATTGACGGCTTTGGTCTTTCTCTGTTTGGACTCAGTGGGGGTCGGGGTCTGGGAGGAGGGTGTGCTGGGAGGTTTGCGCTTTGCTAGAAGTTTCCGCTGCCTCTCAATCTCTTCCCTCTGCTGGTTTATCCACTCTTGCTGCCTATTAAAACAGACATAGAAAAATATTAAAACCCCAATAAAAAAATAATAACAGGCAAATGCAGGACAGAAAAGACTCGCCCTATTTTATTATTTACAATGGCAGATACGTTAATCCAAACTAAATGTACAATGCATTAACACTAATGTTTGTACAAAAATTCAATATTTAATTAATTCATTAAAGTTCACCAATATCCCATCTGGATTTCATTTATAGAATTATTTATATACTAAATATAATGTAAAATTCTGTAAATTAGGGTTAGGGCTGAGGTCAGTGCATTAACTTTATGCTTTATGTCACATTTCGTCTAGTCTCAGATGTCACGCCCAGACCGTTGGCTGAACATCTGATGCATAAAGCTCGGTTCACAGCACCATTGACACGCATGACAAAGCAACATGATCCCATTCAATTCAATGGAGAGCTAGCCATTTCCGGCGACAGGATGTAACTTGTAGATATGCAACAAAGTTGAGACAGGTTTAACTTTATGCAAATGAAGAGCGACTTTCGGAAGCGACAACCAATAGGAGTGAAGTCAGTGAAGTGCATGTGACCCGTCACTACATCCTGTAGTAGAGTGTCAGTGGGTGCTTCTCAATACTCAAATTGATTCTTCCTCGTTTCCTCGCTCCCACGTCCTCTAGCCCGTGACCCAGAAACCGATCAAACTCAGCCGTCTTTAAAGGGATAGTTCACCCAAAAATGACAATTCTGTCAGTATTTACTCTCCCTCATGTTGTTCAACCCCGATATTTTTAAAATTAAGATATTTTTGATTAAATCTGAGAGCTGGATCACTCCTCCATAGGCTTCTAAGGGATTGACACTTGCCAGCCCCGAAAGTTATTAAAGACATCGTTAAAATAGTCCAAGTGACTACAGTGGCTCAATCTTAAGTTTATCAAGCGACGAAAATACTTTTTGTGCGCAAAAACAAACAAAAATAACGACTTTATTTGAACTATTCATTTCCTTCTCTGTGGGCCTCGAGTCAGTTAACTTAGTATGACTGCGTAAGCTACGTCACACGTAGGCTCACTATTGGCCGACGCTGGTCATGTGTAGGGCTGCAACTAACGATTATTTTAATAATCGATTAATCTGTCGATTATTTTTTCGATTAATCGGATAAAAAAAAAACATTAATTTCCAACCCTTTATTCAAAAACAGAACTGACAGTGCAAATTCACAGTGCAAAAGATCTTCAGAAAGTGCACAAACAGGTCACTCCTTAAACATCCCTGAGCTGTTAAAGTAATAATAATAATTAAAAAATTTACTAACACAAAAAACATACACATGTATGCTTTACATCTGCCAAATACATAGGCTTCTTAAAAATAGTGAACAAAAAGAGTATATTTTTGTTAAAAGGGACCTGAGCTGTTAGAACAATAAATAATTTGATTTTAAAATGATTTGTTTGAACGTCAGAACTTGTTCTCTACACTACACTCAGACGCACACACTCACAAAGTCTCACACTCACAGACGCACACACTCACAAAGTCTCACACTCACAGACGCACACACTTACAAAGTCTCACACTCACAGACGCACACATTCACAAACTCTCACACTCACAGACGCACACAATCACAGACTCTCACACTCACAGACGCACACAATCACAGACTCTCACACTCACTCACAGACTCTCACACTCACAGACGCACACACTCACAAACTCACTCACAGACGCACACACTCAAACTCTCACACTCACAGACGCACACACTCAGAGACTCACACTCACAGACGCACACACTCACAAACTCACTCACAGACGCACACACTCAAACTCTCACACTCACAGATGCACACTCACAAACTCTCACACTCACAGACGCATACACTCACAAACTCTCACACTCACAGACGCACACACTCAGAGACTCACACTCACAGACGCACACACTCACAAACTCACTCACAGACGCACACACTCAAACTCTCACACTCACAGATGCACACTCACAAACTCACACTCACAGACGCATACACTCACAAACTCTCACACTCACAGACGCACACACGCACACTCACAAACGCACACACTCACAAACTCTCAGACTCACAGACGCACACACTCACAAACTTGTGTGTTGTTTTGTCTTTTGTCAAATATGTTGTAATCTTTAACAAAATGTTTGACATTATTTGACAAGCACATGCACACAAAAGACACGTGCAGTCGGATAATAGGTAATAATAATAGCAATAATAATAATTACAACAGAAGATAATATCTCTAGTCTATCCTAATATTAATTATAAATACAATGTATATAAAATATAAATACAATGGATTGACCACCTCGTATGGTGTGTAAGGCCTATTTTGCAGCTCATCCATTCGGAGCATATAGTGAAGTTTCTCGGAGTCATTTAGAATAAAAAATTCAGTGCTGCAAATTGTGGAAAAAATATTCCCCTTGGAGTGGTACTTGGGACAGACAAGAAAGTGTTTTCATCTTCTGTCTATATGATTCAAATCACAGTCTGCTAATTCAGTGGTAAAAATGTAATTGGTTTTATTTATTGTTGTCCATTTATCGAACTTCCATGCCTCTTAATAATTACATTCCTATGTACCAATTTACTAATGCTCGGACACACTCCGTCTCTCTCGCGCGCAAACACACTCGGTAACTTATCTCTCGCGCGCAGACACACTCGGTATCTTTCGCACACTGTCGCTCGCGCTGACACACCCGGTCTCTCGCGCGCGCAGCGTCCAGTCCGGCGCCTTATAGCTCTGCTCCGCGCTCAACACATTTTTTTATACTCAAATATGGCGGCAAATCAATGCCAATAATAACCGAGCGCACAACTGATGCTGGCGCGCGCGGTAAATGACTTTCGCGAGAGAATAACAGATCTACACGCGAGGAAACGGGAACTCGCGAGCTCATTCATACTCTGCGCGCGCTCATGACATCTCCTCTGCACGCAATACAAGCCCTCGCGCGCGCGCATGATCATTTCACAAGCTCTCGCGCGCGCGCATGATCATTCCACACGCTCTCTTGATTGCTCTCGCCTGCTGCTTTTGCTCGCTCGAACAATTTTATTTTTGACAGTCGAGGGGCGGGACTTCCTGTTTTAATAACCTCAAATGTCATTGGTTACTTCCCATTTTCCGGAAGTCAGTTGTGATTGGACGCCTGTCCAATGACTCGTAATTCACTTGATTTGAGACATCACTTAATTTGTCTTTTATTGTGGTTTATTAATGTGTAATGTGATTTAATGCATTGTTAATGTAGAATATATTCTTACCAGATACTTTATTAACAGAAAGTCTTACTAGTGATTGCATTGTGTTGTTAAGAGATATTTACAGACTGTAACAACGCATTTCCATGGTTAATAGCATTGTAAATCTACCAAAATTCTTATGCATTTTTACATAATATAAATGGTTCATTATATTTTCTGTTAAATGTAAAAGGGGTTCTGGCTTCGTAAGTTAAGATACAGTACACAGCATTAATTATAGCTTACAAATGCCTTTTCAGAATTTGCTACCGAATACAGAGGAACAATATTAAACCCAGCAAATTATTAAACCCATCTTAAACCCAGCAAAGTAGCTATTACAACATTATATAGTGATCTTAATCATCTAACTTTTTGTAAGCTACATTGTATTTGCCTCATTACCATGAAAAGAAAGAGACAGAAAAGAGATACGCTAGAATCAGTGAACGTACATTAATATACTGACAAAATTAGCAGGGTTTGGGATTAATTAAAATCATGTCGGTTTAAGAGCACGACATACCTTTGAAATGTTATTAGTTTTATTATAAAACTAATACAGTTTTATTACATACTGAATTGGTCGATGTGTCTCGGAGTCTTCTTTATTATGTTGGCTTGAGAAAGCCAGCATATATTTAAACATTATTAGTATTTATTATTATTATTATTGTGAGAAATTGACTCCGCCTAGAACTTTAATGCTTCACCAAACTCGGCTCAGAACTTCAGACTGGTTAGACTCGCTTATATCTTTTCTAACTGGTCAGACTTACTTTCCCAAAAAATCCCATTGATTTGCGTAATCTGAGCAATGAAGGCCGTAATACTTAATGCTGTCCACTAGAGGGGCGACAGGTTAATAAATCTTTTCTACTCTCTTTCCCTGTTTGCATCAGTTTAAATGACAAATACATGCATGAATTTCATTCATAAATAGGCCATATCTGTGTATGAGAACAAGCTTTACTCTGCAGAACATGATCCTCCAGGGTCAGGACTAAATGTTAAATCTATAAATGAATGTGTAAAGTTGGGTGTCTGCATGCAAGTCACTAAGAGTTTTGGGTGTCTGCATTTGCTTGAAGTCACTAAGAGTTTTGGGTGTCTGCATTTGCTTGAAGTCACTAAGAGTTTTGTGTAAAACATTCTTTTTTTTCTCCACTTCCTGCAGTAACATTTGTTCAGTTAGTAAGGTTCAAGCATGTGATAAAGACAGAAATGTGATAAAGACATCTTCAAAAACAGTGCCGTTTTGTTTGCATGTGTTGTGAGAACAACTTAATAAGAGAAAGTATGACGCAAGCACACAGCATAAATTATTACAACCCATCTGAACATAACATAGCCTATCTTAAAAAAATAAAAGGCACTCATGCTGCCAGAACCCCTTTTACATTTAATAGAAAATATAATAAACCACTCAAAAATGACATAATAGTAATACACAGGATGAAAACAAAAAGCTTACACAACAACTCTTTCTTATTGATATAAACAATTAATTTATCTTTTATTCAAAGCCCTTGTTATATTTACAACTATTTAATGGACATTTTTAACTTTTTACATTCTGAGGTTCTCAGATCCAATTTAATTTTGGTTGGATAAACGTAAATAGCTGTAAATGGGGGTATAGTGGTAATGTAGTGGTGAACTACAGCAAATATGACTTTGCATTCACATTTTTCTCCAATTTCTTTTAGATATTTTATATAGTGTTATAAATACAAAATGTAATGTGAAATGATCATGCGCGCGCGCGAGAGCGTGTGAAATGATCATGCGCGCGCGCGAGAGGGTGTGAAATGATCATGCGCGAGCGCGAGGACTTGTATTTCGTGCAGAGGAGATGTCATGAGCGCGCGCAGAGTATGAATGAGCTCGCGAGTTCCCGTTTCCTCGCGTGTAGATCTGTTATTCTCTCGCGAAAGTCATTTACCGCGCGCGCCAACATCAGTTGTGCGCTCGGTTATTATTGGCATTGATTTGCCGCCATACTCGAACATCTCCGCGACTTATTGATAGTCGCGCGACACAACGAATCGATAATGAAATTCCTTGCCAACTATTTTAATAATCGATTTTAGGGATGCTCCGATTGATCGGACGCCGATCATGATCGGCCGATATTGGCTAAAAATAGATTGATCGGCGAACCCCAAAAGCGCCGATCAAAAAAGCCGATCACATGACGTGAATTACTTGCGCGACTTTTTCCCACCTGCGTGCGTGGCGCACGGGCACACAACAGCAGAGTGGAGCTTGGCAGTGGCAACATGAGTTCTCCTTCACCGGAACGAATAGGGATTCTCCAAACGGATTGAAGCGCGCGTCCGAGTGAAGACCGTGCACCGCGCGAGCCACAACAGAACGCGGTATCTGCGCCACTGATCGCTGCGGCAACGAGCACTTTGATCACTTGATTAAAAAAAAAAAAACATTTCAGCGCTAGATCGCGTCTTATTTAATAAATGAACAAAATGAATGCTCCGAGTTAATTGGAGATGTTTTTATTTATTTGTATTGGTACATTCGTGCCGCGAGATGTTTCAAAAGTGGTGGTGGTATTTTATTTTTTTTGATCTGACGTAGTTGGTTCCTCAACTACATCAGATTCAGATTCAGATTATTTTGTCATGTCAGCATTCAAAGCTATTTCCATGGCAAAAATTCGATTATAAAAATACAAATATCATATAAATACAATAAAACAAAACAAATATAAACAAGAAGTCATTTTATACAATATATATTTTTAAATGAACATATGATAAAAAAGCCAAAACCTTTTCAGGCATAATCTCATTAAATATGTCCTTTAATGAAGTAACTTCATAAAAGAGCATTCTGCTCAACTACATCAGACGTTCATAATAAAAACAGAAAAAAACTTGCCATAGTTTTGTCCTTTTATCAGTAGCCAGTTTTGGTGTAACAAGTTGTACATTTTGTTGCCAATTAGTAAATGTAGTGGGTGTATTAAGAGGCTACAATTTCCAAAAATCCCTAAGTGTAACTTGATCCCCTCCCATTAGGCTGATCTGATGTGTGTTGGTCTGCCTGACCCCTCTTTGTTTGGAATAATTTAATGTTACTCTGCCTTATTTGGGAAAGCTGGCCTACAGTAGCCTTAAGACATCTCATTTTCTAAATACAATTAAATAAACACATTTTTTACAAATGGTGAAAACTCTGCTAGATTATAGATAAAAGATTCCCATTCCCCTGCCATTCTGTGATCGGAAGTGATCGTGATCGGCCCCAAAAATGCTGATCAGAGCATCTCTAATCGATTTTAATCGATTTAATCGAATCGTTGTTGCAGCCCTAGTCATGTGTATGACGTACAACACAGAAACACTACGCTGTTACACTAGTGAACTGACTCGAGGCCCACAGAGAAGGAAATAAATAGCTGAAATAAAGTCGTTGTTTTTGCGCACAAAAAGTATTCTCGTCGCTTGATAAACTTAAGATTGAGCCACTGTAGTCACTTGGACTATTTTAACGATGTCTTTAATAACTTTTCGGGGAACAAGTGTCAATCCCTTAATAAGCCTTTGGAGGAGTGATCCAGCTCTCAGATTTAATCAAAAATATCTTAATTTGGGTTCCGAAGATGAACGAAGGTCTTACGGGGTTGGAACGACATGTGGGTGAGTAATTACTGACAGAATTTTCATTTTTGGGTGAACTATCCCTTTAAGGAC
Organism: Gila orcuttii; assembly: GCA_026230005.1. NCBI lineage: Eukaryota > Metazoa > Chordata > Actinopteri > Cypriniformes > Leuciscidae > Gila > Gila orcuttii. The sequence continues at coordinate 4,972,798 of JAPDVR010000011.1, forward strand.
ATCTCAATTCTCTATTTGCCCCACAAGGAGTGAGGATGCTTTCTGAGGAGTCATGAGCAAGGACACACAGGTCAATCCTTCCCTCGCATCCTAAGCGGGTTGAGTTAAGACGTGAGGAAATGAAACGAAGATGCACAAATGAGAAATGAGAAGCACCCAAAGGCAAGATGGAGGACAGGTTCATTTTAGCAGTCAGCAACTACCCAATAATTTATGAAGTCTCTGTGTACATACGGTGTTGACGCCGTTGAACTGAGGACATGCAGCGACAAAGTCAATGGCAGTGTGAACGCAGTTAAAGGGACACGAAAAGCGAAACATTTTAAGAGTTTCAAAGTCGTCATCTGATTGTTTGAATTCTATAGGATCTCTCTGTGTTCCTAGACAGACTTAAAGAATGCAACAAAGTCATTGTGACGCCAAACCAGAGATGAACAAACCACATCATCAGGGCTAATGCGGATGGATTTATTTATTTTAAACAGTTGAGAAAGAAAACGCATGTGTAACAGAATAATGGATCCGTGTGTCAGGTCTTAAAGTGACAGCAGTCTAATATACCTGCTGCCACATTATGAGATAATATAAAAAATATCTATAGGGACGTCCCGCGTGACGTCACGCCATTTGGAGCAGCCATCTTGACGGAATAGAAAATGCTATACCGCCGGTGATAATACAGCTCGTAGCGAAATATTTCTATCATGCCCGAGCGATGCTGTGCAGTTGGATGCGATCAGATACGTGATCATACAAAAGGAATATCTTTATACCGTATCCCAAAATAAACAAAATGGAGAAACAAGTGGTTGGCGGCAATAAACAGGCAAAACGCTGATGGCGGTGTTACTGTTTGGCTTCCAACTCAACACAGTCCAACTCAACACAGCTTTGCAGTCTTCATTTTGGATCAGGTAAGTTGTCTCCTCGAAGGCTAATGAATGATTTCTCGGAGTTCGGGATCAAATGTTATAAATCCACTGTTGCCATAGAAATCCGCAATGTTTGTGTGCACTACCATTCAGCATAACATAAGCTTGTCTTAGCCGGACACATCAGGCTCCCAATGTTTCGATATATATATATATATATATATATATATATATTTTTTTTTTTTTTTTTTTTTTGCTTTAAACAGAAAATCATTTGTTAATCAAACGTTTAGCTGTCGCCCTTTATGATAGAACTATTGTGCATTTTTTTCACAGTTCTTCTAACGGTGTATGAGTTGACTACATTTTTAGTTGACTCAAGTTTTTTTTGTAGCAGTGAAAAAAAAACTTACCAATATTAGCTAGAAACAGTATTAAAGTGGTAGTAAAGAGTAGAGAAGAGAGCCGTGGAACTGCTCAGTTAGCTTCAGAGTCAGTAACGTTACTGGTAAATGCATTTACCTAACACACTGTAGCCCAATGTCAAAACATTTTTATGTAATTATATTATTAGTATAATAATATACTAATAACATATATTACCCACGGCAATGGATATATTATTAGGGGTGGCCCACCCCTAATAATAGATCCATTGCCACTGAGTAGCTGACGGATGTATTCCGTCAAAATGGCTGACACGCGGCTTGGGGTCACGTGACTGGGAGATCCCTATATGGCAGTTTTCCCCCATGGTCTTGATGTTAAAATTGTGGTCAGTGAAAATGCTGAGTGGCTAGTAACTTTGAAAAACCACTAGCCACAGTGGCTGGTGAGCATAAAAGGTCATGTCAAGTCCTGCACCTCATGAAAGAAAAAAAATCCATCTAGTTTAAAACTGTGACAATAAGCTCTTATCAGGATCTACTAAACGCTGGATTTTCAAAACTACGAGAAGTTCACGGTATAGACCCATTAAAAGACATCCAAGAGTCAATGTCTGTTATTGTTGGGACATTGACTTTATATTTTCACGCCCCTAAACAAAACAAACTGTGATTGGCTGCTTTTCATGTCAGTCAAACAGCCTCTGGGCGGTCCTTGGCCAATGAAAGCTGCTATGGAGTCTAGTCCTACTGCCGTCAGTCTGAAGGTCTGGTTACATTGTGAAACTACATTGAGACTAACTGAAGAGCAGCACATTGGCGCCCAGGTCAAGTACTAAATGATGACAGTCCATTTCTGCACTTGTTCCGTCCCAGACAAACCCACACAAATTGAGTGTGTGTCTCTTACTTGACCAGGTTCTGGAAGGCATATCCATCCGTCCACTGTTCTGAGTAGGACGCTCCGTGCCGGACTGTGGTGAAGTGTCCCAGACGCAGCCGGTCCTGCATGCTCTTTTCCCGGCAGGACTGCTTCTCTTGAGTGCTCTGGGAGGACGGGAACACACTCAAGAGTCACTCAACTACCCCTGACACACTAGAAATAAGCAGCTGTGAGCATATGAAACACAGCTCACCTTCTCAATGAGGAGTTTTTTACTCATCGTAGTGCATTTGTTCAGACGCTCCTTGAAACGTTCCAGCAGCTTCTGTTGCTCATCTATCTGTCTGCGAAGGTCACAGTTCGCCTGGGGAGAAAATATTAAAACCACTGAATTTCTGAACTCAAATTGCACTTTGTGATTTCTACATAAAAAGAAAAGTGAAGGACAGGTGACACTCAGATGCTCGTCTGTTTTGTTACTCACCCTGAGTAGATCATCTATTCTGCCCTCTTTCTTCTCAAGGTCAAGATTCTTATTGCTCTCAAGTGCAGCCAGTTTCAACAGTGTCAAATCCGTCTGAGAGCAGAGAAGGAAAGAGAAATAAAGAATGCAAATAACAACGGAGATTGAGAGAGAATCCATGTCATCATGTGTTATCAAGTCACAGTAAACTGTGTATCATACAGTGCAAGCGAGCTTGTTTAATAGCATCAGAACATGTAGTACACGCATATAACTGCGTCAAAGTATTTTTGCCAGCAACATTTAACAGCATTAGCGTATGCAGTGCTTATTTAACAGTGTCAGTGTGCAGTGTACGCTAGGCAGTGTCAGAGCGTATAATGAATATTTTTAACAGTGTCACAGTGTGCCTGTTAAACTGTCACTATGCTGTGCAAATTATGATGTAACCGTGTCAGTGTACAGTGTGCAGTTTTAGAGTGAGCTCACTTCACAGCATCAGAGTATGCAGTGCTTCTGTTAAAGTGTCATCCTGACCTTGTTTATCTGTGCCAGCGCATACATTGCACACATTTAACAGCATCAGTGTGTGCAGTGCTTATTTAACTGTTAGTGTGCAGTGTAAGTTTTGCAGTGTCAGGGTGTGCAATGAATATTTCTGTATACTTGCAAGTATTTCTATTATAACCGTATCAGTGTACAGTGTGTATTTTTAAGAGCATCAGTGTGAGAGTGAGCTTAGAGTGCCAGAGCATGCAGTGCACACATGTGTGTGACAAAACCTTGAACTACTTACAAGTGTCACTGTATGCAGTGCATATTTAAATGTCAGTGTGCAGTGCACGTTTCAGTGACTAAGTTTGCAGTGCATTCGTGCAGTGCACGTTATATTGTCCAGTGCAAGTTAAACAGTGACAGTAATATTCAGTGTGCATGTACAACGGCTTAATGTTGACCTTGTTTAACAGTGCTAGTGTATGCAGTGCATACATTTAACAGCAGAGCATACGGTGCTTATTTAACAATGGCAGTGTGCAATGAATGTTTTGTAGTGTCACAGTGTGAAGCGCACGTTTCACTGTGTCCAAGCGTGCTATGCATGTTTAACAGTGTCTCAAAGTGCAACTGAGTGCAGTACACACATATAAGCAGTGCACAACAGTGTCCTGCAGACTGACAAGTTTAACAATCAGAAAAAGCAGGGAATATTCGATAGTGCATGAGCAATAGTGACGCAAGTATTACCTGGACACTTCTGCTGCTAATCTGTTTTGAATTCATCATGTGATCCATGAAACACAGGCTGGTGGGTGAGGAGCTGTTCTGTCTGACCTGAGAGTGAAAAACAGCGACATTAATAAAAATAAGCATCACTGGTTCCTTGCTGATGTTTAGATCTTCCTCACGACTTACGATAGCCCCAGGTGCAGAGTGAGAGTTCTGCGGTGAGCGCAGGACCAGAGGAAGACTCCTGACTGGACTCGATCCGTTTCCTCCTTGGAACTTCAGGAAGGAGATATACCATGTTTTTTTTAACAGCACCACACAACATACTAACAAGGATGTGGCGTCATCACAGTGTTACCAATTTCACAACTCTACAAGTCAAAACATCTCCTAAAGCGAGCAGCCATTACAAGATGAAAAAGCAGCAGTACTCTGACTAAAAGCTCTCTGACACCCGGCTGACATTTAATACAAAGCTGAGTCATCCACACAAAGCTTTACTCACATCAAAATAATCGCTGATCTTGGGCCCTCGGCCGGAAGACTTTCCTGAAAGGTAAAAAAAAAAAAGTATGGTCGTTGGATACAATCACTTTTCTGTGAGTGCACTGCATTATTTCCAGGGCTGCATGATATTAAAGAAAAGTGCGATATGTGATAACTCATATAATTCGATATGCGATACGATAATGCTTAAAGTGCGTAAAATAAACTTAAATTATCTTAACAATTATATTTAAAATGATATAACCTACATACGGGTTTCTTCTTGTGACAATAAAACATCCCTACAACTTCTGAAAGTGAACAGCAGTGTTTTACTGTAGCATTAGAAGTGTTATTTTAACATCAGTGTAAACCAGGGTTTCAGGAAGGCTAACATTAGGATTATTTAACAACAGAAACTGAATAATTAAATGTAAAAATAAAACTCTGCTTAGTTTTCACTGTATGAATTAAATATATATACGGATTCTTATAAAACTACAAAAGTTATTCAGCCAAGAACAGTTTTCCCTTTGTCTTTTGTGCATGACCCTAGTTATTGCAAGCTGTTGCGATATGCATATAGCCATAAATACATTTGTGATATTTCGATAATTTCGATATATTGTCCAGTAGAGGATGGATACCCGACCCGAGCCCGATGGGCCAGGCCGGGTTCGGACAGATATTTAGAAATTATGTTCGGGTTCGGGTCGGGCTCGGTCACATCAGCGCGATATGTATAGTTGTGTACAAAAATGTAGTTGTCAAACAAACTATTATGTCTCGTTAAGAAATGCTTCATTCATAAGCACAGGAAGTCAACGTTACCTTGACTGCTCTCTGATTGGTTATCAACCTTCCTCTTTCTTCCCCTGGATGACTCGGAGTGCTTCTTCTCTGGAGTCTTGGGAAAACAGGAAAAAGCATTACTATTTTATTCAAGCAATTCTTCCATTCACTAAATCAATACAAATCAATATAAATGCTTTGGGTAAGTTTCATCTAAAGCTGAATTCAGGCCTCAAAGGAGTTGTAAAAGTTTCACCAAAGAGGCTTCCAGACATTGCAAACATCATTTGCCATGTCATTACAAACATATTTGACTTTTTTATTAATATCCTGCTTTTTTCAATTAAATAAATGTGAATATGGACAGGTGCAGTCAAGCTTCAAAATGACAATCAAGCAATCATAAAAGCAATTCATAACGGTTTTGCATTTAGAAAACAAAGAATGAAATTACATTGCAGGAAGGAACTCAAAAATAAGTTATTACTGAAAATCTTCTCTCCACTACAGCTTTCAAATTATGGCACGTCAACTTTAACGTCTAAGATATTATATCACATAACTGTATTATGTGAATAATACACACACAATTAAAATTAAAAAAATCACAGCACAAAGTGAAGATCGTCAAACTTACTGAATAGGCAGGCGATCCTCCTTTCTTTATGTCAGAGTTCTTTATGGGAATGAAAAAAGTACTTTTTAAATACATGGATAAACTGTTGAAACAGATCTGTTCAATCAATATAAAGCTATAAATATAAATGTCAAATCTTTGAGTGTACATGTCCATAAAGTTCACCTCAGACTCCTTGTCACTAGATGACCCCAGGCTGCCAAAACTGTGACTAGAACATTCGTTATTGTTCAAACCCTAAACAAAAAAAAGATTAAAACAGTATAAAGCAGGTTTAGTCCAGGTCATGACAGAGAGCTCAAAAATTTTCACAATATTCACACTGATTTCACAGGTGAAACAAAATTAAAGGGGTCCTTTTATGCTTTTTTACATGTTCAACTTTCTTTAGGTTGTAATGTTGCTGTTTGAGCATGAAAACGTCTGAAGGGAGTTATTCTCTATATCAGTGCGCACTTTTTCTGAAATCCCTGAAACGCCTCCATTGTGGTCTTGAATTTTCTTCCAGGAACGAACACGTCACAATATTCCTCATTTAAATAATTCCTGCCCGAGGCATATGCAGGTGAGGCCTGAGTTGCGTTAATAGTGTGTTGAAACTCGCTGTTCTGTTACGGGGCGTAACATTTCCCAAACATGCTTGAAGAGGTTGACCAATCACAACACACGGATCCAGCTGACCAATCAGAGCACATTAAGAACTTTTCAGGAGGGGTTTCATAGAGACCGAAACTAAACTAAGCGTTACTGACAGACTGGGAAGAGAGATGCTCGCTACGACAATGTCGAATATGTGAAAAAAAGTTTTTTTTTGAAAATTCAAGCATGGGAACCTAATTTAGTAGATCCCAAAAACAAAATTAACACTTAATAGGTCCCCTTTAAGCAACATTATGCCTATAATGTCAATCTTGGGTTCTTGCAAGTATGTGAATGTTACAAAATATGGTTTTAATATACTTTGATTTAAACTACAACAGCTAAAACTGTGTTAGACTTCGTAAGTTCAGTTCACTTCACAGTGAATCGATTCAATCTTTTATTCAATGATTCAGAATTAAGTCCATGGATTGGTTGTTTCAATCCTTTACCAAAAAAAAAATTTATTTGTAGGTACATTTTGGTTTTTATTACTATCTATTGTTGAATTGATGCACATAAAATGAGCAAATTCTTATAGGTGTTCATTTAGTGAAAAATTTAAATGAAATTAGTGTGGGAAACATTTCAAATAGCTTTATACTTTTTCTATACATTAAACATTGTTTAGCCTAATTAGTTGATTGATGCTTGATGATTGAATGATTCAGTTTAAAGAAAACAAAAATAACCCATTTAGCCATTTTAGAGAAAGTATCAACATATCTAAATTATATTCAAATTAATTAAATAATAACTTAAAATGACATGATGATGCACGTGTGTGTGTGTGTGTTTGCATGCGAGTGCATTACTTTAAGTCCGCCGCTCGCGCTCCCTGTGCTTCCTCCTGTGTTTCCACTAACTGCCCCGATGAAACGTGCCTCCAAGAGCTCCTGCCGACGTGGATCCAGCGAATGCAGCTCATCCATTCCTACAAACACAGACAAACATGTCACGCTCAACACATTCACACACAGGTACAGAGGCTTCAGGTTCGGGAGGAGTGTGATCATGATGACGCATCCTCCTGGAATCTTACGAGACTATCAAGTCATTGTTTTCTGATCCTATGCCACCCTAAAAGAGCCAAAAGATCATACTTATTATTGGTTTAAAGGCACACTAAGAACTTCGGTTGTGTTCACAATTGTAGTTCTAATCACCAAAAAAAAACATTTAGGCTCAATCCCAATTCACCCCTTGCCCCTACCACTTGACCCTCCGTTTTGCGCGTTCACGTCTAGGGGTAGGGTGTCCCGATTCTTGTTGTGATAGAGGGGTAGGGCGAAGGGGTAGAGAGGCACACCCCGAACAGAGGGCTACGAGAAAGTTTCCAGAATACATTGCAAATCACCGGCGAGATGGCTTCGCAAACGGTTAAACATTTAAATTTAGCCCCAGATGACACCACCATGCACTTTATTTACTCTTATAATAATAATATAGGCATTTAAATTAAGAAATTGTATAATAAATGACCTTTCCGAAACAGAAAAGAGATACATTTCGAGGAAGCAACGTTATAATCATCATGTTTCCTCAGAGATAAGAGCAGCGGCGCTCATTGTCAGTCGTTGTCATGGAGAAATCCTGTAAAAACTCGTCGCTTCCGTAACGTCAGACCCATCATCGACGACTGATGTTGTCTCGGGTTCATAGGGTTGTTCCATTTCGTAGGGGAATATTTCAACCCCTTAGCCCTTGTAACTCTGTTTTAAGGGCCAAGGGCTACACTCGAAAACAAGGGGTAGGGGTAGGGGGTGAATTGGGATTGAGCCTTAGTCCTGGTCTGCTTAGCGTACACATTGGCATTTTAACACCAAATCTAAAGATGGGTTATTAAAGGGATATGTTCACAAACTGATTGGTCGGCTTTCTTTGCGTATATTTCGCGACAGAACTTTTTACATCATCATACATTACACGCAGACACGAGCACACATGCTAGTTAACAGTCGCTAGTTGTTCAAGCGCGGCTTTTTGGCCGAGACGAAGCCGACAACACAGTCAGCTTTCGTCGCCACTAGTTCTTTGACGTCGGCTTGGTGAGTCCCGGCCTCAAGACGTCCACCATCCTTCAGATCTGACTATGCTCAAGCTTCTTAAAACAGAAAAAAAATGTATCTGCTCTTTTCATTTTCATTTTTCATGGCAAACGTCAGCACAGCTTCTTCCTGTCAGAATGGCAAACAGGAAGTACAATGAGAGGTTTCCTGCTCATTATCAGCTGATGCCACTGACGGTTTAGCTCCATTCATCTATTTTAGTCTCAGAAAATAATGATGACAATCTACAGAAAAAAACTAAATAAAATGCAAGTTAATACAATGAGTATTTTTCACATGCCACTGTGAACTCAATATTACACATTAAATTTGGTGACTGACTACTCTATATACACTCCCATTCAAAAGTTTGAAGTCAGGAAGATTTGAAAAAAAAAAAAAAATTAATACATTTATTCAGCAAAAGACTTAGGCTAATTAAAAAAAAATTACATTTCAATTAATGCTGTTCTTTTGAACTTTCTATTTATCAAAAATCCTGAAAAACATTCATCACAGTTTCCGAAAAATTATTAAGCAGCAAAACTGTTTTCAACATTGTTAATAATCAAAAATGTTTCTTGATCATTAAATCATCATATTAGCATGATTTCTGAAGGATCATGTGACACTGAAGACTGGAGTAATGATGCTGAAAATATAGCTTTACCATCACAGGAATAAACCACCTTTTTTTTACTTTATTTTTGACTAAATAAATGTAACTTTAGTAAGTATAAAATAATGTTCTTCTAATAATTCTGATGGAAAGAGGCGCATTTTAAATTCTATACCTGTTTTTTTCAATGAATAACAATTTAAATGTGGGTCTGTTCCTCACACAAAGCTCTTGTATGAATTCATAAGACCTATCATTGTGCATTAGTTAGTTATACATGGGTTTTTGTGTCATTTTGGAGCTTAACAGTCTACATGAATTATTGCTGAATTTGGAAAAAAATAAATTATGAAAGATTGTCAATAATTTGCATCTGTGTTCTACAGAAAAATGAAAGCATACAGGTTTGGAACAACATGAGAGTGTGAATAAATAATGAAAGAATTAGATTTTTGGGGTGAATTAGCCTAACCATTCCTTTAGTTTAATATGTTTGACTTGATCTGGCACCAGAATGACAGAATTCATCATTGATGCCGCAGCCAAATGGCCCCGTTTCTTCAGCACACGAGAATACAGTATCAGCAGCCGATAAGACCAATATGAATCATCATTATAAAACCTGTCTAAAAGAATCATCTAGTCTTCAAACCTCATTACAGTGACTAGACGAAACAGCCCATGTTCACTTGTGTTCTCCAGCCATAATCACCTGCGCACGGGAAGCGTACGACACCACTGCCATGATAAGATTCGTGCCAGAAAGAGCTACAAGCCAAAGAGATCCCAAGATGGTGGATGGGTGGAAAATTATGAAGGTCAACAGGGCAGGAGGAGCACAGCTGCCCAGATAAAGGACATAAATGACAAATCAAAATGCAAGGAATGAGTGTACACAAACCTAAAGCCACGTCTGGTTTGGCAAATAACCCAAGTACTGCTTGGCTACATAAGAAAGACACAAGATCCAAACATAGAGAAGGTGGAGTGGAAAAATGAGTACAAGCAAATGACCAGGAAACAAACAAACCACATCCTAGTTTGTGCACCGATGACTGAATTCAGAGCCATCAAGATATCATACTATAACATAATAATAACCCACCTTCTTAAGGATGATTATTAAAAAACATGGTAACACTTTGCAATAAGGTTACGTTTGTTAACATGAACTATCAATGAGAAATATTACCAATGCATTTATTAAACTTTCATTTTAATTCCATCAGTCTCTGTCTGTGCTAATATTATTTAATGGACCTGAGCTGACATGAACTAACAATGAACAGTTGTATTTTTATAATCTAACTTTAACAAAGGTTGTATTATATTTCCTGTGGCAGTACCATGGTATGATCTTGCACATTTTTTAGCTACTTTTATATCTGATGTTGATTTGATTTTAATAGGTAACAGCCAATTGTTTAAAGTGAGAATTTATTTCAGTCATTCATTCAAGTGAAAGATTTAAAATAAATGGATGAAACATCAACCATTTGTTTTACATGCTCAAAAAATTATTCCTGGGGCAAATCTTAATTCCACTTAATTTCTATTAGTATCGACATTAATAGCATTGCACTTCAATATACACTACTGCTTAAAAGTTTGGGCTCGTAGGAGTTTTGTTTTTGAAAAATCTCATATGCTCACCACGGCTGCATTTAATTAATCAAAAATACAGTAAAAACAGTAATATTGTGAAATATTATTACATTTTAGAATATCCGTTTTCTGTTGCAATATATTGTAAAATATAATTTATTCCTGTGATCAAAGCTGAATTTTCAGTATCATTACTCCAGTCTTCAGTGTCACATGATCCTTCAGAAATCATTCTAATATGATGATTTGCTGCTCAAGAGACATTTTTTATTATTATGAATGTTGAAAACAGTTGTGCTGCTCCATTTTTTGTTCAACAAGTGATACATTTTTTTTTCAGAATTCATTATTGAATATAAAGGTTCAACTTTTTTAAAATTATACAGTATAGATATCCATAAAACATACTTCATTCTCAACCATTGTACTTTTTGGTTTGACAAGCAGGTAAAAGATTACACTGTTTTAAATCATAAAAAAAAAAAACTTATGGCTGAGAACTTATTCTTGGACATGAGAATCTGATGATATTACACTCATCAGTGCACATTTGCATGCGTTTACAGCACATATTAACACAGACCAGCCTTAGTTACTGGTGCACTTGATTAATATCACAGGAAGCACCCGATGAAACACTTACATGTTCATTAATTTCTTCAAAAACACATCAAAAATGTAATTTTGCAAAACAAATTAATCTGAAAAAGCACTTGAATTTAAATCATATGTGTATCAGATGGTCTTTTGCTAAGAGAATCAAAGTCATTCAGATGATTTCAGGGAAAAACCTACAAGTCAAGCTGCAATAACACAAAACTACAATGACCATAAAGAGCCAACAACTCTCCAGCACAGGCATATTGTTTTGAGCATTGCATGAATTAGATAAATAAACAGGCTGATACTCAATCATACAAATTCATGTTTATCAGATTTTTCCAAAACCTACCTAGAAAGCATTTCTGAGCCATTGCATTGCACACAAAACACTCACACATAAAGAACATGCATCATGTACTAGATGTGTCTCAAAACCTAGTGTGTTGCCAGTAGACAGCAGCATTTTGGGCCACTACATGACATGCACTAAGTGCTAGAAAATACATCAATACTTTCAAGTTTTTCACCCAGAAAAACACAAAATCATGTTTATTGTAATAAAATCCAGGAAGTTCGCTGTGTGCATTGTTGACTTCATTCTCAATCATTTAAAATCAACTTTTGTTAATATTGAACATTAACCTATAAAATAACATTTACCTATAACACTACCTATAACATTTGTTATTGCATGCATGCAATCATACACTCTCAAACACAAAAACATCAACTCATAATGTATCATATTATACTGGCTGTGTCTTAAAAGCTAGTAAACAGACCACAGTTTGTGCCATTGCATTGCATACATACTGACAAATGCATACAGTAAACCTTAAAAATGTCAACTAATGTTAGACAGGTACTGGCTGTGTCTACCAACCTAGACAGCATTTATGAGCCATTGCATGACATGCATAGAGCAACTCATGTTTATCAGATACTGACAGCATCCTAAAAGCCAGCGAGTTTCTATCTACCTACCTAACATTTTTGGGGCTGTAGCATTACATGCATGCAGTATACATTCTCATGTTTATCAGGTTCAGACTGTTTCATTTGTGAGCCATTGCATGATATGCAAGATAATTAAATCAATACTTAATGATAAAAACACAAAACCATGTTTAATGTAAAGAAATCCAGCAAGTTCTCTATGTGCATTGTTGACTTCATTCTCACACATTAAACATCAACTTGTGTTGATTTTGAACCACCAACCAATTTTAGAGTAATTTCTAGCATAAGAGCTAGGAAAAAATACAGTTAAGCATAAAAACATCAACTTATATAATGTATCATTTACTGGCGGTGTCTCAAAAGCTATTAAACAGACAGCATTTGTGCCATTGCATTGCATGCATGCATAATTGACAAATGCATACTGTCAACCTTAAAAATGTCAGCTACTGTCAGGTACTGGCTGTGTCTACCAACCTAGACAGCATTTTTTGGCCGTTGCATTCCATGCATGGGTGATAAACATTCTTAAGTTTATCAGGTACAGACTGTCTCATTTGTGAGCCATTGCATGACATACATAAAAGATAAACATATACTCTGAACCTCAAAACACATCAACTCATTTTAATCAGACTGTCTGTTTCAAAAAATCTAGCGAGCTACCTACCTAGACACAAAGAGAGCATTTTGTGGGCATCATAAAAACAACACAAAAATAAGCACCTATGATGCCCAAAAATGCAGTCTGAGAAGACGTCTCGCTAGGTTGAGACACAACCAGTGACTGAGTCCCCTAATATGTGACCATGGGCATCCACACGTCAAATTAACCGTGTAATCAACAATCAAAGCGACAGGATTCCATCGCAAACGGTTTAAAACACACCAGCTCATCTCTAGGACTCGATGCTAGTTATAAAAACACAGAGAGAGACAGTCAGCAGACGAGAGATCAGCGGCCTCCGACACGACCGCTTCGATTAAAGGCCAGATTTACTCAAAATCACACGTCAATCTAACACAATCCCGACCGATTTCACATGAACAGACTTTAAATTGATATTCCCACCGGTTTTACCTTCTTTATGCCTCCTCGGAGCGCAGATATCGAGCGGTGAAACTGAGCCCGGGGTCGGAGATCCAGTCGAGAACTGAGAGCAAGATGGCGCTCCGTCCAAACTTCCACTGCTGTTGCTGTTACTTTGGACACTCATGAAGACACTTTCCCCCGCGAAGAGCGCATCGCACACATGATCTCCGTCAAATCACACCTGTGTGTGTCTAATGCATCATGCACGAACACTGATAATCAATGCAAGGCTGCTCATGTTTTCAGCTCCGCACTGCGCACAGAGATCCTCACTAACTCACTCTCAGTGTGTGTGTGTGTGTGTGTGTGTGTGTGTGTGTGTAGCCGATGCGTGACGCCAGTTGCAAAGGTTACACACAAACACACACACTGAGAGTTAGTGCAAAACTTCAAATTCACGTTTGATGCTTCAACCGTTCTAGCAAATTCTATTAAATATGAATAATTTGATAAGTAGCCTATGAGCATATGTATGAGCAGACATTAATACTTACCAAATAATGCATCCAAAAACATATTGATTTATTTGCAACACATGATATTGAGTGGACTTGATCTTTTGTTTTCCCAAATAGAAACCGGACTGGAGCGCAGAATGAGTGGTTAGTTATTGTCCAATAAATATTTTAAGATAACAATAGGTTACTCTTTATTTTAAGGTGTCCTTGTTACAGTGTACTTTTACATTTAAGTACTACTGAGTAATATTAATTAACTACATGTAGCCTACTTACTATAGTATTTTACTATAGTAGGCCTACTATAGTTTTAGTTATTAATATAGTTACTACATGTAACAGGTGTAACAAGGACACTCTAAAATAAAGTTACCAACAATCACTATTAAATAAATATAATGCAAAATATAATATATAAAAATATAATATTTAAATTATAATAAAAATGTACAAGCATCGTCACAAAAGAGGTTCATTAAGTTTGTGTGTTCATACTAGCCTGCTACTGCAATGTATTTTTTTATTTAGTGAATGAAACTTTGTGTGTGTGTGTGTGTGTGTGTGTGTGTGTGTGTGTGTGTGTGTGTGTGTGTGTGTGTGTGTGTGTGTGTGTGTGTTGTCTATGCAGGTTTACACAGACATCTTGATCTGTGATTTGCTGACTCAGAGATCTGCCCAGAACTGAGCTTTACCCTCTGAACGGCTTCAGACACATATTTCACAACACACATCACACTAAAGTTATCTTCCTCTCTCTGTCTCAACTCACCACAGAGGAATTCACTTGAATAAGAGCACTCGTTATATATTCTGCTGAACTGAAGAAAATTTCAAATGAAAATGTTCTGCTTTTTCACATCAACAGCTGTATCGGTTTATAGGGTTAATGTGTTTATGAATAGATCCTGCTGAATCACACTAGATGCTTTCTGAGGAACTGCTTTTTGCCATCTGACCGGAAGTGTGTCAGGTTCCTCCTCCTTCACAATCTGAAGGTATTCTTGAAATTATCTATGTCACAGAGTCTAAAATTTCCACAGACATAATTTCACCCCCACCATCACGTTATTAAAAGGAAAATAATGCATCAGCTGTTCCAACAGAGGTGTACTAAAGAAAAAAACCACGGACACTTTTATCCTATTGAGGTAGTAGTCTGAATTAAATGTCTTGCTGAAGGGTAAAATGTTGCTTCAGTATAAGTCATCATTGTTCTTTGTAGGACTAGACGTTGCATTTATGAATCTTTAGTCATATGCCACACCAAAACATGTTCAACGTACAATAGTCTCTTCCTCAGATGACGCCCATTAACCCTGTCCACTCCACAGTCTGATTAAAAGAAGCTCTTTACCTTCCAACCTTCTTTTGATGTACTTACATATAAAAAAAAAATGTGTTAGGTACGATGAACTTATTGTTATTGTGGTAATGATGTATTGCAAAAGCCTGTTGCTGCTATTGAGGTGTATACGGGTGGTTAGTACAGGTTTGGTGGTGGTATGATTAGGTTTAAGGTGCATGGGTTAAGATGTAACGGAAGGGTCATTATAGATGTAATTACAGAAATTAATTACAGCTGTAATTGCATGCAGGTATTTTTTTTTAAATATAAGTACAATGTAAAAACACAATAAGTTCATTGTATCAAATGATTAATTTAAATTGTAGTATTTTAATACATTTGAATCCCCATAAATCATAAGCAGTGTCTCAGAACAAGCCATTTGCAGATTGTAGCTTTTGTGACGTCACAAATGCTTAGGCTCCGCCCACACCTGCTGATGGACTCTGTCCTGACACGGCTCCGGGGGGTTAAAGGGATAGTTCACCCAAAAATAAAAATTCTGTCAGTAATTACTCACCCTCATGTTGTTCCAACCCCGTAAGACCTTCGTTCATCTTAGGAACACAAATTAAGATTTTTTTTATTAAATCTGAGAGCTGGATAACTACTCCATAGGCTTCTAAGGGATTGAAACTTGACATCGTTAAAATAGTCCAAGTGACTACAGTGGCTCAATCTTAAGTTTATCGAGCGACGAGAATACTTTTTGTGCACAAAAACAAACAAAAAACAACAACTTTATTTCAACTATTAATTTCCTTCTCTGTGGGCCTTGAGTCAGTTCACTAGTGTAATAGTGTAAGCTTCTGTTGTTGTACGTCACATGCATCACACACATGACCAGCGTCGGCCAATAGTGAGCCTACGTGTGACGTACAACACAGAAGCTTACGCTATTACACTAGTGAACTGACTCGAGGCCCACAGAGAAGGAAATGAATAGTTGAAATAAAGTTGTTGTTTTTGTTTGTTTAACGATGTCTTTAATAACTTTTCGGGGAACAAGTGTCAATCCCTCAGAAGCCTATGGAGGAGTGATCCAGCTCTCAGATTTAATCAAAAATATCTTAATTTGTGTTCTGAAGATGAACGAAGCTCTTACGGGGTTGGAACAACATGAGGGTGAGTAAATACTGAGAGAATTTTCATTTTTGGGTGAACTAAGGCTTTCTGAAGCGAAGCAATGCATTCGTGTAAGAAAAATATCCATATTTTAAACTTTACCGACTAAAATAACTAGCTTCCGACAGACGGCTGTACGCATCAATTTACGGTGAAAGAGTAACACTTGACCTGATGCACAACGTAATGACGACCGCGGAAGCACAGAGGAAAGAGCAAAACAAAATACCAGCCACAAATTAGAAGTTTAAAACAAGAATTTTTAAAGAGAAATGTGGGAGGAGCTTGAGTTTGTAGCCCAGCGCTGTTTGTTTGAACCGCAAGAGGCGTTGAAGCTTACACTACTCCTACATACATCATACATCGTCAAGTGTTATTCTTTTGGCGCAAGTCGACTTGTGTACAGTCGTCTGCCTGAAGCTAGTTATTTTAGTCGATAAGTTTTAAATATGGATATTATTCTTACACAAACTCATCGCTTCGCTTCAGAAGGCCTTTATTACCCACCCGGGGCTGTGTGGAGCACTTTTATCATGGATAGGTGCACTTTTATGGACTTCAAAACGGCCATTCACTGCTATTATAAAGCTTGGAAGAGCCAGGACATTTTTTAATATAACTCCGATCGTATTCGTCTGAAAGAAGAATGTCATATATACACCTAGGATGACTTGAGGGTGTGTAAACCATGGGCTAATTTTCATTCTTGGGTGAACTATCCCTTTAAAGCAATTCTATGAAGACATTTGTGTAGCCTACTAAAGTCTGTCAATCATCATTATATCGCCACACTCAGACTGAATAACGCAAGGACATTAGAATTCTGCCAAAAGCATGTCTGATGTGTTCTGCGATTAGAATATAAAGCATACAAAATGTTTATCATAAACTAGCGCTAAGATTCAGAATCGGCCCTACCTAAATTTATGGGCAAGTTATTCAATCAAGAGCCGCGAGTGATTTTCTGTTTTTCTTTTGTTGTTTGATTCATACAAACATCATATATAGCAGTATAGGTCGCCTGAATACACATGCGATTTCTCTCCCTGCTATACATTCAGACACAACCAACACAATATGAACTTTGTGTGTTTTTGAAAGTTTAAGACGTGAAAGAGAACTCAGTTTAATACTCCGTCTGACATCCAGCTTTCTGTGCACGTGTTTCGGATGTGTGCGATCAGAAAACCATATCAGAAGTTTAGATTTATATGGCTATAAAACACATGCAGATAATGTGAGTATGGTCGCCTTATAGATGATAATCAAAACCAAACAGATGGGGGTTTTTTCGAGGCGCGAGGTGTAGGCTCCGCCCTCTTCTGGGAAGTGCACGAAAACAACATACTTTCCCTTCCACTGAAAAACTGGCATTTACAACATGCTATGATAAATGATCCGTGGGGTATTTTGAGTTGAAACTTCACAGACACATTCTGGGGACACCTGAGCCTTATATTACATCTTGTAAAAGGGGGCATAGTCGCCCAGCTTTATCAGTCCTCCCAGTGTTTACACAGTTCCGGCTGTAGCCTACATAATGAGCATTTTTGAGGAAGAAATTATCAAGTTTATCAGATTTGTGGCGTCATGTCTTTAAAATCTTGAAATTTTGGTTTAAAGCACCAAAGAAACTTTGCAAGCTCTGATTCTGTAAGATCCTACACTGCTCGGCTAAAAAGAAAGTCGCTGTTTGGATTTAAATAGGCAAATGCTTAAGAGTCTAAAACTCGTATATAGTTTCAAGATATATCTGTGCATTTTTTGCCTTTCAACTATCAGACCATATAAACTACCCAAACTATTGTGGTAACAGGTGACGTTTGTGTCTGTTGCAGATATATTTCCTCAGATGCCGTGGGAGTGTGATTGATGTGGGGTGATAAAATATAGTTAAACATCTCTACACATATGCATGTTCATGCACCTGCTAACCCATAACCTGATTTTTTAGTCACAGACACGTTGCCATGGAAACTACAACGGCCCTTTACAGCCATTGTCATATGGCAAAAGACAAAGGAGATGTGGGTTACAGGGCTTTTACTCATCTCTTACACACACACACACACACACACACACACACACACACACACACACACACACACACACACACACACACACACACACACACACACACACACACACACACACACACACACACACACACACACACACACACACACACACACACACACACAGTCCCTGAAGCAAGCACATGTACTAGCATGCACACACACTCATATTCAGGTTGTCATATTTCCCCTCATATATCAAATTCACAACACTGAAATCACCAACTGCATTGGCAAACAAGGTGTGGTGGGAAAAATGATTTGCAAACGTATTGTTTTTAGCCAGCTTTGTTGTCATTCACACAATAATGCCGTAGGTTCTCGCATATGCCATAACACAGTACACCATTTTGAATATGCATATCATATGACTTCAGAAAACATGGGAAGTAGAATGAGCTGTATGGATTAATTTTTAGGACATTTTGTTGTTGTTGTTGCTGTTGTTTGATATTCTTAAGCACTATGAACTGCACTCCATATTGTCATATGGAAAAGAGCTGCAAATAATAATAATAATTGGAGCAACATGAAGCTGGTAGCCTATTGACAGAACTCTCTCTTTTTTTTTTGGTGAACTATTGATTTATATTCTTTTGTAATGAATGATTGCAGAATAAATTAATGCATCAATATTACATTAATTTACATGTCACTACGGATTATGTGCAAGTGTTTGCCCTTCATATAACTGAAAACATATACACTACACTCAGACTTACATTTATTCCCTTACAAGACACTTGAACAAGGACAAAAACACCTGACAAAGCATAAAACCAGTGCCAGAAATAGAGCTCTGCATCTACCGCCTACACATATTCATCTTTCCTTTTATAATAAGAAAGTGCCAGACTGTATGGCTGAACACACCAGTAAAAAAACATTCACTTATTCATTGCTTAAACGTCATGCTTACATCAGTTACACGTGAAAACATTACTCTGATCTAACAACTAAGAAATTAACTTCAAGACTTAGGTGTTATATATCACAGAAACTTTGCATTTATTCTATCCTATTCTATTCTATGCAAATGTGTATTGCTTTCCTTAGTAAATTTAAAAATTTCACTATAAAGTATTCTATGTAAATACTATGCACTATGTAGTTTTTATTATAGCATGTAAATGCAACACAAACATTTCATTATATTTTTATATGTTATATTTTACAAGTGTATTATATTACAAACTTGTTTATCCTTTATTTTTAGTAATTTATTTTCTTATTTTCTTTAATATTCCTTATCATTTTTAATTTCTGACTACTATCACTGGCCCTTAGATATGGACTTAAGTAAAATATTGTTTTAACTTTGTGTTGGGTTTGCGTTTATGTTCTATTTGCATGTTATTATTTAGATTATTTTGTATAAGAAAATCAGATACTAAAAACTAATTCTAAAAAAGTTTTGGATTTAATTAAAATCTCTGATTGAATCTAATACGTCATCGCGAGACTGGTAGGCCTATGGTATGTATTTGTGTTGAATTCTCAAACTGTAAACCTGTCTTCTCTGTCTTCTTAAAAGAGATAGAACATTATCTAAATGTGATTTCAGTATCTACTAATATGAAAGCCATAAGGACTGTTAGAATCTGCACTGCCTTTGATCTCTTCATGTGAACATTTTTTGTATGTGATGTAATGGCCTTACCTTTTTTCTTTTTTTTTTTTCCTTTCTCGCTATTGTCTCCTTTATTGTTTTGGTTGATATTATGTGATGTACGTATGCTTTCTCTTTTGTATGTTCCCGTTCTCAGCATAAAAAAAAGCATTTATTTGTGTTGTGTTAAAAAAAAAGTGTTGTGTTCAAAACATAGGGTTCAAAAGGAAGTTCATCACTAATCAGTCAAGTTAAAGTGCGTCATCTAGTGGTCACTTTACGAAACGCCGCACCCGCTCTGTTTGAGAAAAGCACCTCACGGCACCCGTAGCCGCATCCCAGATTCAACGCTGCCGCTGCTGTCACAACAGAGAAAGAGGATAATAAGTTATTAGTCCGCTGACAGAAGAATAATCCTCTTCATACCGACCCCAAGCCGCTAACATTTTATTTCAAGTAAGAATAATGTTGTCTTTATTAATGTAGGGTTTCTGGTGTTAAAATGAATGATTGTGTGTTTTAAAGGCGATGTTTCTGCATTGATTCACGAGGCCGTCTGACGTGTGCGCTTTAACTGTCATTTATGTTATAATAACTTTATATAGTCTTACTGAAATTGATTTAAAACAAAGCACAAAATGAATTCCTAATGTATTGTGTTATTAAACATCAATTCAAATGTTTTGGAGAAAAAAAGAAACAAATACACAGCTGATGCAACTAGAACAAAATATGGATTTAATGAATGCGCTTTCGGATCAGCAGTCCGGCGCGCGCAGTTTAAATAATTTTATAAATAAAAAAGTAATTATGCTTTTAAACGAATGATTTTATGTTAGTTTGCGAGCTTTCACCGGGCGGGTTTGCTATGCAGCCATATTGACTGACCATCCGGGACTCTTACAG